>JAUYWH010000025.1:8418155-8514287 GCA_034779795.1 Ctenopoma multispine | reverse complement strand
CACACACACACACACACACACACACACACACACACACACACACACACACACACACACACACACACACACACATTAATACTTAGGTGCATGAAACAGATGTAAATGCACCAGTGTCATCTGACTGTGGATTAATAACTGCTCTAGAGCTCTACAAAGCAGATTTGTCAGGAAACAATTGGTGAAGGTAGGATGTTTATAGTGCCAAAAATTAGAAATTGTACTTATTGTATGTATTTTGTGACCGATTAATTGCCATTTTAGGACTGTTTGTATAAGAATTTAATTTGTGAACGGAAATAAATAGGACGATAGAACCTGTTTAGAACCTTAAATTTAAAGAGCTGCAACACGTTCAAGTGTCAGGTTACAGTAGTTGTTTGTTTTTATCCGCCACAGTCTGCACATTGTATAGGGCTTGGAAGTGTCACCAACCTCCCTGTCTCTGAATAATCCATTAATGTGAGATGAGACTGTATGTATGTCATTAAGTGTATGAATGAATTGTGTGTCATGTTTGCTGAGGAGAGAATTGCACTGGCAGGACGGACTAACAAGCTGCAGCGAATGAAGGGTGGTGCTCATGTGTATGTGTGTGCATGTGTGTTAATTCCTGGCCAGCTTGCCAATGGTTCGCTGTCACTTCCAGTTACTGGTGATTCCTTTAGATTTCCCCCAACTGTGATGATGGGTCTTTAATAGAAAGCTGTTCTCACCTCCCTGAGAGAGAGAGGGAGTCAGAAAGCGACAGACAGAGGGAGAGCAAGGGAGAGTGAGGAGGGTTGGTAGGCTAGCAAACCTTCGCATCCAGTTCGACCCTATTGTGGTCATTTCAGAAGGGAACATTTTTACAGGAGGACATTTTTCCATTGCCCAAGGAGAAAATGAAAGATCAGTGAGACACTCAGGAAATTCAATTCACTGGAGGTTTACATTAATATAAACAGGTAAGGTTTGTTTATTGTATCTAGGCTATAGTATGTCAAATTTTAAATCTATGTAGATACATCTTAAAAGTTATGTTGGATAAATAAAGCTTAATAGCTAAATTATTATTGTTCAGTATTTTGAAACTCTCCAAAGCTCCAGAGCAAAGTGAGATTTTAAATTGATTTCGATTTGTCCTGTGATTACAGTTCCTTTGTATTGGCATTAGCCATAAAGGTCACAGTAGAAATCTGTCTGATTTTGTTGCATTGTTTCACTATAAAGAAGATTAGGATCCATGGAAGCTGCATGTACACATTTCATTACACCACAGACCTACTTTAAAAATTATTACATATTTCAGCTGTAGCTTTGCTCTGAATATTAACATCAGTTGACAAGATATTGTTTGTCTCCTCTGTTTGGGTAGACTATAGAAAACTTATTTTGAATTGCTCTCCCCCAGCTAATCCGAGCTCACTACTGGTGAGTGGTGCAACATGTGCTCAGTGTCCTGAAGCCTCACTGGAAATGTAATCACTAAAGTTTTTAGCTGGGAAGACATTTTGAGTAATCCAAAAGCTGCCAAAGATTTCAAAGAGGCGTGACTAAACCCTAAATCCCAATAGTTAGAAAAGACAAATTACAATAAACAAAAAGACATCTAAAAGAAACCTATTAAGCTCATCTATGAGAGACGGTGGCTTAGCTCACCATAATGACCTCCGATCACTGTCCAACCCGCTCCCAGTTAGCATTGTTACCTATCTGATGGGATAAAATATTAAAGACTGAAATGCCACCCAACCCTTCTCTTACTGCTCTTCAGTGTATCTCGTTCACTCTCTCTGTTTCTCTTTCCTTCTATTCCATCTTTCTTTCTACCTGGTTTCACTTTTCTGATCCATCCTTTTGTCTGCAGGCACAAAATCTTTCAACATGATGTCCCCCACTGGTGATAACTCAGAGCTGCTGGCAGAGATCAAAGCAGGGAAGAGCCTCAAGCCCACACCTCAAAGTAAAGGCTACACCACTGTCTTTTCCAACAGTGGACCAACAGGGAACAACGTAGGTCCACAACCTTCTCCCACTACTGATGATAAGTTTATGTAACAATCACTGACAAATTCAACATTTCTAATTAAACAATTCAGTCACAACAGTGATTCCATGTCACCGTCACCTTTTTAAATCAGTAGATGTATGTTGCTCTATAGCGTTGTCAGTGATCCCATCAGATAAGAATTAAGTGAAGTGAACTTCATAGCTTCACATATTCTAATATTATCCTTTATACTCAATAAGTTAGAGTCAATATGGTCGTTTATCATGTGAGCCAAACCTAAGCTTGGTAAAGGGCAACTAGAAGAAATTTCAAGTACATCACAATCTAAAAGAAATGTTTGCAAAATTTCCACAAGAATGCTTTCTACTGCCTTTGAGTTACATAACGAGTCTAGGGGTGTAAGACTTAGTTTTTAAAAAATCTACTAGGTATCACTTCTTTGTGTTTATTTTCCTTTAGGAAAATACATCTCCACCAGAGACCCGCACACCTAGCCCATCAGCCAAGCCACCATCCCCTCCACCATCCGATTTGTCTGTCACATCACCACCCTCCACCCCTAGTCCCAGCCCCAGTCCCACTGGTTCTGGATCTGCCAGGTCCATGTCGACCTCTGCAAGCTATGAGCAACTTCCCTCCAACTCTGTGATCAATGGGACCAGTGGTGGCACAGGAGGACCTGAGTCAGGGCGGAAGACTAGCCTGGCAGATGTGGAGGCGCTAGTGCCCACTCATGATGAACAGGGAAAAGCAATCCCTGAATGGAAGAGACAGGTGATGGTGCGAAAGCTTCAGGCCAAAATGCAGGAGGAGGAAGAGTACAAGCGCAAGGTAGGGAAGATGTTATATACAAGTTCTGAAATTTTGTAATTTCTTAGCTATCCAATTTGTGGTCCTGTATATTTAAAATTCTCTGAACCAAGGTGATTCACAGCTGAAGTTTCAAATATTTTACGCAAAATGGATAGCTAGTGCTTGGGTTGAGTGTGGAGTTTTGTGATTATGAACAACTAACAAATAACTATCTTTAGAATTAATGCAATGCACATTGTTATTCATGAGGGTTTCCATCAGCATAATGAACTTCTTTCATAAACCAGCTTTGTTTCTAAATTTGACTATATGGCTGGCTAGTCATTAGTCACTGTGAGGTAATACTATGTGTATTTAGACAAGGTATTAATTAGAAATTTGTATTGTGGCCACCTGAACATGTGTGTCCTGTGTAATGCAAGGAGGATACAAGTTGATAAATGAATAATTTATTGCTATCAGGAAAGCAATCTTATACTTATGATCCAGCAGATAGAAAATTATCTGCAATTTCTTGTACTGGTGCCAACAGTGTTTTATTTATTGAACTACATACCACAGCAGTGGACCCAGATATTCTTGTTTTCTCTAATTTGTAAAAGTATTTGTTATTTTAGGTATCTTTCTGCATGTTTTCCATATTTATAGTGTTTTTAAACAAAACATACTTCTGGAGTGCAGTGAACTGAATACTTTGCTACAATGCTCATCACGACAGTAACACACTTGACGAACAGACTCACAGTGTGGGCTGGTGTTGGATGGAGTTTTGCGGCTCAAGTTGTTACATGCAGATTCAGTGGTGTGATGCTTGGCCCATTCACACTACAGGTCAACCAGTAATAGTAAAGTAAAAACTAAAAAGAGAATAGTACAAACTACATTTGTATAGTACCTACCCTTAACCTATCTTAAAATTGCAAAACTCTGCAGATAAAATGTGCGCATAGTGAGAACACTATGGTATGCCATCTCTTTCAAATAGTTTTCTTTCTTACAAGCAGGTGATGATCTATTAAAGCGTAACTTTATTTCAAGCCCCTTACTCAGAAAGATTCTTTAACTCTGACCTCTCTGGGTTGACAGTTTCAACTCTGCACCTTTAACCACACCCAGTGTGGTTTTCTATGCCTCTTGGGTGTGGACTGAAGTGTGTCTGTCTGTTGCACTGGTGCCAGTACCCAACAGTGATGCAACCCTATACTACAGTACAGTGTTACATCATATTTGGGTTGCAGACAGAACAGCAGCAAAAAGAAAATTTCAACTGCTGGGTGGCATCAAAAGCTGAATTATTAGTATATATGTAATTACTCTTTAAAATAACAAAACATAAAAAACTGACTCATAAAAACAGTGGAGAGGAAATAAAATGTGATTGAGCACATATGGATGTCAAACATCTGCAGTGTCAAGTGCCTAAAAATACAAATGTAAACATGTTGTAATCTTTTAACACAATATTCTATACACCAATAGGAGTATAATTATAAATACAGTTTGACATTCAGTTAAAAAAGGATAACACTTTTGCTTTTCTCTTTGATTCAAAAGATAAGTAGAAAGTTTTGTCTTGTAATGAGGCTGTGCCATTGCACCACTAAATCCATGTAAAACCTGTGTGTCAGGATGGATTTGCACTGAAGCATGTGTTCACACCAGGAACTTCAAGCTGAAGGAACCCCTCCCCTCTTTTTCTTGTCTTTTGGTCTCCTTTGACCTCTGATTTAGTTTGCGGCTAGTGGGCACTACCAGCCTCAGGAATGGCACTACTCCCATGTCCACAATGCCATTTTGGGCCCATTTGGGGAACTGATGACAGAGAATGACCTAACCCGTATTGAGAAGCAAATTGAGAACCTGCAGGTCATGCATAAGGTCTCAGAAGTTGAAAAGGAACTGGAAGAACTAGAGCAGGAGCTTCACCAGCTCCTACCAGTTTCTGCTGCCCTCAGTCAAGGTCACTTCTCAGTCAATCCAAAGCAGGTACATGGCAAAGCTGAAGATCTTCCAGCCTGGTGCAGCAAGATTTCTACTCTACTCAAGAGTATGGCCATTCTCCTTGCCACCCTAGGTGGTAAAGAGATAGACATCCTGGACCTTATATGTCCTCCATATTCTCGAGAAGAGGAAAAGAATGCTAACACAGGTCAGTCTGAAACAGCAGCATCATCTGGCACTGGATTTATTGGACGGTCTCAGTCCTTCTCTACAAGAGAGGATGTGGAGAAGGAGATAAAGCAGTGTGGAGTTTCTGTGAAGAACCTGAAGGCCAATTATGAAATTCAGAACCAGTCACAGTCTGCAGACAACAAAACAAACAGGTTATACAAACGCAAGAGGTCACTCCCTGTGATAAGTGAGTCTAGTTACACTCCAGAAACAATTCCTAAGAATGATGTCTCTTGTTCCTCTGCCATAATTCTTGAGTCAAATACCCATGGAGATTTACAGTCAGTGGAGGAATCAGTCTTACCACATGTTGAAGAACCAGTTATCACTGCATCGCAGGCTCATCTGACATATGAATCCCCTGAGATAATGGAACCAACAAACATTGAACTGTTCAACCAGGTCCTTTCTGCAGACCCCATTTTAAATAATGATCAATTAACAAGAAGCTTAGAGGTGCAGACAGATGTAAGCTATGTCCAGGAATGCCTTGAAATGAGGAAAGAGAGAATTGTCTTTCTGTTTCTTGAACACTGGCGGAAGTACACTATCTCAGAGTCTTACCGGACTAAATATACTGGCAGGAAAGGAACTCATTTAGACGTGGGCTGGGAGGACTACAACCAATTTAGTGCACACATCGGTGAGGAGATGCAAAACGAGGATGACAAACTCTTCCTTTTCATGAAGTCAAAGCAAGTAGTAGGAAATCTGATTGGCCATTGGAGGACAATCATGAGTCAAGTGCCCACACGTCAGATTCGCAGGCTGAGTCGTGCCCAGATGATCTACTGGCCAGAGCACTTCTTGCCACACGTCAATGGGTCACCTGTGAACTATGAAAGCCTAACCCTCGACCTTTTCATGCTTGGATACTTCCAGCTGCTGGAAATGAACATGTCACGCAATGAGCGTAAATTCCGTCACCTATTGTGCTATGAGATGTTTGATCGCCTTGGTAGCCATAAATGGGAGGTCATAAGGCAGTTTCATAAGGAAGTCATGGAGGAAATTGAGAGAGGGAAGAGAGATTGGGCAGATGGTTTTGAAGACATAAAGCTTAAGTATTTTGGACACCTTGATGATGGGGGAGGCGTGATGACATTTTCTTTATGTTCCATGTCTCCTGACATGTCCATTATGCCACTGCAGGAATCTCTTCCTCCCCCACCTTCTCATCCTCCACCTCCTCCACCACCTGCACATCCTACACCACTACCACCTTCATCATTACCACATCTTTCCCCTCCAGATTCACAATCTGATGTTTCTTCATCATCCTCACCTGCTGCAGCCCAGAATGACCACAGCCAGTGTTTGGAGCAGAGAATCCTGAAGGGCTCATTGGAGGACAATGCTCAGGGGGATCTAAGAGCCACTGAGCAGATGGCATTAGATGAGGCTGTGGCTTACAATGGGAAAAGTTCAGAGCAGGATCATATGTTGAGCTTGGCAACTGAAACTGTACAAAAACCTAATGCAACAGCAAGTGAGACACTACAGGACACAACAGAAAACTCAGAACCAGATTCAGTGAACGATGTTCCACCTATTAGTGTTAAATTCTTGGAGGAATCTCATGTTGATAAACATCCACCCAGAGATGAAACTAATGAAGACTCAATTAAAGTTATCTATGAGTTAAAAGAGTTTAGTAATGAAGAAATCATCAGATACATTGACCGAAGCTTTGCTTTTTGGAAAGAGAAGGAAGCTGAGCTTTTTGATATCTAAGAACTGTGGAGTACGGGTTCAGTTCACCAAAAACTAAATACATAAAAGCGAAGATAAGGAAGAGTGACCTGCACAGTGAAGTATGCTGAGAGAGGAAACTAATCTGGTGTGTTAGTGTCACATAAGGGACTTAACTGCAGCAAAGAAAACAGTATCCACTTAGCTGTACAGACTTTACCATTTGCATTTGCTTAAGTGGATAAAAAGAAAGCCTGTGATGTCAAAAGACACAAATTTGCTACAACCCTTTAATTTAAACTGTGTCAGACCAATAGTTCTCTTGAATCTAGTGTGACTGTTTGCCATGGTACAGTGCTTCTAGGAAAGAAAATTTTTAAAGCAAAAGATTTGCCATTAAAGTAACAAAACTACGGCTATAGTGGGATTGAAAGAGTGTATGGTTGCTTTCAGGTTCAAGTGGCATTAGTAAGTCTGAACTCATGTTTCGTTTATACGTGTGCCTTTCAGTATACCTTATAAGCAGGTATGGTAAATACAAAGTCTGGAGAAACGGTTCACAATTATTAATTTTACCATTAGTAATTTGAGAACTTTTCATTATTTAATTTGTGTTCCTTTCTTCTTTAAATTTATACACTGCTGTTGCAAATAAAGTTTGACATATTTTGTGATTTGAGGATTTCAGTACTTCTTTCCTACACAATACTACACTGACTGTTGGTAGTTAATCTATTAATACATATTTTAAGTACCTCAATGGTGATCAGTCCAGATTAATGTAATTTATAAAACACTGTTTCCATTACAATGAGAACCTAAATATTCACTTTGCTACTAGTGAAGGCGTCACAGTCAGTCACTGAGCTCTTGAATGTCTAATCCCCCACTGTGACACTTATAGCTATGAAGGATCACACTACTCTTATAGTGCGTCTTTTGCAGCATCAAGATTACCTACAAATAACCCTCTTAGCACCACCCGCTGTCATGCTATCTGTGGTTTACAGGAGACATAAGGAGGTTACAATGAATGTTGATCAACTCAGAGTTCAAAAAGATTACAGTCAGTATTATATATTCATCAAGCTTATTTTTTTGTCACAGGCTAAAAATGAGAAAGCTGCAGTGTTCACAGGTTCACATTGTTGATGCAGGTGGTAGGCATCACTTCTGCTAACCAGTTAGCTATTCCTCAAGTGTGTTTAGCAACACAGAGACGACACCAATCTAACTGTAAACCAACATTTTAGGCTCTCTTCAGTTTTGGGAGCTGAACATCAACAATCACAATTTTCTGCCCTTTGCATGTTAAATTGCCCAGCGACTCACAGTTTTTAATCGTTATGAGGTAATTGAAAACTATTTTAAATCAATAAGCCTTTTATGTTTCCTACAGCAGATTTTTCTTTATGAAACAAAAGGGAAGCACTACAAGATGATGTTGCCTTAAGCCTATTTCCCTCCTCCAGACAGTTGCCTGGATTGAGGGTTTTGGTCCTGAAGTATTTGTGTGAATGATCTAATGCAAGTTAGATGAGCAGTGTACAACAGTGACATTGCCAAGATTATAGGTTTACATACCAATTATATATTGTTACATGTAGCTTGTGGCCAGATGTATTATGATTCACGTGACTTGTGTGTACCTGTTAGTACCCTCTACACATCTATGTAACATCCTAACCTATGTAACATCCTAACAAGCTGTGTAGAGGGGATGTGACTGAGCATAATAAACCCATACCCTAATAAGTATAAGAAATGTGTTACTCCTGACTATTTCATGTTACAGTTACTGAAGGTTAGTCAGTAAATCGCATTGTTTCAGCGGTAATATAATCTATCAAATTTAAAGTAACTGGTAGCAAATAACTGCTTAAGCAATTTATTTTTCATGCTCTTTAATTCCCAGGGGACTCATTAAAAATGAATTGTGTAGATAATCTTACCTGGATTCATGTTGTAAATGCAAGAGGAATGCAAAAGGGTAATGTATCTTGTCAGCCAAAGAACAGAAATCCAAGATGGCTGCCCTCTTTCTCTGCACCTGCTTCACCTCCAGTTACAGCCTGCTACAGAAAAGGATCCAGTTACCGTATGTGTGCACTGTCTGAGAAAACATCCTATAAAACAGTGTCCTGAACATTTAAAAGGCTATCTTTTATTTTAAATAGGAGAAGAGCATCTATTGTGATCTGTGTTTGCTGTGTGTTAGCTGTATGCAGGTGGTTACCTTCTGTCGCAAATATATAGAGAGGCCTTATATGACACTACAGGCATGATCGGACCTGCTTTATCTGTAGTTTCAACATCCTTGACAGAACAATTATTACAACCACTTCGAAATCCCCATTAACTCCAGTAAGAACTTATTTGCTAAACTCTGCCCAGTAAAACCATGAAAACGCTCCCAACCTCCAAAGATGATTGGTTAATGATTTTTAGTATGTAATGTTTGACGTAACAATGTTGGGTTACTGAACAAAATATCAGTTACATAATGTTAATGTTATTTTTCATGCAGCATTAATTCAGCTACAAACCAACTAATCCAACCTAATACCCTACACACCAATGGTGTGTAGGGTATTCCCCCATTAATGTTTGGATTTACCTCCTGCAGTGATACAATTTATGAAACTGTAAAGATGGTGCACTGCAGCAATAAAGACCAGTAAATGTAGCCTACAGTATTCCCCAAGAGGGTTGCAGAGCCAATGCATTTATTGCCAATATTGGTCATGTACTGAACATAGCTAGATGAGCTTAAATGGTAGAAGAACCTCTTTGGTTTGAGTGTGGTCTCTTTACAAAGAGATAATGTCATGTAAAGTAAGATGGCAGGAATGCTCTTACAATCCTTTACAAACCAATGGCCTCTTATCTTACCTTATCTACCCTGATGCCTCTGTCCCTCTACAGGCTGAAGAAGAGGCAGCACGCCTAGCATCGATGCCAGCTTGGAGGAGAGATATGATGAAGAAGAAAATGGACGAAGAGAGGTGAGTAACGAAGCTGTGTTGCTCCACACTTGTGATTTTCATCTCATACCATATTTATTACATCCTAAACCAGATTCAGTTTGTTTGCATGCGTCTATCTTGCTGGCAGATTAATCCTGTCATTTGTCTTTTCTTTGTAAAACATATTTCTCATACTGGACTTAGCAAATTCAACACCAGTTTCTGCCACACAACATATTCAAACCACTTTTACAATGACTTTTTAAAATGACATGCAAAACTTATTGGTGGACTGAATGTTGGACATTTCTTATTTTCAATATTTATCTGAACAAATAGATGAGAGATTTGTTATCACCATGCTGTATTATGTTTAGTTGATCTGTTTGGGAAGATGTCTCATTTTTCTATTGCATTCTAGTTAAACTAGTTCTAGTTAAATTCTAGTTAAAGTTGTTGCTGTTGAAAATATTTACGCCTTTTCTTTTTGCATTTATGTCCTCCTGATGTGACAGGGAACAAAAGAGGTAAGAACATTTTAAACAAATGTTTATATAACATGAATACACAATTACTAGATTTTTAATAATTTGACTAGAGACTACGAATAAGATAAAGGTTTCCACCTAGTGTTCAAACACAGATTCAAAAGATCAAATATTCAAAGGGTTTATTGTCATGTGCACAGTAAAGAAACACGTTGCCCTGTACAATGAAATTCTTTATTTGCTGTCCACACCATAATAAGGATAAAAAGATAAATAAGTAATATTAACTGCAACAAGTATAACAATGACATGCAGGTAAGAAGTGCAAATACAAGATAACTTAATGAAAACTGACACCTAAATATTAGATCATAAAATAGATACTGGCCTGTGTTAAAACAACGGCAAAAATAAAAGATCACTGAGGAAGCAGTGGTTTTGTTTGGTTAACACGAGGTGCCCTTTTCTTTTGATTAACCAAAGCTAACGTACGGAGCCATGTGCGCACGGCTTATACTACATTTTGAGTACAACATGAGTAATCTGTGTAACAAATGCGTTCCTATGTTTGACAAAACACACAATAATAAGGTCGATACATTTACTGAAGTTTGCTCGCTGACGTGCAGTTGCAGTTAACCGCTCAGAGTTTACGCACAGTGACATGGGCAGAGATAGCCCGATGCACAGAAATCCCTCAAGTCTGTTGGCTCACTCTGGATTCAAAAGTAATAATCCGTGCACACAGTTTATTTTCCCCCGTGGCACCCCCTTCGTATAAACGCTGTTGAAGAACGGGGTCGGCATCCCTCTGACACCAACATCTACAGATACACGTTAAACTGTTGATAATGAGCGTTTTATCTCTGAAAGATAAAATAACTAGTATTAGCTATCCGTGGACGCGTGCTAATGCCACAAACTGAAAACGCCACACACTCACCTGTTATTTTAAGCCCTAAAACACTGGGACACGAGTTGCTGTGATGAAAACTTCACTTCAACCTGCTGTGTAATATCTAAGAACACAATAGGAAACAAAATGCTTCACAGCTTTCGTGTTGCATGTTCACTGTTCAATGTAACAACCACGACTGACTGCGCTGCACTTTCTGCACAGGTGTTTTTTAAATTACACTCACGTGGGCTGAGCGACCAATCCCATGATCGCCACAGAATGACGTAATGGCAGGCTCCTGTCTGGGGGTTTTCAAACCCTGATGAATTAAAGAGTTTGCCTTCTGCTGTTAGTCTCACATCTGCCGTGTTCTGCCTGTGCAACGTCTGTTTTTCCTCATATCTCCTCATATTAGTTTTTTATTGAAGTGGTAAAACACCATAACTAATTAGTGTTTCCAAAAATTCAAATCAGGAAACCGATATTCCTTAAGAAGAAGCCTGTTGAAATAAAATATTACCCTTCATGTTTTTTTAAACAGGAGTCTGTGTCTCCATATATTTGAACATGTAGTGTAGTAATGAACAAAAATACTCAAATTAACTGTATCTAAATAAAGCTTTTTGTGTTTATTTTTATTTAGAGTCATATAAACTGGCTTAGTGCAAGATTCAGTGATTAGTGTCCTGATAAAGTTTTAATTTCTATTTTGTCTTGACCCCTTTTCCTTTTGTCTTCATGGGTGCATCTAGAAAAGAAGAAGAGGAGGCCAAACAGGCCAAGGAGATGGAGGAAAAGACAGAGCTGGAGCGACTACGGACCCTAGGCTATGACGAGACCAAGCTGGCCCCCTGGCAACGGCAGATCATCCTTAAGAAAGGAGATATCTCCAAACAGTGAACTGGGCTGTCTCCTCATCTTCTGCTCCTCAGCAGTCTTCACCCTCACACACCCAACCCAGAATCTTCACTGAATGCCTCCCCCTCCCTGATCCTCCACCCTGCACTGTACGGTGGGCAGCAGGAAAGAGCTTGCCTCCTTCAAACCCTGTCTCACTGGGGCTGTGGTTTTAGGACTTGCTATAAATCCACAAGTCCTGAACTAAATTAAGAGTATCTGTAGGATATATCTATTTACATTTCTGCAAATCAATAGAAGCTGTTTCATACTAAAATTTTAAGAGGCTGGTGGTAGGTTAAATGTGGGTAATTGTGAGCAATTTTGACATGGGAAAAGCCTGTTATTACATTCCTATTTTCATTTTATTAGCCACACTCAGCACTTTCTCCTGAACAGAGAAGTAGTTACACAGCAATGCTTTCGTCTAAACATTGCATTAACATACACACCAAAAGCTGAAGCGGCTAATGAATTCTGTATTTAGGCAATATCACATCTTTATCATGTTGTATGGTTAGTCTGCAGATTTTTGTATGAAGCTTACAGAAGCACTGCCAGAACTGTAATCCTAACACTGCTATATATAAATATATCCTATTTGAATTAATGTAAAGATTACATAGCTGTGCTAATCAGATGTTATGTCTGTCTTTGGAAAAAACACTGCAATGTCCCAACTAAATTTTTCTGTATATAATCTAAATGTTAAACTATTGTGATTATGAAGGTGAAACGTGTGTATGAGTTGAATAATGTGTATCAAGGATGTTGTGATGGGTTATGATTAAGCACATGTGACCCAGGTCAAAACAAACAAACAAAACAAAGCAGGGAACAGACATCATTTTTACTGTGTCCTCTTCTGGCCTTTGTCCCACTAAGCTAGAGAATAAATGTTTGATGAGCAGATCAGCTTACAGAGTGCAGCGTGCTCTCTGTCTGCCAGAAACAGCTGTAATATCAAAACTATACTGTTCCTTAGATGATGCCAGTTGTGTTTTAGTAATCTGCAGCAGCCACCAGTGTGAGTTATGTAGACCTGACAGTGTATATATTATACTGCATAATTAACTCTAGACATTTCTGATTAATAATTTTAAGTGACATAACTCACACAAATGTCATTTTGATTATTATGCTGCCTGTTCCAGTCTAACTTATCTGGTCTAAATAGCTCTTTTCATATCCAGTTGTTCAAACACAAGCTGGTTCATCAGTTTGGGGCTGGAACGTTAAAAAACTGTGTTGGATATTTTTTGGTAGAACTAAAATATTCTCTGTTTACTGCAGGTATGTTGTGATGCATTTTTACAAAAGTAGGGTATTGATGATACACAAGTTGTTATAAAATACATGATCCTGGTTGGGGAATTATTTGAAAATATTCTAATTCACTTTCATCAGATGCCATATGATGCTGAAATTGAAAATGATGTAAACATCATTGCCATTTCATTATCTCTCTCTCTCTCTCTCTCTCTCTAATATATATATATATATATATAC
The DNA here is from genome assembly GCA_034779795.1 of Ctenopoma multispine. NCBI lineage: Eukaryota > Metazoa > Chordata > Actinopteri > Anabantiformes > Anabantidae > Ctenopoma > Ctenopoma multispine. The sequence goes on along the minus strand of JAUYWH010000025.1, from coordinate 8,500,862 downwards.
ATATACAGTATATATATAAACTCTGTGTATATAGTGACCCTCTCAGAACTGTGTCATTTCGTTATTTCAATATTGCATTATATTACATGTCTCAGCCTTGTTTAAATAGAATGTTGGCTAATTCATGTATATTATATTTTCTGACTATTAAAAATTAAGGAAATAAATCTGTAATCAACGATGTTCAGAGTGTGATTGTGCTACCTCTAACAGCTCATTTATGTTGGCCTACAGTAAAATCCACTAGATTAGTACAACAGTATAGATTCCCGAATAAATGATTTTTTAAAGAGGTTGATTCACGTTTCTTCTATTATTATTATTTTTATTATTACAGCAAGATTTTAAGCTGTAAGAAAACAACTTGCGAAAAGGGCAAAGAACTGTAGTTAAACATCACAATGTGGTTTAAAATAAATAAACCAACTAGAATAATAACAAAGAGAGATAATAAATGTAAAAACAAGTAAAAGGGTGCCAGACTTTCAGACGTTTTAGACACTTCTAACACTTATATAGTGGTTCGTACGGAGCCCGGGAGGGCACATGGGAGAAAAAAAAAGAATGAAAAAAAAAAAAAGATGAACTCTCGCTAATAGATCTCGCAAAACATAGTCGTTTTTTTCCACCCATTTTTTTTTCTTCCATGTCATGCCTTGTAATAGGTTCGTCTTTTCAACAAATGTAATAAAACATATATTTTTAGGAATGATTATTTTATGCGGAGTTTAGTTTTATCAGAGACAAGCTTGTAATGTTTCCTGATGGTCGCCAGAGGACGCTAAATTGTTATAGTTGCCATTAACAGGGACATAGGCTGTCAATAAATCAACAAGCATGAGAGAGAAAGAAACCTAAAACCAGTAGAAATTCATTGGAAGATTTAATAGTTTAGAATTATTTTAAATCTCATCATATGTATCTACAAAATGATTCTACAGATCAATATATGTTAAAATAGGCCTTATTTGTTTGAAAGTCGGTCTAGAGTTATGTGATTATTACAGAAACAGCTACTAGAGCCATATATTAGGCTGTGGAAATCCCTCCTGCCAGCTGTGAGCCTCGTTAACGTAAACCTGCACTCTCCCGTGATTGATTGACACACACCTGGAGTGACGTAGGCGGCGCAGCTTAATAGGCGCCTGCAGAACCGAGAAGGAAGTGAGCGAGTAACAAGAAATATGTGACACAGAGACTCAGGCTTCTGCTAAAGCTGCACTTTTCAACGCGCTGGACAGAAGCAGAACCGCCGGAGTCACCTGTGATATCGTTTAATGAGAGAGCTGTTGTTTGTAAGGTCGCCTCACACAGGTAAGACCGTTTTTTTCAATTTGTTTACACTCGCAGTGTTTTCTGAACTGCGTGTCACCTCGCTGTTATGAACCATGGGAATGTCAGGCAGACATTTTTTTCCCACCCTAATCCGTCTTTGAAGCAACGAAGTAGTTGGGACCACAAACTCCGACTAAAGAGAAAAACAAACAAATTGTGTATATGGATATAGCACTAAGCTGTATATATTTAATTATTTCTGTTTATTATTTTTTTTCATGCTGTCATAATAATTACATGTTTATAATAAGCCTGAATACTTGCGTGTTTGTACTTGACAGCTTTGCACAGCACAAGCTGGGAGCGTTTATAAAGAAGTAAAATGTTAATTTGTTTTCTTGTAAGCTGGTTTCTGTGGGGCACAGATTTGTTGCTGTAGATTTCCATGTGTTTTTGTGTGGGGTAGGAGTGAGTGGTGAATCACGGGTTGAGTCCCTTGATATGAGTTTGAGAACTGGCACAACTGACTACTCTGTCAGACTAAATGGGTGAATGTCTGTGAGGAATTAGACCACAGTTCCATCTGTATAGGACATCTGGAGGCTCCGCTGTAGGTCACTCCTGATATTTGAGTCCTCCATATAATAAATATTGCATCTGCTTATTTCCCCTTGTCTCTAATTAGGGTGCTACTTTATACATGTTCCCAGTAGTTTGAAATGTTACTTTCTGTTAAAGGCTGTAATTTTTCCTCCACTTCAGACTCCTCCAATGCTCTGAAGAGTTCAGGGGACCAGGCAAAGGTTACAGCAGGAGGACATCATGTCCCACACCCAATCAGGCAACATGAGTGATCAGGCCCCCCTAATCCTGGAGAACCGTTTCTCCACAGAACTACATATATCCGAGCCGGATGATGACTTCTGCCGGTCACAAAAATCACCCACTCCTCAATCTGAAAAATCAAAGCCCCAGAAAGATGTAATGGACAGGCTTGCGGTGCCTCAGAAGGTGGTTTTGAGCACCCAGAGTTTTGCAGCACGGAAGGTTGGCTCCCACCAGCTCATACCCCAGAAACTAGCCAGTAGCAGCCGTCCTAAAACCCGCCACCACACGACTGTGGTGACATTCCCAGTAGGACTGGAGAACTCCAGAAGTGGGACCTGGAGCAATCAGTCAAACCTTGGACAAGACGTGTCATGGGATGATTATGACAGTGATGGAGATGGCTTTGCTTTGAGAAGAAACCGCAGGAACAAGTCGTACAGAGCAGCTGTGACCAGCCTGGACATAGACGCTATGGCGGAGCAAGGGGCTGCAGCTACACTGGAACCTGTTAGAGAGACCACAGTGGCCAGTCCTAGTCCAGCACGCAGTCCTGGACACAAGGTACATTTGCAGCGTTGAATTTTTTTTTGTCAACTATTTTAATGAAGTGGCGTCAGTAGCAGTCATACTCCAGTAATTTGACTTAAATTAATTTATTTAGAGAGCCTTGATGTATAATTGATGTTTTAAAGATTGATGTTGATTTTGCTGGCAGCACATTTATTCAGCTAAAAATAAATGTTACTGTTCTTTCAATAGTGTCATAACGCATTGCCAGCACAGTCAGTGGAGTTGGGGTTAACCTCTCTCAACTTCTCCTGTAAGCTGTAAGATTAACAGCATGTTTCCGCAGCTGTCCTCACAGAGTTTTTACCAGAATAAATTTAAACAAGTCCAACATTTAAGGATTGAAAAGAAAGATGATAGAATAAGATACCATAAGAAAAAATAAATTAAAATAGAGGATTTGATGCACAAGTACTGTTCTCTTCTCTCTAGCGAACTTTCTTAAGAAAGAGGAACCAGAACCGTGGATCCTTCAAAGACGGTATGTTCACCAATGTGTCACTCTGTCCGTTATTCTAAATCTGGCTGCTTGACTACAAATAGTTGGGAAATAACAATGACGTTTGGCCTTGATTTTTCTTTTTTTGTTATGACATTTCCCAGCATTGAATATATAATGTGGATTTGTCGTGTGGATATCATAATTACATCAGATATCATCCTATAAAGCTGCACAAAGACAAGTTAATTTTGCAAAATGAAATTAATGCTACATTTCCACTGATTTCCTGCTTATCAGGGATGTTTTTATCTGTTGTTAAAACTGTAAGATGCAAGACATCTAATCTTTTTTTTATGTTTCCTTTTCCCTGCGCATTTAATATTCCTGTTGAACTTATTGGTCTCTGTATTATCGATGAAACATGGAAAGCAGAAATCTTTATTTAGGTCTAAATCAATCAATTTTACTTCAAACTAATGGATTTACACCTCTCATGCTTTAATCCTCAAACTGATTTGTGTTGTTATGTTGACTAAATTTAGCTCGGGCTCATTTTTGAGAGAAATATTTAAGTTTAGAAACATATTTTTATTCTTTAAACTGTACATTTAAGGAACTTACAGTATTCCTCTATAGTGATGAATGTGTAATGCAGTGTAAACAATCACACATTGATACCCAGAAGTAAAAGTGAAGTGATGTTTATTGTTATGATCTTCAGCTACACCGCGCCTGTACCAGGAGATCCGTGAACGAGGCTTACACGCCACCAACCAGGATGAGCTGGTGGATGACTTTGTGGTGGTGGAGCCTCCTGTAGAGGACCAGGGCATCGTGGTGAAGAGCTACCGTCCAGTACAGCTTACCTGGAGCCAGCTACCACAGGTAAATCTGAAACAGCACCGACATACAGAGTAAAAACATGTTATATACGTGTGCACTTGTTTAATTATTATTTTATTAATTATTTTTATTAATTCATTTAACTGACAAGTTTATCTCTTGACTAAGTATTGTTCTTTTATGCTGTTTGATTTCAGCTGAATATTTAATTTCATTTAATTAAGTGTGACATAAAAAACTTATGCAGGACATTTTCTCACTGCTGTCAAACTCCATTATGTAGAAATGTTGACTAAGTTTCCTCTAGATGTGAGGACATCTATAAAACACATCTGCCACTGAGAGACACTGACATTTATTTCTAGTTTATATGCAATACAGCAAAATGCAGGAGCTTAACTTTGTTTTCTTTTTATATCTATCATACAGGTGAAGGACACAGGTATCCTGCAATCAATCTCGGCTCAAGAGAGAAAGAGACAAGAGGTAGGTGTGTGTGTCTGTGTGTGTGTGTGTCTGTGTGTCACATGCAAGTGTGCTTGCATAAATGTCATTTAACAGCTCTTCTGCAGCTCAGAGGCAGAACATCTTTCATTTATAAAACATAATCCGAAAATATTCTTTTTACACTCACCCTTTTGCATCGGCAGAGAAAAACCTATTATATAATAATCAGGGATACTAACTTCTTCAAATAGGCTTGAAACACTAGAAAACAAAACACATTACATTTCAAGTTAGGTGCATTAACACAAAAATGTGTTCTTTAAGAGAACTTTTTTTTTTTTTTTACTTAGAGTTCAGTTGTTGTTTACATTATGTTTTGTCTCACGTCATTGTCTGCCAACAAGTCACAGACATTCCAAGACGTGAAACGATTTATTAAACAGAAACAAAAGTAGTTAAAGCAGTTCAAGGGAATACCGATATACCAGCACAGACCGATACCATCTCATAATGTACTGTAACATTATCTGAGAGTGGATTTTTGTATTTGTAATGTGTCTTCACAAGCAGTCAAACAGCAGATCTTGTGTCAATACCAAAGGTCCACCTTGTATGCACTACAGTCGCCGACTAAAGCCACACCCTGCAATTCACACTCAGTCCGTGTCCTGAATAGGTGCTTGTCTCGCTCCTTTGTATCATTAGTAACCTCATGGGACTAGTTTTAGTGCTTAAACAGTGTGCCTCATATGTGAAGTTGCCCATCGTACCTTTCATGATACATTGTTGTACTAGGAAATAATTCGGTTGAATTTTTGGATTATCTTCTTGTTATATCAAGAAGATTTAAACAGGAAAAACATCCCCTTTTGCTTAATTTGTTTTTTTTTTTTTATTGATGAGGTTATGAGTGAGAAACATCATTGGTCTGTAACGTCAGGGAGTAGTGTTGTTGATTTAGTTCAGCTGATGCCCTTTGAGCCCTTCTCAGCCACTTCACCTTTACAGAGAGTGGAAGGTGTGCCATCACCACTACATCATGGCTATAAATAAACCTCTGCTGAGGTCTCTTCCATTTCTGGACTTTTTTTGACACGTGTGTTTCATTTTTTTTTTTTATCATAAAGAAGGAAAAATGTGTTCCTTTGCCTACCAAGCATGAAACTCACTGTGGGATGCAAAATGTGGGGACCATTTTGTTCAGTGTTGTTTAAGGAAATGTAGGTTGTCACTTAATTACACAAAAGAGGAAAAAAATAAGTGGAACTTGGTTTGAGAAAAAGAATCTATGAAATGTGTAATTTTACATGGAGAGTTTCCATTTTTAAAGGTTAAAGCTGGATTGAAAGTATATGTTTCACATGTGAATGCTTCTTCCACATGCACACTTAACTTGGGTATGTGTTTTCATTTGACAGGCTATTTTTGAGATCATCACATCAGAGCATTCATACCTGCACAGCCTGGACATCCTGGTACGTCACTTCAAGAACAGTGAAACTCTGAGGAAAACAATGACGACCACAGAGCACCATCACCTCTTCTCCAACATCTCTGTCATCCACCAAATCAGCAAACGGTGTGTGAAAGCATGATGGAAAACTGGTAGCGGGGAGGTTCACTACCTTGTAAAAGGATCAGTTAACTGTTAATCTGTGTGAAGTGGTGCAGAGAAGTATCTTCTGTATTTTGCAGTTTTAAAATTATGTATGTGGCAACATGTGTATTGTACTTCCACTGAAACATGGTTTCAATTGAAAATGGATTGATTTAAAGTTTCGGGCAGGGTATTTGATCTTAGCATGTCTTTAGTATCCTGTAGGCTCCTAACATGTTAAAACATGCTGGACAAACCGGTTCTTCTGCCTAGCTGCTCTAATTATTCCTGGGATTTGAGATGATAATAATTCTGAGAGCAGTGTTGCTCTGTGAATTGTTGGCTACTTTATTTTGAATGAAAGTAGATACAGTTTTAATAGCAGGAGAGGAGGCACCCTTCTTTAGAACTCTTGTTGTGCAAGTAAAGCAGGAACTGTTAAACTAGAAACCAGAAGGTGTCTCAGAAGCTCTCCTTTCTGACAGTATCTGTGTGTGAATGTGTGTAGTTTCTGTCTGGGTTGGGCTGCTCTTCAGGTGTCGGTTTCCTTCTTTTTGTTAAAAAGGCAAATTGCGGGGGTGGGCCTGAAAGTCATTTATCATGTTGTTAATTCTAATAATGAACAACGTTTACAAAGCCTTAGTGGATCACCAGCAACTACTAATTTGTTGTAGCATAAATGTTATTGTTCAATTAAACTGTTATAAATGTCACTGCTTAATTAATAAAAACGGTGATAAATGTGTTGATTGTTTTAAAATCTAGAGGTTATCACATTTAGGTCAACTTGAACACGCTGTGCCCTCACATAGCTGGGTGGATCCTGCTCAGGTAATAAATCTGTGGGACGAAAACAGTCCTTTCACTTTACTAACCTCCCCCTCTCACTCCCACTCCCATTCTCATTCTCAGTTTTTTTGAGGACCTTGAACGGCGTCACTATGACAGTCCAGTGATCCGGGACATTAGTGATATTGTTCAGAACCATGCCGCCCACCACTTTGAGCCCTACATTGTCTACTGCTCCAATGAGACCTTCCAACAGAGGACCCTGCAGAAGCTGCTGTGAGTAGCAGAACAAACTGTAACATGCTTTTAAGTTTCTGCACTAACAATGCAAAATATGCTAAATTTCCTTTTTCTTTGTCTCTCTAAGGACCAGTAACACTGCTTTTAAGGAGACACTGAAGAAAATAGAACAAAGCAATGAATGTGGAGGTCTCCCCTTGATCTCCTTCCTCATCCTTCCCATGCAACGAGTAACCAGACTGCCACTGCTTCTGGATGTTAGTTTAAATACACATTCTTTGTGAGACAGATAAAATAAACATTATTTCAGGCTTAATGTTCAGACATGTTTTTGTTATTATTTCAGTTTTATGTAAATATTTATATTTCATACAAATCACTTAAAAACGCATCACATCCCCAGGTACAAATCCACTTAATCTGTGTTTAGTTATTAGGTTGATAAAGGTCTGTCTTTACCTGTCAAACTAATTGAAGTATGAATTTGTCCGTCCTTCAGTGTTTTTGCATTATGTTTAAAATGGTGTTATTTATAAAAGCTTTAAGAGATGCACCCACTGAAAACCTACTAAAAAACTAGGTGTTCTAATATAGAGACGCATTTTTGCGTGAAAGGAAAATTATACTGTACATTTGGAACTTTGGACTGAGAATAATAAGTTACATATGGTGGTATATGAAGCTGGTTCCCCTGGAAACTAAACAGAGTTACTCTCAGAGTTTAATACAGTTTAATAATACCGTTTTTTCTCCACGCAGACAATCTGCCAGAAAACTCAAGACAGGACAGCTGAGTACTTTGCTGCTGTTTGGGCTCTACACGCCATGAGCAAGGTAGAGATGCTCTTTAGCCTCACATTTCTCTAATTTGTCATTATTATCATGGATGTGACTAATATCTCAACAGCTTGTCACTAGCTGCAATGATGGAGCAAGGCGCATGGAGAGGACAGAGCAGATGTATACCATCCAGAAACAGATGGATTTTGGTAAAATCAAGGTAAGAGCCAATCGTGCAAAAACACATTCAAGGAAGATGAAAATCAGTGTGAACTTCCCAGGGTTTTGAGTTTATGTGTAAAATGTTGGTTGTGAGTATGGCTATGAAAGCCAAGGAACACAAAATGTTGGACTTATTTTGCTCGTGCACCTATAATACAGATCCAGTATGACATAAAACATTAAGTTTGGTAAACAGGATGATATATAATATGTCTTCACAGCCATTTCCACTGATCTCGTCATCACGGTGGCTAAAGAAGCGTGGCGAGCTGGCCGTCTGCACTGAGGAGCTCAGCATTTGGAGGGCTTTCAGCAACAGGAGCTACTATCTGTTTCTCTTCAATGATGTACTAATTGTTACCAGGAAAAAGAGGTTAATCAGACAAAACTTTATTATTATATATACAAAAATATGATGGTGATGAAAAATGTGAAAGTAAAGCAGGACTGTTTCTAGTCTCTGAACTAAATGCATTTTGACTAATGTTAAACCTTTTCTCACAGACCAAATCTCTCTTTAGAATAAAAATGAACTTAGCTGGGAATCAACTTAGATGAGGTTCAGAGTAGACAAACTTCAGAACCATGAGTTTATGAAGCATTTCATGAACTTTGTGGTTGTTTTCCTGGCGACTCCTTTGGTCCAGCTGCTAGCTGGCAGGAAACAGGAGAAACAGGCAAAAGAAAAGAGAGTAAGGGACAGAGAAAGGAGAGAGTATGATGTGGTGCGTGCATACTTCACATTCTTCAATCTTGCATTCAGCATGTCAGCTCAACAGACTACAGCTTTTTGTTTTGAGTTAGGGAGAAACCAAACAATGTTAGCTCAGAGGAAGGAGTTGCCCCTAACATAAGTCGTTCTGAGGGATGTAGAGTCGACACTGATTAAGCCACAAGGTTCTCTTGTAAATACTGCAATGTAGTGTGAAAAATAAATAAATATAAATATATATATAATATAAATAAAAAAATAAAATTAAACATTACCTGTAAATGTTGCATCCATTAAAGACAATTTGTCTACAAGATTGAAATAGATATGAAATATGACTAAAACTGTTTATTTTATTTTGTATATTTAGTGAGGAGAGTTTTGTCGTGATGGACTATGCCACTCTGGAAAATGTGGAGGCGGAGTTTGAGGAGTATGCAGAAGGATCAACGTCTCCACATGGCAAGAACAGCGCCAACATTTCCTTCAGACTGCTGATGGTCCGGAATAGCGAGGGTAGATCAGAGCAAATCTCCCTGGTGACTGAGTCCAGGTACTGCTGCCCTCTGCTTCTGCTGTAACTAATAACTTCAATTAGTAACTCACATGTGGTAACTGACAATGGAAAACACATGATTAAGTATTTTAAGGTCTGATTTATCTGTCACATGCCGGTTCATACATAAAACCAGAAACATTCTTGTCATATCTGAAAAGTGATGGTTAATATTAAAGCAGGGTCTCAGTAGGTACATGATTTTGCGTGTGGCTCCATCTATTGGCCATAGTCTTAATACCAACCTGAAAAGCTCCAATCCATCCTGGTTTTATCATAAGAGACTTTTTTTGTATCATCACATGTATGGTTTTACTGTGTTGGTAGTGGTATTTAACTGTACTTTGTTTGTGTGTGTTTCTTGCCAAGAGTGGATCGGGCACGGTGGATAGTTGCTCTTATGGAACAAAAGCAGGCAGGTGCTGTTACTTGTACAGATGGTAAGTCAGCATGCTTTATTTACTAAGGGAGTTAACTATGAGTGTGACCTGAATTTTCAGTGTGTTTGTGGACAAATAATGATGATTCTGTTCTGTGACCTTTCATGTGTGAATTATTTTTTTGTCATGAAAGCCTTCAACAGTTGGGTAATGCAGTGTGCTGAACAGAAAACAGATGGTTTGTACTCACTTTCCAATTGAAATGAGCTGCAGCTATTTAAAATGCAATCATGTTCACACATATATCAGACTATGATAGTTTGTCCATTCTTTTTCATGCTTGACTGTTTTTCTTACCCTTTTCTTGATCTGTATGAACTCTGACTATGGATTGAAATGTTTTATAATACTTATACCAATACTTATACCATCTGGTAATACCATTGCCAGAAATGGTTCAGCCCAGTTGTACCAGCTCCAATTTTGTAGCAAATGAAAAGATCATCTGCATCTGTGCTCCTGTATATGAAACAGATGTAGGCCTTTTCAGTCCTACATAAGGTGTTAAATGTGCTTTGGACGTGCACATTTCAAACTTCAAAGTATGTGGCGCAAGCATTCAGGTTCTTTTGTATGAGGCCGTTGTAGTTAACATTGTATAGGCCAAATAAGAGAAAATGTGTACAGTACTTTCTTTTTCTAATTTAAGTACTGTTCTTGCAGCTCTGTCACACACTAAGAGCTTATCCCAAAATTATCACAAAGTCACTTACAGTGTTCATGTCATGGCTATCAGACTCACCATATATCTGATATCTTATCAGTTTTAAATTTTATTGTTATCAAAGGGTGTGTCTCTCCAAAGAAAAGAACATATCCCAGGCAGTGATGTAGATTTCAGTACAACAGGATTCTTAATTGTTCACAGCAATGGCTTAAAATAATTTGCAAATCTCAATGGGCTCTGCCTGGATAAATAAAAGTTTAATATGAAACTGTTTCAGGTTTGCCACAGTATGAGGCCACTAAAGCCTACATGCCAAAAGAGCCAGATGAGCTGGGGCTGCAACAGGCTGAGCTCGTCATCGTCCTACGGAAAGAAGAAGGTGAGTTCCCTTTGTCACTAGTTAATATTTCAAATCCAGACCCTTGTGCTCAATCTGTGTGCTAACAAGAAAACTTAAGACTGTCTGCTGTTTCCAGCTTGGTGCTATGCAGAGAGAATGCGGGATGGAGAGAAAGGTTGGTTTCCTGCTAGCTGTGCCACAGAGATCACCAACCCCACTACACTGGAGAACAATGTCCAACGCATGAAGCGTCTGCGGAAAGAGACCAACGTTTAAGTAACTGCAAATGGCCATAGTATTATCTTATGGTGTACAGGGCAAGAACAAAGACACTGAAACACTGGATATATTTGATACACTCATTGTGTTCAGTTGTTGAGACTTCATTATGGTAAATATACTTAAAAATGGAAAACTATTGATTACGAGTGCATTACCAACAGACTGAAAGATGTTTACCAGGATAAAAATGGCCTTTATTACAGTCCTGGAGCTCCTCTTGTCCAAGATGTATACAACAAAACCATTAGGGTTTTTTTTAACCGTTTCATCTTGCATTGTATGTGTCAATTATTTTAAAAAATGGACAGACTGTACCAGAGATGCTTTACATTAAGGTGTTTTAACCACTTAAACTGTATGTACAGCCAAGCAAGGCAATTGTGGCTATTTGCAGTAGTAGATTTTTTTTTGGTTTGAATGTAAATTCTAACTTCAAGTAAATAATTGACCTCAAATGCAGGTTCGTGTTTATTTCAAAAGTAGAAGCTACATAACTTAACTCTATTGTCTATTCTTATACCCCCACCCAAAAGATCTCGTGATATGACCTCAAGATGTTTGAATGCTAGCAACCTTTTTTTTTTTTTAAATCACACTCAATGTCTGTATGTTTTAACTTGCAAAACTAAATACTGACCATCTGATGCTCTGCCACTGACAGCATCTACTGCACATTACAAAATGAAAATATGGAAAAATTAACACTGTACTCTAACTGAAAAGAAATTATATGGTTTGTACCACTGTTGACTGTATACTTTAAAGCAAAATAAAGCCACCACTACAGAAAATGTGTCTGGTTTTTGGACTTTTATTTGAGCTTGCATTTGTTAAAATGTTTGAATACATAAAAAGTTATTTAAAAATGTCAAACTGACCAGATATCAAATTCCATTTTTTTTCTTTAAAAACCATTTGGTGTAAAAACTTAGGACAGATTTAGAAAAACTTTTGCTGTTTCCCCAAAACTCTTCATAGCTGTCACATAAAAATAATGGAAAAAAAAAAGAAACAGGTCTGCATAGATTCTGCAGGCAATCTGTGGTAATCTGGTCAAATGCATGGTGCAAGCTTAGGACGATCGTCAAGTCAAATCTTTATTGCTCAGATCTTGTTTGATGTTTCTTCTTGTTGACAAAAAAACTGAAAAAAAAAATTTGGGTAATTAGTCCATCTGGATGTTCATTTTTCTACATCATAACTTCAGTAATTCAGGCCTAGTCATGCAGTATACTGCATAATGAATCCTATCAACAAAAAAAGAATCAAAAGCACCAAGCAAGACAATATTGAGTGGGCTTTATGGGTTACCTCATGCTTTGAATAATCCACTACTGAGCTAAAAACGTGCTTTGAAAACAAAACTGTCTATTCTAACTATCTTTAGCATCTACTATGCTGGAAAAAAAGTATTTGCCCCCTTTCTTCCCTCTTAATTTATTTTGCATATTTGTCAAACTTAAATGTTTCAGATCAAACAAATTATTACAAACACAAAACCCAAGTTAATACAAAATGCAGTTTTTGAAATCATTATTTCATTTATGAAAAGAAATTATTCAAACCTGCTATGTGAAAATGTAATTGCTCCCTAAACCTACTAACTGGTAGTGCTAACCTTGGCGGCAACAACTGCAATCAAGTGTTTGCAATATTAATGTAAAGGGAATTCCGGCAACTCTTCTTGCAGACTTTGACTAGGCCACTTTAAAACCTTAATTTTGCTTTAGCCATTCTGACGTGGACATGCAGGTGTGTTTCAGATCATTGTACTGCTCCATAACCCAAGTGTGATTAAGCTTGAGGTCACTAAACTGATGACAATCCCCTTCATGATTTTCTGGTAGAGCGCAGAATTCAGGGTTCAGCAGTAGCTTTTGCCTATGCAACATATTCTAGACTGATAAATGTCAATTGCTTTGTTTCACATCTGTTCTTGAATTTTCTTGTTTGTTGCTTTTTAAGATCTTTTAGTTTGCTTAACTTTGTCAGAATTACTTTTTTCCACCCATAAGACCAGACAGGTTTGGGCAGCTTTTTTTCCCTTCGTTAATAAAAACTCCATTTAGTATTTATTCATGTTATGCTTTTTAAATATTTCATATTCATAATATAATATAATTTGAATTTGATTATTATGAATAATAATATTCATAATTTAAGTATGACAAATATGCCTAAATAAATAAAATACCTAGTACTGTAAGAAACTATTAACTTGAATGTTTTCTACAAACTCTCAGAATCTGTTACTATCAGCTCCAGACGTTGAGTCAAGAAGAAGAATCTAAATACAGATCCAGTACATGTACAACTGAAATATAATAATGATATATTTTGTAATATAAATTACAAAAATCAATTCATGATGCTACAGACTTACCCGGACGATGGTAAAAGATGGTAGGTGCCGGTGGGCAGGTTTTTTCCTACTCAGCCCCACCCTGCTGGGCCTCGGGAGCGGACGTTTTCTCTGTAGATGGGTCACCTCCTGTCTTGGCCTCCTTGGTTTCCTGGCCGGGTTTTCCACCAGTCTGTTGGCGTCTGCGGCGGTAGTTGAAGTTACGGCGGTAGCGCCTCTGGCGGGGCTGCTGGTTTTGACCGCCTTCGCCGCCCTGATTCTCCTTGTCCTCCTCACCGTCCCGCACCGGTCTGGGACGGGGTGGACCCCTGGAGTACAGAAAAGGCAAGGAGCTATAAATAAATGAGTATACAATAACAAAAACTGAGATATTGTGAAATAATACATGAGCCACTGGATATAAGATGAAGCATTACAATCGCAAGACAATTGCTGCTTAAAATTGTACATTGTAAATTGTAAATAAAATTTGGATGCACAGTTGCAATTTGAGGCTGGGCTGCAATAACAGAAAAAATTATCTGGCCAGTACAGGTGGCATTCGTTACTTTTATGAGTTGCAAATAAGAAAGCAATTTCTATTTTTTGGCTCACGGTTAGGATTCAATGACCTCAATGTCTTATTCTCCCATTGCTGCAGCCCTGCATCAACGAAGCCAACATGCAAACCTTGGCCTGAACCTTGGTCGGAAGCCTCTGTAGTAGTTCTGCCTCACTGGTTTGTTGCCCTGGTCAGGTCCTCCTTGGTTCTCGTCACCCTCACCTCCCTGCAAACAGATCAAATAATTTTTCCCCACACAGCAAAATTTTAGAAAATATGGCAAGAAGTATACAGTGTTATAGTCAAACTGACCATTGTTGTATTATGTTGAGGCTGACAAAAGGTCAACATCATGTAAGAGTGAAATTAGGGGCCTATTTGTGTTTGCATAATATTGGAAAGACCCCCGATACACCAAGATTAATTGTTCACAACCACGTGAGTGTTAAAAAGGAGAGTGTTTAAAGTCGAGTATTAACTATAAATGGTCCCAACTCTGTTAAGGGATAGCTGGGTGCCTGCTTCAGCATAGTAGCCCTCTGACTGCGTACCTCAGTCATCTCTCCGCGTGGTGCGTTGGTGTACGGGGGCCGGCGGCCGTAGCGTCTACGTACAAAGTATGGCGGATAGCGCCGTCTGCCAGAGTAAGCGGGTCTGCGCTGCTGTTGCTGCGAGTCTCCTTCTGCTCCGTTCTCTCCCCCATCTCTGCTGCTTTTGTCACGACCTCCATTGCCTGGCTCACCCTCTCCGTCACTCTGGTAGTTGTCTGGATAGTCTCCACCACGGGGAGGGCCCCTCCTTCGGGGGTAGCGCCTATAGCGGTTTCTGTCAGCTGCGTACTTACTCCCCTGGACTGCAACGCCTCCTGGGCCAGTGACATTTGCTGCCTCTGCTCCCTATGTGATTGTTGAAGAAATGTAATTATACAAATGAATGATCTAGGCATATAACAGTAAATGTATCTAGGATGGCAGATATTGGCATTAAAATGTAATATCAGAAAATACCAGTATCGGTTTTTACTCTTAATGACAACTTTTACATACCATGCACATATTATACATCAAACTCTTCAGCTACTTCTCCTCGCTCTCAAAATATGACAAATTTTAATAATAATTTTTGAGATATTTTTGTTTGGCACACCTAACACCTTTAAACAATGTTTAAAGTTTAAGTATACATGATAGGAGATATGTGATGTTAGTTACCTAAAATGATTGTTTTTGATTGTTGATGTTTTTTTTCTGTTTTATGAATGAGTATCCCGCATATATTGGTATCCTAAGAGCCAATATCAAATATGTCTAAAGGTATTTAGTTTTCAGAAGCTGCACCTAATAACCAAACTGAGTTATCAACCAATGCTCACCTTCTCTCCCTCAACTACATCAAACTCCACAGTTTCTCCATCTCCAACACTGCGAAGGTATTTCCTCGGGTTGTTCTTTTTGATGGCTGTCTGAAATTATAAATATTGTGAGATTTTATATTTTTGATCATCATGTGTGATAAATAAAAATAACTACCTGCAACTTACCTGGTGTACAAAAACATCCTCCTTTGTATCATTCCTAAACAAACAAAAAAACACCACTTAAAAAATCATATATTTTACATAAAATAAAACATTATCTACAGATGGACTTCAACTACACCAGCAAGTGTAAGGATTAATTAAAGTTCTGCATGCCACAACAGTATGAAGACTAGCAGACGAATAATCTGTCAGCTTTGTAAGCAAATCAAAGTCATAATAGGATTTGGAATATCCCTTGCACACACACTAGGGTAGGTAGGATACTAGGGTCTTTCTTTAGGCAGTAGGAAGGTGGGATCCACTTACCTATTGATGAAACCATATCCATTCCTGACATTAAACCATTTGACTGTACCCAAGACTTTTGTTGCTGAAATAACAAACAAGAAAAATAAGTTTTTTTTAATTAGGTTTGGTCAAGTATCACATAAGATATAGTAAAGGAATCAAATAACCATAGATGGCAAAAAAACTAACCAATGCCACAGATAATGTTGATGCTATATTTAACTGCCAACTGTTACCCTTTTTATAGACCCTAGTGCTTAGAGGTATCCTATGCCAAAAGCACTTATGAGTAAGACAAGACTCAAAGTACTGAGTCAGTAAGGACACCCTTACTCAAGCCTTTTCTGTCTGTGTAGTACATGCAAAGACGAAAACAGTACTAACGTAGCATGTCGTGCAAGCTGACAGCATTCCAATGCCCCAACTACTACAGACCTACTGCCCCATTTTAAGCCGCACTTCCCGTGCTTGGGCGTTAACACGTGGTATAGTCGCGCCCGGATATATTAGCAAGCACTGAGACCAGCTGGCTTGTTAGCATAGCCACATATAGCTGCCTCAACCATGTGGTTGGATTAGTGCCAGCAAGCGGAAACGACCGTAACGCATCAGACAACATTTATTGTGGCAAAGTGTCATGTAGAAATACGTAGAATTTTACCATTGCCGTAACTGTTTTAGCGAAAAACAACTATATATTGAAAGAAATACGTGTAATCACTGGGCAGAACGGCGGACATTTTGGGTGGCCCCTTCAGCCATGTAAATAGCTAACATTAGCTGGCTAAGCTAACACAGGCTTGTTAGCCAACGAGCTAACAGCGCTGTTAAGTAGGTAGGCCGTAATGATAGATCGAGCAAAATTCGATAACCGTTGGCAACAATATCCTGTTAAACCAGTCCAGACATGATCGTTTAAACAACTAAAGTGGGCAAAAACGTGCGTCTGTGTTTCGACTATTTGAGCAATACATCGCGGAACCTGAGTATTTCGTGTGAACAAAGGGACGGCCAATAGCTAGCTTAGCTCCCTTTCGACGATAGCAACTACGAGCTGTGTGGGATAGCTTGGTGTGCCACCATGATGTAACGTGAACTGTCCAACTTAAAAAAGCTAATGTTAACACTAATGTCTACCCATAAACTACTGTTTACTGACAAAATTTAAACAGTGGCACTAACGTTGGCGTACACTGGACACTGTTCGCGACCTGAGCTTGAAACAACTTAAACGGTCGTGCATGTGACGGCCAGCCGGCAACATGGCATTCTATGGCGGACATCGGATGTCAAGAGGCCGATAACCAGGAGACAGTCTACTAAAATAATTTATTATACCAGTCATATATTTACATCAAAAGCTAATTTTTTCACTTAATAACTTTTAGTTTATAACCCATATTACACATATGACGTTATCCAAGCAGTGCAAAACGCAATGTTACATTTCAACTGACAAATGTTAAATACATTTTCGCTAAAAACCATAAAAGAACACTAGCGATAATTCCACTTTCTACTATCGTCACTGTAGAGAGACGACTTTCAGACATCACACATATCCAAAACGAAAGCTCCTATTAGCCACATTACTGTAGATTTAATTCGATAATTTCAAATAACGTTAAAATATCCGATTTATCGGCAATGTCAGATTAACAGTTATTCAACGGTTAACTAAGCCAGTGGTCGTTAACGTTAGCAACCGCCGCTTTTGCGCATCGCCTCTAACATTACCGTGTCCGAAACCACGTAAGCTAACTAGCTAATTTCCAATAGTCTTACCGATGACCTTCTTATCCCCCGCGGAAGCTGCTGCTGCCGGGCTGGATGGGCTCTCCGCATCAGCAGCAGGCTGCGGCGGTTGTTGTGTCTCGGCCTCGCTACTCATCGTTACTACTGGTTGGTAATGGCTTCTGCCGGCGGCGGCTCTCTGCTATGTTTCCCGGTGCTAGATGGTAACCTGGGCCGGCGGTGGTGGGGGCTTCTGCCTTCGGGCTCTCTGCTTTCCTCTTTCCGCTCCCGTTGCCGATCGAACTGGGCAGAATGAGAAACTGTGCCGAAGAATGTTCCTGGTCGGGGATCCGCCCAACTATTCTTCCAATTGGCTAGAATCTCTAACAGAAAACATGGTGCGCTCCCACAGGCTAGGATAGCTGTCCATTACCTTTGGTGGAGGAGTTTGGTGAAGATGACTGGTGAGAGGGCGTATCCTGTCTGTTCTCACCGCCCCTTAATGATGTCAAAGCCATACCAGTCAGACAGACAACCGTGACACTTTTGAAACAGTCCGTGAGGTTGTGACATGTTACTCTTTTGATGGATTTTAACTTCAAGAGAATTACTTGCATCCCTATGTCTTGGATAAACAGGTCCTAAGTACAGTCCACTTATTCTGCTTAGTGTCAATATGGGACAAAATGACTTTAGTTAAATCAGAAGTAAAATAAAACTTTAATTTCTCAGATGTCCCTCCTGCTTTGGAACATAACTTTCTTCTTTTTGTAAACTTAGTGTTGTCCTAAGGCTTTATTGGGGGAGGGAAGTTTGTACTTAGATTATTACTTTAATAATATACACTGCTAATCACTATTTGTAAACCAATGTGCCCAAAGTAGAGGCCTGATTACTGAAGGACAACTTACTTGAGCCAATGTAGTTATATAAAACACAATGTAAATGATATATAGCCTAATTATCATTTTTATTGCTCTTTTACAGCTGGGGAGGGGCAGTACGTCTCAAACATTAAACTTGGAAGTTTTGGTGTAACTTACCGACCATTAAGTTCCCACCAGACTATTCACAGCATTTGAAGGTCAGCAGCTGTATACAGCCATATTTAAACCCTGTGAACAACTAAATTCAATATTCAGTCTCACAGGAAATGTCTGTTCAAGCAACTCTCTTAGTATAGTTGAAATTTGATATAATGTTTAAAAGATGAGTCCCAGTTATTAGCTGACTGTTTTAGATAAGGATTATCTGAGGACATGATACACCAGATGAACAACTTAAATTATATACAATGTGAATGCAGCCTGACATTATTTAGGAGTCATAAGAGTGGCATTTAAAATCCAATCTGTCCTACTTTCTATACATTGTTATGGTTAATTATTCCTCTTAAAATTTATAAGTCCACAAAAGCTAACTTTTGTGCTACACCAAATCGTTATATAACACATTTGGTTTCTCCACTCGCATTTGCCCTGCACTGGGGTAAAATGCAATTATTATCCTGAGTGAATACAGAAACTCCACTTCCAGTAGCACAGAGCAGAAAGACCCAGACTGCATGTGAGACAACCCCACCACAGCCCCCCACCCATTGTCATGTTAATGCTCCACTGGCACTGTTTATGAGCACTGGCCAGTGTGTGAAGAGCTCGCCCCGTTCTCCCACACAAAGATGGGCTTTAGCATTGACCCCAGAAAGCCTCCCCACGAAGCGACCCCCCTACCCCCCAACTCCCCCCAAAAAATAAACCTTCTTCCTGCCTCCATAAGAACAGAGTCTCCATCT
The DNA here is from genome assembly GCA_034779795.1 of Ctenopoma multispine. Classification (NCBI taxonomy): domain Eukaryota; kingdom Metazoa; phylum Chordata; class Actinopteri; order Anabantiformes; family Anabantidae; genus Ctenopoma; species Ctenopoma multispine. Next base: position 8,481,578 of record JAUYWH010000025.1, on the reverse strand, counting down.
GAAAGGATTCTTTTGTGCCAAGGGAATGAGGGCCAAGGCAGAAGAGAGAGGGGGAGGGTGTCTGGGGGCTTGGATTTGTATGGATGGCTGGGATAAGGAGAGGTAGCCATAAGTTCAGCAGAGGATTGCTTGTCTGTGTCTTGGAAGAATCACGTGACATTTACTGTAAGGCATTTCCCTTAGGCATTTGCACCATGGAAATGAAGTTCGGACTTATTATCACTTCAGTTCAAGTATACATCTCTTCACAAATTCTTGCTGATAATTTCCATCTTCTCCCAAGCTAAAAACTCAAGAGCAAAACCTAGTTGTTAACAGTTAACAAAAGCTACAAAAAAATAGTAAACTGGGTACACAATGTTCTAAAAATGTGGATAGGTTTCTTAAATACGTTAAGTTGAATTAAAAGGTGGATCAAAGGTGGATGGATGTCCTGATATACTACTATTAATGTTAGGCATAGTGCCGTATAGATATGGACAGTTGTCCAACAACAATTTCTCTAAAGCATTATAAATGATATCATTATTACTATAAGTATTATAATTAAAGTCCTTACTGCAGTTATGATGTAAAACTAATAACACATTTTAAATAGTATTTAAAATTACTATATGATATTAGGACAACATTAAAACTTGGATTATTGACAACATATCCACCCAATGTTTTTTTCAAACAAACAACGTATCTTTCAATGGTTTATAAAAATGTAAAACAATTTATTGATCTTAAATCACACACAGCATGACTGAATTACAAAATAAGAATGTTTCACATTAAAAAAAATTCTTTAGGTAAAAAAAAAAAAAAACCAACAGCAACAACAAATTGTCTCCAGTTGGATTTGGGAAAAAAACAACAGTGCTAAACATGAAGTTTTCCTTCAAACCCTTGTATCCTGTCAATACCTCCTAATGCGAGATGCGAGTCATCGTATTTGGGTTTGGACACAGCAGGTAATCAGGTAACACTCAGCAAAGTAATGTACTACAGAAAATGTCTATCCAATGAACATCATGGCAGGACGCATCCATACAGAAAAAAAATTGTGGGTTGATGTTTGCTGCAGAAAAATAAATGATTAAATGTTTTGTGTGTGTAGGTTGTGTAGTTTTTATACTGATGTTGTGAGAAAGCTGATCACATCTCTCCACACTGTGCAATGAGAATGGGGAGTTTGGGCTTGTTGTTGGGTCCAGTAGGAACGTTCTGTTGGGAGGAAGGGGCAGAAATCCACAACACAAAACCACACTTTAGTTCAGTTTACTTCAGTCATGTAAACTGTCAACTGTTTGTTTTCATTCACAGGTAGAATTTCCAGTTGGAAATATATAAGTAACATTTAAGTTTTAAAAGTTGCTGTGGGAATCATTTTTAGAACAGCAAAAACTGAAAATAGTACACTGTTATATAAAGAACAAATTTTCACCTCAAATAAGTGAGTGTTTTGCTACTTCTATACACCATAATTTGTTTAATTACTATTAACAATAGGAAATAGTATTTTTACCAGTTTTATATTTTATTTTATTGCTGCTAAATGAGGGAAATAAAATCTAAGGTGTAGGCTAAACCAATGTATAAACATAAATTATTATTTAAATGTTTTACCTCTATTTTTCTCATAATCAGCAAACCATCGACCACTTTTCCTGGAAAAAAACAAAAAAAAAAACATGAACAGGACAATTTATTTCTGGCACATTGATAATATAACACAGCTCCTGATATGTATTAATTAATATTGTAAGTGAACTCACCAAAGACAACATGCTTCCCATCTAACCAGTCACACTTAGTGCAGGTAATGAAAAACTGGCAACCATTAGTCCCTGGACCACTGTTCGCCTGGGAAGATTTGCATTTTGAACATTTGGGGTGATAACAGTGAAATTCACACTACTGAGAAAGAATGGTCATTTTGAACCTATAAAGGGTCAATTCATTTTGACTGAATCAATCAAATCCTATTATCTGTAAACATTTAGGCAGTTAACTTGGAAATGATTAATCAAATCCTTTTTGTTTTAATGTGATAGGAAAAACCCTATCTTGATTTGGTTGAAGTCCAAGTAAACAGAATCTTTCCAGATTAAGGAGTGTCCCTAACACATTTCAGAACATTGATGGACACACATACCATGGACAGAAGACCAGGCGCAGAATGCTTCATTCTGAAATTTTCATCTGCAAATGGGCCTCTGTAGATGCTGCAGATACCAGTTCCATCACCCTACACAAAGTATAAACAACACCTAAGATGGTGCTCGCAAAAGAGAAAGAGAAATCTACACGCTGAAAAGACTAAATATGCTGTAGCTGACATGTCCACCAGAGGGTGGAAGACTGAAATATTTTATATTGTGGCAGCCTGTGCTTCATAGATGTGAAGAAAGCTGGCACAAGCCATAGAGCAAGACCCCTTCTACACATTAATCAGACAACACAAGAGATGTGCAGGTACTTACATTTACAAAGTCTCCTCCCTGTATCATGAAGTCTTTGATGACCCTGTACAATGGAAAATGTATCAGTTTACCTCACCTTTTTTAAGAAACTGTTACACAGAAAGAAGATTTAGCCAGGTAGTCTGGCTGCTAAGAAATCATAAGACATACAGTGTATTTCATTCTAGGTTCACAGATCTTCATTAATAATTTTTACTTTACAAGAATAAATGCACATAAGGGAAATGAACAGTTCCAAAGCAAGTTATACAAGAAATGGAAATCCCACCAGAAGGTGTAGATTTCTAGCTGAATTATAATCATTACACATGATTAATACAATTTTAAAACTCATTAACAGACTTTCCAACATCAAAGTGCAATGTGAGCTGTACAAAGGAAGGTGTCATGTTGTACCTGTGGAACGTGCAACCTTTGTAACCAATAGGGACTCCATCCTTCCTGCGGGACGGAGACAGAGGTTAGCAGTAAAGGCTATTACTGTACCACAAGCTATGACTTCTCACCAAGCAGGTTTTGCAAAATGGCCTTTAACAGTAAATGAATCATCTTTGGATCCACTACAGTTCACTTATCGCCACCAGGTTGGAGTAGATCATATCAATCATATACCTGCACCAGCTCTCTCTCTCTCTCTCTCACCTGGACAGAGCTGGCAGCACTGTGAGGATCATGTTTTTTTATTTCTCCAGTGCCTTTAATACAATCCAACCTGTGCTGCTGAGAGAGAAGCTCCTGAAGATGCAGGTAGACTCCTCCTCAGACTCCTGGATTACTGACTACCTGACAGACAGACCACAGTTTGTACAGCTGAGAGGATGTGAGTCTGAGCAGGTGATTAGCAACACAGGAGCACCACGGGGGACCTGAGACACTGAGACCTGTCATCTGCAGAAGTTCTCAGATGACTCAGCTGTTGTTGAGTGGTGACAAGGAGGCAGAGTTCAGAGACCTGGTGGATCGGTTTGTGGAGTGGTGTGGGAACAACCACCTGACCTTAAATGTAACCAAGACAAAGGAGATGGTGGTTTGGAGGAACAGAACCAGTTTTAACACTGTTTCAAATTTGGGAAAGGAATTCGAGGTGGTGGAGGGGTACAAATACCTGAGTGTCCACCTTGACAACAGACTGGACTGGAAGTGCAACACAGAGGCTGTGTACAGGAAGGGTCAGAGCAGACTCCACTTCTTGAGGAAGCTTAAGTCCTTTAAAGTGTGCAACAAGATGTTGCAGATCTCTTACCAGTCTGTTCGATACATCTATGACTAATCAGCTATCAACCAAAATGTATAAGATCCTGTTGAATCACAGCTGGATATGGTGGATGAAAATGCTGGTGTGTGTGTGTGTGCGACATGACGGATGACATCAGCTTTGCATACAGGAATACAAAGAAGGAACTGTGCAGGTTATATAAAGAGGACATTGCCTTGTTAAATGTTAAGGAAGTGGCCATTAGAAATCCTGTTTAACCATATTTCCCCTTATCCGTTAACTTTCCACAGTGAAACAAGTTTCTCATTTTCATGTTTCAAATATCAGGTTGCTTCATCGATCAGATTATTTCTGCATGTAAAGTAGGACCGTGGAGGCTTAAAACTGTATCACAATATTTTTGTGATTATCATGTATAGAAATGCATAAATTATGATATAATAGAACCTTTTGAGATCCAGGTCACTGCAAGTGTTGAGAGTTGTGTACATAAAAAAATAAAGCCTGATTATCATCAAATACTAAAACAATTAAAGCTACAGAAATATGCTCCACGAATTATTGCAATGCGTTGAGGCTGCTGTCGAAGCCTTCTGTGATGGAGGTTAACAATACAGAAGAGAAGTAGAACAGAGCTTCTAAATCTTTTTGAGCAAGGCCTCCACTTCAAACCTATCAAAGAACACCAATAAATTCTGTGTTATCTGTATGTTTTGTGGCAGGCTAATTTACTGTAACTTCATAACAACAACTATGTGAGGGGTCATGTAGAGCATGGTGGAGTATAAAGAGTGAAGCAGAGAGGGAATGCTCGATAGAGCAGAGAGGGCTGATTATAGTGTCATGGTAGCACTAGCATAAGTTGCATGTTGTAAAAACAGAATATGATTGAAATATTATCGTCACTGCATTTTTTAATTCTTCTCCTAAATCTCTTGCCATCATCCTCCTCTGTCTTTGTTCCGTTTCCTCGGCACATATGATATGTTCACGTGATGGTGTGTTTGCAAGCATCATCACTCAACTACAATATTATTAAATTCACTAATGTAAACAGACTATTTGAATGTGTGGTCAGTGCACTGTGCAGAATGGAGAAGTAGTATGTTGTACCATGAAAGAAAACAGCCTTTCACTACCTTACCTGAACTCTCCAGTGCAGAATTGCCTGTAAGACATTATAAAAGTGTACAGTAATTATTATTTCGTTAATTCACTCATTACATGAACTTGTTGAAATCACATATATTTTTAAAATAACGGGAGATTTTATTTTTTTACCGAAAATTCTCTGCTGTCTTTGGAACAACATCAGCAAACAGCTCAACCTTCATCCGTCCGACATCCTGATAAATAGTTGAACACATAAAACAAGAGAAATCTAATTAAACACAGAAAAATACACAAATGAAAACATGGCACACATATATTTACTCCTGGCGAAACAAAGCAGAACAAATATAAACTGATCATTCCTGTTCCCAGAAGCTACTCTATACTGACTCACTAATCTGGACAAACCAGTTACACTTAATGTCATGTTGGCATCTAGCTAAAGGATATGCCCTGCTGATACAGACGCTATATCGTCTACTTTACAGGAATCCATATCATTCTTCCTTATTCGTTCCTCTAAAACAATGACACATTACCTAATTCTTTATATGCCTTACGATCCCTGTTGACTTTAAGAGAACATCTGTATCTGCATACAAAACAGGTTTACTAACAAGTAGGGAATTTATCTTGATCAAACATCAAGTTTGTCTTGGTAGAAGTAGACTATATTATGTCAACACTAAAAGCTACTTTGTCCCTGTTCTAAAACCATTTACCCACAAGTCAAATAATACATAATAGAATTTTGCAGATAAGTAATAAATCACCACATTTTTTGATGCAACACATTACTAAGCTTTGTGTTTAGGAGCAAGTATGTTAAGCAGCATGACTATCTATCCAACCAGGCCTTTTACAACCCAGAGGGGAATTAAAGTATCCATCTGTTACAACAACATATTTGTTGTTGGACTGGTTAGACCATCAATGGACTGGTCTAATAAGAGCAGATGGCTCCCTTCCCTCCATACAGATGAGTCATAGTAAAATAAGCAGCTATTAGATATCGTGTCTTTACTATTTAGACATTACATTAAGTCTAAAGTTTCAAAGCAATTAAATTAATTACAGAAGAACAGTGTGTTGACACAGAACAAACATCCACCACAGAACATTCTGTCTGCCAAGGGCTTTCGCTATCTCAGGTTTGCCAGAGTCAAGTGGAGACACCAACAAAGTATTTGTTAACTACTTTTATTGTGATTCTGGATTGGACCTGCATGAGGCAAAGTAATTTCCCTCTGGGATTAATAAAGGTTTTTTAATCTTGAGTCTTGAGGGTCTCAAGACTGCAATGAATTCCTTGACTGTTAATTAACTATAACGAAGTTGAGAAAAAAGCATAAAAGATGCACTGGTAGCAGAGATGGCCACACAACAGTCATTTTAACAAGTTCAAGTTCCATCAAACACTATGGCAACAACATGCACCACACCTACATTGACTCTTCTGCAGCGCCCTGTGCCTCAGAGTACAGATAATGTTGTGTAAGGTAGCTGTGCGTGCAAACACTGATCACAATAAAACGTGCCAAGGGTAGTTTATGATAGTCTTTTTCTTTTTTAGTTTTCCAAAATTGCATTCTAAGCTTCTGCACCAGGAGTATTTTAATACTACTAATAATAATAATAATAGTACAGATAATTAATAATAAAACCAGAGGCCAAGTAAATTTGGTTAAAACTATTTGATAATTTTTAATCCTAGTCTGTTTGTACAAACAGGCAGATTAGGAAAGGTTTCTAGGAAGCAACCTTAGCCCCCGACATTTAACACTTGACACCGTTTCCTGGGATTCTTGTGTAACCCTATAGGGACATGTGCTGGTAGACAAACCAGTCAGGGTGTGGTTTCAGCTAGTATTGTAAGTATTGTTACAAGCAGCTGTGTTTCCATCTGGGCTACCTGGACATGCAAATCAACATATCAAGAGACAGTCACCTCTTGGGTATATGGGAGGTAAAAGGTTTCCTTGAAGACACAAGAGGCGTGTCCCACCAGGTGTTTGTGCACAATGGAGAGGTGGAGTTACATTAAACTGCCTAAAAAGGGTGCTGCACCTGACAACAGTCACACAGTTGTACCAAGTCTTGATGACGGGCCTCTGATCCAGCCTCTTAGCTGGATTACGGGACAAGAATTAATAATCTTGATCGCTACTGAAGCTCACTGGACTAGGACAACTCTGGGCAGAGAGGTACAGACTTCTTTGGATCAAACGGTTTCTTTTATTTAATTTCACTTTAAACTGTTGAGTAAATATTGCATGATTCAGGCGGCAGTACTTGAAACAAGCAAGCATGCAAATGAACCTGACATCTTGCAGAAGAGAAATACTAGAAATTCTAAATGGTGTGTGCCCTGTGGTATTTATGTTGACAAGAAACTGATTGTGCAACACAGGGAAGTTAGACCAGATTAGTGAGATGTGTAAGATTAGTAACATGTTTGGCTTTAAGTCTGCTAGAAATGTGTTAACAGTGGTCAATGTTTGGCAGAAAGGTGGAAGAATTAGTACCAGCTTCTCAACATAGGTCATTTAACTTGTTTAACTACACGAAATGTAGGGTGTGATCAGACGCTGTCTTATTCAGCTGTGATTGAAAGACGTATGTAAACTTAGACAACTTAGACAACAAAAAGATTTATGTTTCATAACAAATATTCTTCGGGGAAACACTACCAACCTCAAACTATCTCTTGGTACTTCATGCATGATCAAAACACACTGTTTTACCTGTAACTACGTGTTTGTATTACCAAATTTCTAAACAAATATGATATTGTCTTCCACAGCATTTACTGCATCGAGCATCTCGACTGAGCACTATTGCAGCAACTCGATGCTGCCAGAGCTGTCAGCTTCTCTTGAAACTAGCCAAACCATGAACATGCTGGCCATTATAAAACAATGGCAGGAGGGATCTAGTTGTCAGTCAATCAACACTGACAAGTACCTGTTTCTTATCCTTTTAAAGTTAGGACTGGATTCAGCAGCCTTCTGCCTATGCTGCAGGAAGCTTTACACCTCCTTTTTGAGCATGTGCAGCCTGTCTGTCATCCTGGCTGACACAGTGATGGCAATTAGTGTGGCAACCATGTGGTTTCTAGGGGCTGAAACATCTCTTGTGTCTCTGTGCTTCATTCTGGCTAATGCCTCAGCAATATATGGAGCACTGCCGCTGCCCATGGTGTGCCTGGGTTTACTGGACTACTGTTTAGAAAATGGCAACCAGACTACCACGCGCACACTCCTCAGGAATGTGGTCTTGACACTGCTGGTGTGGATACAAGCCTGTATTTATGCCTTTGGTTCTGTCAAAGCCAAACTCATAGAATTGGATTATGTGACAGGGATAAAAGCTTTGGTGTGCACACTACAGGAGTCTACACTGATTAACTATTTTGTTTTGGTGCTTTTCAGCATAGTTATTATTTCAATGTTGCCATTTTGGTCAAGAATTCCACAGTGGCTGAAAGAGGCTGACAGGTTGCATGAACTGAGGGAAGAACAGGAAAACCAGAAGAGCGACTTTTTCTTCACTTCAACCCCCTACAAAGAGACAAAAAGTGATGAGGACACTTATCTGTACGAAACCACCAGTCCACGACCACCTCTGTGGTTCAGCCTAACTCTTGGTTTTAGTATATTTTGGATGCCTTATCTCATTGTAACTGTGGCATGTCTGGTCTATGGCTTTGGTGTACCTGCCTATGTCACTGTAAACCTTCTATGGTTGGAGTGCACCAACAGTTTACTGGTGGGTGCGATGTTCTGGATAAAGAGCAAGACAGTAGGGCCATACAGTAATCTACCAGAGAATGTGTGCTCGTGGCATGTGTACTGGCATCTGAGCAAAGAAACACAACAGCAGCTACTCCCTGTAGCTATATCTAGTCCAACAAAAGAGAAGAGAAACACTATTTTATATGTGTAATGCAAGAAAGTTCAGCAATCCAGTTACATGTAAAACTGAAAGTGAAAGTGGAAACCACAACAGAAGGGTGTGAATCAAGACCTCCCGAAAATGAAGTAGCTCCCATGAATAGGTTACCTGGGCAAATGCTGTGATAGTCAAAAAGCTTGCAACTAAATGCTGCATTTTCACATTAGCATATGAAGTGACCTGCTGCAAAGGGTGAAACAGGAAAATGTCTGAATGCAATTCTTATGTTAAGCAGCCAAGTGTTTTTAACACCTGTCATCTTCAGAGCTAAACCTCTGTACATATTTACAGAATGAGTGTAAATTTGAAACTAAATATACATTTGTTTTTATACATTTGTCATACTGCACTTTTAGAAATTGTTTTAGATTTCAGACAAGTGTTATGATGGCTAAAGATGTATATCTACTCCTATTTCAAAATTCTTTTTAATAAAGTAACCTGAAACAGTCCTCCGTTTTCTTTCATTTTTTCATACCCTTTGTATCTATTTAAAAGACCCAAAATGTTGTTTTAGCTACATAATTTACTGTTGTATCAATAAATTAGAGTTAATTCCTGATCTAGATGAAGACCAGGTTAACTGTTTGGGCCACCTCTCTTAAAGCTTCAAGCTCCTCTTCTCTCTCATAGTTGTGATTCTTCCTCTTTGAACCTCTCTCCCTGGCTTTTGAGCTGTATCTTTCCAGTGTGTAGTTACTGGTTATTGCTTGTTGTTCTTCCCCTTTCTTACCTACGTAGACAGTTTCCTTTTATTTATTTAAGTTACAAAGCTTTTAGTTATTTCACATCTTCTCAATGGTTTGACGTAAGAGGGGGGCAATGAAGTAATTCATTATAGACATAGCAAATCTTGTTTGTACTTCAAAAGGTACAAAGAAAAAAATTTTGGGCATTTTTTTTAATTGCTGCACTGCCACAAGGGAAGAATTGAAAGACTGACTGTAAGCGCCACACACAGCTCCTTTCATAGAGCCTTTGTTGTTTGCCAATGGTGTCAGTACTGTCAATCAAACCAGACAATCTTGATGAAGCAGCTTAGCTACATTTTTACATAAAGGCGTTTCTCTTAGAATGTTAGGCTACTTTTTTTTTATGGCATGAATGTTGTGGACCATGAATTTATCCTTAAATATTATATCCTAAAATAACCCAACCCAAAAAATCTCTCAAAGCTCCTTACACTGCTTATATTCACTAAAGAAAAATTTGACTATGTTGCAAAGCCACTGTTTTTGCTTAACCGTGTTTATAACAATTAACCAAATATTATTAATAGTATGTTGTTGTTAGATATTTAATAATAATAATTATTCAATATTATTTGGCTACTTGTGTATAAATATAAATGTAACTTGCTGCATGACGGCAGGAAATTCATTATCAAGATTACCCCCTCCCAAAAAACCTGTAGTCCAAGATTATTTAAATTATTATGAAGATTGTTTAAGACTAAATTGGTTACTTTTTCTTCCTCAGCTGTTAAGAGTTCATTCTATTTTTCCCCCGTTCCCCGAAATGGAACCGCCGTCACATTTAATTGCTTTAAAACACAACGAAACGCACAAAGCATGAACACAGAAATTCGCCAGTGTTACATTAACAGAATCTAAATCCAATATACCTCTACTAGACCTAGACACAAACAAAATAGGTGGAAGAAATGAATTATTTCTTTAGCAGAGTGCATTTCGGAGCACAGTGGCCTGCCACTAACAATACGGTTTCTGTTTGTCCCTGAATTTAGTAATTTTGACAGTAAGGTTGTAGAACTGATGGTGGTTAGTGTTGTAAATTTCATGGATTTGTCACTTTCCTACAGAGAGAGATGAGGGGGTGCACACTGACGGGGTACAGGGGTGCACCGTTATTATTTAGCATAATAGTGAAGTTATCCAACACTTTAGACCACCGTTTTAACAGTTATGTTGTTAGAGACTATAACCGTTCAAGAGGCTAAACACAATGTTAATGTACAGCTAAAAGATAAAAAATATACTTCGTATTGTTCATTGTTTTATCTCAAATAAGCATTAAAACAACTGGTTACCAGTTAAAAATAACAAAATCATATTTAACTCCTTTAAACCAAAACGCATTATTGTGGTGTGTTTGAATCTTGAATGCTGATCAGATGCAATGCTAACTCCACGTTTGCTGGGAACTAAAGTCAGTGTTAGCTAATTTCTTGTCTACTCACCTGCCCTCCGATGGTAATGTCAAAGAAAACAATCGGGTTATTGGGGTTAGTTGGTTGAACAGACATTATGACACTTCCCTCGCTTTTAAAAACTAAATACAAGTAAAGTTTTACAAACGACACGCAAATAATTTGAAAATCCAGGGTATGCGCTGTTACACATACGGTGGCCGAGAACAGACATGTTACGGTTCTCAACTGGGGACAAAATAGTGCAGTCGCGAAAAACGATTAACGAAAACGCTTGGATAATGCCGCGCGGTGATAACTTCACTTTTTGAATGTAAAATTATGATAAAACATTTTAAACTATAATTGGTAACTTGGTGACGTATGGTTTCGCATTGAGCTTACAAAGCCAGTTATACTACCTTCACTGATTTTTCCTTATTTATATGTTATATATTGCATACAGCTGCGTACATCCCACATGCAAAATAACAGCTTCCTCTTAATAAAACGACCATAAAGGCAGGGGGTGGTCTCCCCAGGATAAAGACAATGATAGGTTGCCCTTATCTTCAACCTACCATGCTGCCCTTTCATCCATCCCCAGGAAAATCAGGCCCAATTCACACGTCCACCAGGTTGAACATCCTTAACGACCCACTTGATGGGGGCAGGAGGAACGATAAGGGGTGGGTTTGTTACATCTACCCACACTCATCAGATAGGTGTGAGGTGAAACCAACCTGGAGGATATATTTGTGGTCACAAGCCAGCTTCACTCAGATTGATAAAGTTCTGTGGATGAAGAACCAAACGTCTCTACTTGGAAGAAAGTAGTCCAGTTGCCATTACTCAATCTTCAGACAATAAGTTATAGTGTATATGTTGAGTCATAGCAACTGTTTGATTGATAGGTTGATACTTCATCAGACTGATTAAGCTAAATGGATGAGTAGTGAAACCTCTCCACCTAACACTAAGGAAGTCCAGTTGCCATGACTGAGCTTCCAGACAACTTCACCTGGATGACTGAGAATCTTCCTCTATATAGCAATATGGTTTTAATTATACTTTATATCACAATAACAGTATGTTTTATATCAATTTTACTTCAAACTAATTTTCATTTCTAATAAAAATTAATTGGTTGAGTACATTTTAAAGAAGCTGCTTTTCACTTCCACAAATAGTACTGGTGCTTGATATTATATTACTCTCTTTGCTACAACAACCCTACACTTAATTGATGAGAAACAGTCAATATAAAACAGACATCAGCGTTTTTATTATGGGTTTTATTTTCACAATAAAACACAATTGTACAATTTAACATAATGCAAATGCGGCTCCACAAATATAACAAATGCAAAGTGACTACAAGGATTTGTCAAAGCTGCACTAAAGCACTATGAGCAAAAACTGCTTAGCAAGAAGCAAGAAAGGTGTTCACAGACTATTAGTTCAGCAGAAAGATAAAACTAAACAAAAAGCAATAAACTTTGAAAGTCCTATGTAAAATAATATGGTTTCTTGACATTGACACCATATTCTGAGAGAGCAGGAGTCAGATCTTCCATAGTCAGAGTGTACTTCTTATCCTGTATGTGGAGAAAAAGAAAAAAGGAACCCATAAACAAAAACAATAATTAGAGGAACTATGTCACCATCTTCTAATATTTCTTGCTTTGCACACACAGAACTTTTTATACAGAAGTATTACATTTACATATCGTAAAGTTAAAAACGAGAGAGACACTGACCTTTGTCTTACTCCTTGAGCTTCCAGAGGCTGTGCCCTTCATTTTACAGTACTGCAGTGCATCATTGGCAATGTCTGAGATAAACTTCTGAGAAGCAAGGGAGATCAGACGGATTCTAGAGAAATGATTAAGGAAATAAGTGTGGTTTTCCTCATCTGTACACAGAATGTATCCATCAATCTTGGAAAAACAAAAACATAAGTATCATTCCACAGGCTACCAGGAGACCCAGTTGCATTGAAACTTGGAGGAAACAAAGGTCCTCTAGACTCAGTCTTGGTACACTTACATTCTTGGATCAGAAGCCTCAAAGCCAGCCCGGTTGAGGTAGTAACCTGTAACTGCATCAGGAATCTAAAGGGAAAGAGCAGACTTCAGACTTCAGTTTATGGTCAAGATTCACATAGCAAATCTTCACCACTAACAATGTTTATTCAATTGGCTTTCTTGAGTAAACCAATTTCTGTACTGTCACGTGATTTGGAAATCTGGTTTCAGTAATTAGGGTAGGGGATTATAGAAACCTCATTTCCCCACGTACATTTCTCCCAGAGAACTCTTATTACTCTGCCATATACAGTATTGTGAAAAGTATTTGAACACCTTTTTTCATATTTGTCATACTTAAATGATTCAAATCAAACAAATTTTAATATTACAAAAAGATAACCCTGAGTTAATACAAAATGCAGTTTTAAAATGATGATTTCATTATTACTTACCTGGCACTATGTGAAAAACTAATTGCCCCCTAAACCTTATAACTGGTTGTGCCACCCATTAATAACTGCAATCAAGTGTTTGTGTAAACTGACAATGAGTCCTTCACATCTCCGTGGAGGAATTCTGGCCCACTCCTCCTTGCAGAATTGTTTTAATTTAGTTTTATTGGAGGCTTTTCATGAATGGCCTGTTTAGGTTCATGCCACAGCATCTCAATTGGAATCAAGTCTGGACCTCGACTAGGTCACTCCAAAAACTTAATTTAGTTGTTTGTTTTTTGAGCCATTCAGAGGTGGATGTGCTCGTGTGTTTTGGACCATTGCCCTGCTGTATAAATCAAGTGTGCTTGAACTTGAGGTCACAAACTGATGGCTGGACATTCTCTATGATTTTCAGGCAGAGGGCAAAATTAATGGTTCCATTAATTATAGCAAGTCATCCAGGTCCTAAAAATGTAAAGCAACCCAAGACCATCACACTACCACCCCCAACGTTCGACTGATGATGTTCTTTTTATAAAATGCTGTGTTAGCCGTATACTAGATATATTGGGACCTATACCTTCCTAAAAGTTCAGTCGTTGGGATTCTGCCTCAGTTTTAAATTAGATCCACCCACAAAACCCAAGGTAGAGGAGATATTCAATTACTGAATATACTGCTGCATGTATACACACAATTTTTGAGCAATCAGGTTTGTTCAGTGCATGTAAACTCATTCCCAGATTACCTAAGAAACCTGGTTTCTCTGAGTAAACCTATTTACCTAAGTGCATGTAAAGAAAGTCGAGGTGCTATCCACAAGCAGCATCGGCACAGTGAGCCAGGCCTGGCAAATAAGAGATCTCAGAAGATCCATGATCAAGAGTAATTGAAGTGCTGGAAAGGTTACAGAGTTATCTCAAAGAGTCACACCGTTTGGAGTGGCCTACTCAGAGTCCAGACCTCAACCCACTAGAGATGCTGTGAAGAGAGACATTCACAACAAACATCCCAAAAAATATGGCTTGAGTTGAAGCAGTTCTTTAAAGATGAAGGAAAAATTTAAAATGAATCCTGGATGTTGTGCAGGTCTAAATCACAGCTACAGAAAGCACCTGATTGAGGTTGTTGCTGCCAAAGGTGGTTCAAACTATCATTAACTGTTTCACTTTCTTTTTCAACCACTACTATGTATGTTTAATGGATGTGTTCAATAAAGACATGAGATATCATGACCATTTGTGTTTTATCAGGTTAGAAATATGAGGTTTGGTGTCTTGGTAGTGAAATGGTTATCTGTGAATGCATTATATGCCAACCTGACTTAGTACACTTTACTTACTGTGGGAGTGTATTCTTCCAGCTGCATGAGGAAATCTGCCAGAGGAGTAGTGGAAACCGCAGGCTTTACATCTCCGTTTGTGATTCCACCCGGTACATAGACACCATTGGCAACAGATGTGTCTGCTGATGGTGTCACCATTGCAGCAGAAGTTGACGCTATGATACAAGATATTGGAATGCATTTACACTGGAGACAAAAACAAACAACTCAGAAAACCTATCAACATGTTAACGTGGTTTGTAGTGCGCTCGCTTAATACTATATTAAAATTGTGAAAACAGGTCTTGCAACAAATGCAATGTCCACACAGTATGACACATAAACGTTCCTAAACGTACCTGCCTAGATTATGTGACAGGCAAATAAATCAACTTGATCTTCAACAGATCAAGGAACACACACCTAAACTAAGCTAGCTTGTTTAGCACAACACATACGGACAAAAACGCCAAAATAATGGAAAGTTACCATTACTCGTGACCGGAGGGATGCTGCTCACGTTGGTTGTTGCATTATCATTTGCGATACAGTTAACTGAAGCTGAAGAAGTCGTTGATGGCACTCCCGTTGTGACAGACTGGTTAACATTGTCAATGTTCATGGTGATGCTAATATTAGCTAAAGTGCTAACCTTGGGTAGCTAGCACAGAAAAATATGAAACAATGCCCCAGTGAGTGTTTGCGTCCTATATAGATCTAAGACCGAGCTTCTACAAAATACTATGTCGTAAAGTAAATCTACTTTTCCAACTTGAAGGATAGTAAAACTTAACAATCAAGCACCAACTAGCATCATACTTGTAGCTAACGTGCAGGAGAAAGCACAGCTAACCACGTCATGTGACCCGAGTTGTATGAACGTCGTATCGAATCTGACGAAGAAATCCGAAGATTTCCGAAATACCCGAAAATTTTTTAAAATATATTCCTTGCAGCTGTGTCAGTTACTAAGTGTTTTTTTAGCATTGTTTTAATATAACGTAATAACATTAGTTGGAGAGAGAGTACGTACATGTTTTTTATTTTGTACAGAGAGCAGCAAAAATAATAGTGCCAGTAATATTCAAATCATTGCTTCTTTAACACAAATATTATAAATAGCTGAATTAAAAATATAATGTTGCAAAGAAAATCTAAATTTTGATTGACTATTATAATCAGTCGACGGCTATAGTAATGATTACTATAACCTTTTCTACATAAGAAATAAAACCGATATACAGTATTAACAATA
Source organism: Ctenopoma multispine (assembly GCA_034779795.1). Lineage (NCBI taxonomy): Eukaryota > Metazoa > Chordata > Actinopteri > Anabantiformes > Anabantidae > Ctenopoma > Ctenopoma multispine. The sequence goes on along the minus strand of JAUYWH010000025.1, from coordinate 8,465,632 downwards.
GCTTTAAAAATGTTGCCTTCAGGTGCTGTCGGAGATTTTTTAGAAAATCTGTAGAACAACCTGTTGACTGTCTAGAAGTTCTTGACTGTTGGCCTGTTTTGGCAACCACATGTCTCTCAGCAGTCAGAGAGCCAAATCCGCCTATCTATTACATCTAAATATATAAAACTCACTAAATAAGGAAAGCTAACACAGTCAAATGTTACAGCAGTTGAATTATTGGTACCAGTGGACTCTTCTGAAAGTATACATTTATAATACATTTAGCAATACTTTTTTTTTATTTTATTTTTCACACCACTGTTGATATGTACAGTATAAAGATATGTATCCCTGTTCAATAAGAAAACAAAAAAGGGAATATTATCTGCCTTGTTAAATGAAAAGGTTATATATATATATACATACATATGCATACATATATTTATATATGACCTCTTGAAAACTCATAAAACCTGTCCTGAGGAGAATTTCTTTGGCAGCAGTTTGGGCTGTATTGATAAGATGGACATATCATTTGTTTGATGACTGTATGAAGAGTAAAACATTCTGGGATGACAAAAAACAAGTATCAGTAGTCTATGTTTGGATGTTTTATTTGGTTTCAGGAGAATCGAGTCCTCATTTCTTAGCTTCCACATTTTCAAATTTTACTTTTACCAATGATCTTGCTCAGTATGTTTCTATTAATCAGTTTATTTCATTTTATGCTATCAGGACTGTACATGCATATGTTTAAGATACATTAATAATGCAAGTTATACATATGACCATACGTATGGCCTGCTGCATGTGCAGACTATTCTATTCTTGTAATCTTGCAAGTTTTCTGACTTACCAGTCTGAAATACCAGTTTACAAGGCGCAGTGAATGCCGCAGATGGACTTCGTACCCACCGTGCGGGGGCGATAGAAAACCTTGTGACTGGTTTGGTGCTGATTTCAGTTTTCGAAGAAGTGAACCTGCGCAGTTGTGTGAAATCCCGAGTCCGATGTTTTGTAGATGTGTCTGTGTGGACAAAAGTGGACCAAACGCGTTAAATAGACTGAAGGTTTTGACAGGCGTGTGGCACAGGTACTGAGCTAAACATCCATGTTTGTCTGAAGTACTCGTGGCGATTATGGTCTTTAACCAGCAGGATATGTGTTAGGATAATGTGGTGTAAATGAGAATGAAAATCCAGATTATAGGAAGTATGATGCCAGGAAGAAGTACTCAAATACTTAAGTTAAGTGCACCAATGTAAAAATACTCATGAGATAACAAGTGAAAGGAAAATCCTACATCCTTACATCCACTCAAGTACTGAAGTACTGAAGTACTTGAGTGGATGTAATTAGTTATTTTCCAGCAGAGCTGCTAACAGGGACCGTATAGAATAGATCACCTGTCACTGAGGAGTCACAGCATTGTGTGAGGTGTGTCTACAAACTCTGACTCGTGTCATAGGTCACAAGGTGCCAGAATGACGTCCCCCGTCTGTGTCATCGTGGTGGGAGCTGGCAGCCGAGGGGAGAACTACTCGCACTTTGCATCCATCCATCCTGATCGCATGAAGGTCAGTAGAGTTTATCCTGTAGCCTGATGTTGTCAGTTCAGTTGTGTTAGTATTAGTATCGTCATAGCATTAGACGCACACCCTCAAATCCATATTTCTGTCACAGTGTGGGTATATAAGTGCAGTGAATAAAATAGTCCCTTAACTATTCTGATATGTCTTTTATGATATGTTAGGTTAATTTGTTTCCATGTTTATTACTTTTTCCACCACTTGCCAGATACATATTAAGTTGTAACTCACTTTGTTTATTCAACCGGTTGATTTCAGGTTGTTGGAGTAGCTGATCCAAGGAAATTTGCTTGCACAAAACTTCAAAAACAACACAAAGTTGCAGATGAAAATATATTTGATGGTGAGCATCTTTATTTAATTGTGTATAATTATCTGCCTCAGCTTAAATTAGTGAATTATCTTTTTTTTTTCAAACTAGACTGGCATAGTCTTCTTGAAAGAGAGAGGTTTGCAGATGCAGTGTTAATTTGTACTCCAGACCGCCTTCATAAGGTAAAAATACAATGTGTATGCTGTATGTATGTATGTTCAAGCTTGAAATGTATTTTTCTGATACAACTCAACAAATCTCAGTCTGTATACAAAGCTTTTAATAGCTTATGATGCACTGCCCTAGACAAACCGCTTATTATTAGTCTGCAAATTTTCTGTTGTTTTTTTTGGCTCCTCATTATAATTAACTATTTTATTTTTCCCAGGAACCTGCTGTGGCCTTTGCGAAAAAGGGCTACCATGTTTTGCTGGAGAAACCAATGGCTGTGAGTGTGTAACTGTGTGAGCATAACATTAACTGTGCCATAACAACGATTCTGCTGATCATTTGTACCCTTTTAAAAACATGTTGCATCCTCTATTTTTCATAACATACCAGTGTGATATAGTTCACTTTACTTTACTTTACTTTACTTGGTAGTTACTTACTAGTTCATCATAAAGTTTATATTTCTTACAAGACGTTTTAAAAAGAAAGAGGTGTCTGACATACTAAACAAGCCCTTTTTTCCAATTGATTCTGGTTGCGTGACACTCATGACCTCCTTGCACACTAATGTCACACGAGTTTAGACAACTGCCGATGACTGCAGAGCGATTGTGGAGGCCTGCACTCAGAGTGGTGTGATGCTATCAGTGGGTCATGTTCTCCGATACGATCCAGTCATCCACAAGATAAAGGTGAACATTCTCTGTCACATTATGTTCATGAAAATATCTAACAGTTTGGAGTTTTAAGATGTCAGACTGGGTACCTGCTAGGCATCTGCAACAAGAAAGTAGATTTTTTGTTGATTTAATAACAGAAAACCATGTGACAAGTAGTGAAGAAAGCAACAGAGTTAGAATTTACTGGGTTCTGGTTCCAAAAATAAAACTTAATTAATCTTTTCCTAGGAGCTTATAGATGGTGGAGCCATCGGTGATGTGATTCATATTCAGCACCTTGAGCCGGTAAGAATAATATAAAAATAAATTATATTATTCAGTAAAATATATTAGGGCTCCTCATTGAAGCAATTTATTAAATAATATCATTGATTATTTAAATAAACTTACAGATCACATCTCTTTTTCTTTCAGGTTGGATTTTATCACTTTGCCCACTCATTTGTTAGAGGGAATTGGAGAAATGAAGCTGAGAGCTCGTTTGCTCTTTTGGCCAAATCATGTCATGACATTGACTTAATACATCACTGGGCGGGGGGACGCAGGTAAACCATCAGAGAGCAGCTAATTATCAACTCCGAGCTGGCTTAATGTTCTATAATAATACAGAGTAAAAAAAATTAGGGTCAACTTAATCTTTGTATTTTCAGGTGGACAAGATTGTTTTCTGTGAGTTTATTCTGTTTTTCCTAAAGTCGATCATTAATTAACTCAGCATCTTGGCAGGTGTGTGAAAGTGTCATCATTTGGATGTGTCAGCCATTTCAAGAAAGAAAACAAGGTATGTAGTGTTTTCACATTATATGGCGCAATACAAAGAATCATTTAATGGAAACTATGTATAACTGTATTTTGTTTATTTACAAATACATGTTCACTGCAGATCTATAAATGATCTGTCCAACAGCATAACACCACATGTGAGTACAAAATATCAATTTTTTTTTGTCAGCCAACAGGTGCTGCAGATCGCTGTCTGGATTGTGCAATAGAAAGAAACTGTCCATACTCAGCATGCAAAATCTATATCGATAGAGTTAAACAGGTTAATATTTCCACACATTATCTTCACAATTCATCGACTATACTTTACCATCTGTAAACATAATACTTTACCTGCTATGCATGATTTTACAGGTGGTGCTTGAAAGCTTATGAACCTTTTAAAATTGTCTCTCTTTCTGCGTTAATATGATCTAAAACATGATAAGATTTTTATGCATCTTTAAAGGGGGGCTCTCAGGCTCACAACCTGATTGTTTTTCCACTGAATAAAATACCTGACTCTGATTTTCTAGTTCACATAGTTTTGCCACACAGTTATGAAAAATGGGATAATTTTCCTTAGCATATGAGTGAACAAGTGCATTGGTTCCCTTTATCTAACTGCAGGACTTGCATGAAAATCTGATCACATTTTAGTCATATACTGTATATGCAAAAATAAAGATATATAAAATATAAATGGTTCACAAACTTTAAAGCACTATTGTATACATATGTAATATTTCTGTTTTTGAATGTGTGCTAGGGTCATACTGGCTGGCCTGTATCAGTCATATGTCCAAGCTCAATCCCAGACATCGAGTCTGTAACTGAGGCACTGAAGACTGGTCCATATGGCCGCTGTGTATACGAATGTGACAATGATGTCTGCAGTAACCAGGTTTGAACACACACTCAACACTTAAACCTGACTTACTCTTACTTAGTTTATCCTTAAATAAAGCTGAACACGTCCAGTGAAAGGCGCCATGGTGGGATGCTAATAAGATGCCAAAACCACCTCTACTGACTCCTTTTAATATGAAGGAGCAGAGGTTCTACTCTGAGGTCTCTTTTGATGTAGTTCTCTGGCTCAGCCTGGACACTCTTCTAAGCAAGTTTATTTTAGCTGCTTCCTCATTCTTTTGGTCACTACCCAAAGCTTGTGAACATAGATGAAGCTTAGAACATAGGCCTGTAAATTGCTTTTCCTTTTTGCACAGCTCCCTCTTTACCACAATGCTCTGAAACATTTGCATTACTGCAGATGTCAATCCATATAACAATAGTCTGATGTTCTGTTACTATATCATGTCAGATGCTAGAATCAGCAGAAATGTATATAGCGTCACTATATTTGTTTTGCATTACACCACAGGTTGCACTGCTCCATAGGACTGGTCTGCTCTGCACTATTGCTCATGATGCCCTTTTGAATATTTGAATCATTTCCAGAATTTGCCTTGTTGTTTAGTTATGTACTATTCATCTTTTTTAATTCTGTTCAATGCCTTTGACAAGGTTCCATTTTCAAGAAAAGTTACTTAAACTGAAAAGTCATTTACTTTCTCTTAAAATGCTACATTCATTATTATGCGCACAGGTATAAAATGTCATTCCTTTTTGTCCTGTTTATCTGTTCTGTTTGCCCAGGTTGTTAACATGGAGTTCGAAGGTGGTTTGACTGCAGCCTTTTCCATGGTAGCGTTCACTGAAGAGATATGCAAGCGGAAAACAACCATTTATGGCAGCAAGGTAGGACTAAAAGGATCAAATCTCCAGCAACACTTGCAGATAGTTGAACAACTTTATTAAAAGCAAGGTACGACTGGAAGGGAAATAGCTAGCAGAAAATGAAAGAAATGAAACCATCAGGAAAAAGATATATCAACTGTTGGCTCACAGAAAGTAAAGTGATTCTGGGAGATGATGAAGAAAACACACTACTACACAGCAAAACAAAAGCAGTGGACACCCAAGCATTATCTTGAGTGTAAAATGCAGCTATAAAAGCTAAAACCCTTCACTTCTATGAGAGGGCCTTGCACAAAATTTTCTTCCAATCAAGAACATTAATGGTCAGACAACCTCTCGTGTATCTATGATGATCTGTATCTTCACAGGGGGAGCTGTCATGTGATGGCCATCACATACGTGTCTTTGACTTTCTGACCCAGAGATCCACAAAGCACACAGCACACAGTAATGCCCCTGGGCAATATGGCATGGGTGGACATGGTTCAGCAGACTACCACCTTATCGATGCATTTATTTCTGCTGTGGCGGTGAGTGCTTGTAATACTATACATTTTTTGTTTTGTCAATGTATAGTTTTCTGTAGAGATATTTTTCTCTTTGGCCTACAACACACGACCAGTTCTTTGTCCAGTAAACAGACAGCTTTAAATTGAACCTTTTATGGACAGTTGAGCCATTACTTGGGGTAGTAGTTGTTTGGGATAAGGACAGATTATGAATATTGACTGTATTCACATTTTGTTCACAAGGAACTGATACAGGATTAACAAGACGTATAGGATTTGGAAAAGCTGACTTTGATGACTGATTAGCTGTGTGTGTGTGTGTGTGTGTGTGTGTGTGTGTGTGTGTCTGTCTGTGCGTGTGTGCGTGTGTCTTGTGTATTTGTGAATGCAGAACAATGATCCATCCCTGATCCGATCAGGTCCTGAGGAGACGCTGCTCAGCCATTTGCTGGTGTTTGATGCTGAACGCTCACGAATGGAGAACAGGGTAGTGACACTTTAGTACTGTAGTGACGCTAGCAAGAATTAGAACTTTGACATGAAAAGTATCAATTTAACTATGATATTTGATTTAATAAATACACAAACTGATGATTCAAAGTTAAAATCTAGCAGATATGATTATATTACTGAGGGATTTCAATACTTTGTGGCTAGTTAGTGCAACTGAATACATGAATCTGCTTAGTTTTCAAATTCTATCTGTATTGTATTGACTTAATTATTAGTAGTTCGATATCTCATGTTATGATTTTAAAAAAAGAATATCCATGTAAATTATCATTCCTTCTGATGATTGCTGAAGGTATTAATGTCAACTGATGTATTACACTGAATGGCTTATTGAAATTCTTGAGACTTAAATATAAAAACCCTGTTGATGTAAACTACCGATTGACCTTTATTTAAATGAATGAACTGAAAGTGTAAACTAATACACATTAATATCCAACACAAATAAATATTAATTAGATGACATTAGCTCTCATACTCCTAACATACTGACATTAATCCATACTAATTTTATCAGATTATTCAACTGTTGAAGCTTCACTAAATATTGTGTTTAGCTGACATCCCATAAAGAAAGTATAAAGTATAATATAGCTGTTGGAAACTTTAAAATCTCTGCACGGACATGTTTCTGGTGGCTCAGACGTGAACTTGTGTTGCTCTGTGATGTATGGAATAGCAAATGGCAACTCCAGAGCAGTAGTGGCACCAGCTGCAATCATCAAATCTGTCTGTTCTGTTTCCTTTGAATCTGAGAAATAAATAATACTTACTTTATAAACCTAATAAAATAGGCAACTGGAGGATTTCAAAATGGGAATGTTGTTGCTGTTCACATTCATCTCTTCACAATAACTTATTCATAACCTCTCCACACAAAAACATTTGATGAGAATTGTAACATTTTGCACTTCTCTATATTAAATCAGAATTGTTTTAGTTTTACTCACCCGTTCATTGAACAGTGCCAGGAGATCCTCTCTACTCACTGGATCTTTCAGCAGCATTAAGTCTAGTGAGTCTGGGACACTATAGATGTTTCCCAGAAAATCATAAATCATAAAAACAGTCTGCCGGTGATGATTATTCTGTATTATTCTGTATTCTGTACACTTTTCAAGGTTACAAAAACACTCACTCAGGTGCAGGATTTACAGCAGCAGTGGTCAGGTTGACAGATGGGGGTTTTATTCCTAGGAGGTGCTCAGCAATGGTACTGAGACTGTCAATGTCCTGGGAAGAGGAAGAGGCAGTATTTGGCTGAAAAACTCTCAACATCGATATTATACATTCAATTCAATTCAGTTCAGCTTTATTTATATAGCGCCAATTCACAACATAAGTCATCTCAGGGCACTTTACAGTGTACGGTTTAAGACCTTACACATTATATAATATATACAGAATAATGTAGAAAACCCAACAGTCCCACTTGAGCAAGAGCAGTTTTTTGTAGAAATTAAAAGTAAATCAGTAAATAGTACTGATTTAAAAACAGAAACATCAGACACAGATTAAGATTTTAAGTTTCCATTCAATCTCAGTTTGTTGTTCAGCTGATTTTGTATTTAACTCGAGTTTTTTTTGTTTCAGGCTGACACGGAGAATAAATATGAATAAAAATATTTTCTCTGTATCTGAAACAATGAGAAACAAACTGTGCAACAATAAATACTTTTATTGATCAGCTGAACAGGTGATTGGTTGACAGCAGGCAGCACTAAGGCACATGAAGCTGTGAGGTCAGAGGTCAGGTGACTGTTACCTGATTCCTGTCACACATCGCTAATAAAAACACATGTAAAATACAAGTATCTTCAATTATGCATGTCCACATACCCACTGACTTTGGTCTTCCTGAAAGTGAAGATAGGACTGCAGAGTGAGAAGCTCATTGACTCTGTTCTCAACTAACGCCAAGTACTCAGCAATATTTTCTGTCTGGACTCTGTCAGAAAAGCCCAACTGCTCACAGATCACAGAGCTGTCACAGGTGACCTGAAGCAGTGATTCTACACCTAGTAAAACAGTTGTGAGATACCAGGCTGTTGTTAATGTATATTTTAACTCCCATCTCTTAAATGAAACATTTACTGTCAACAAGTGTACACTATAACAGGTGACAGGTGCTCTACATTTGTTAGATTGTTATTCTGTCAAGACTGCAGGTATAATTGCTACCTCATATGCACATTAATTAACAAGTATTTATATTTATGTCTACATTCTTTTTTACCCTTTCAAAACAAATTCAAAGAAAAGCAAGTGAGCTTGAAGTTGTTCTTTTAAGTCAACTTTTGCTTGCTCACAAACAAACTAGAACATATTTTCCAAACTTTGGTGTGAATTATTTTCGATTATATATCCATATGTGTTATATCAAACAGAAAACAGAAAAACAATTTTCACTACATAAATTTCTGCTTCTGTTGACTCCAGTAGTCATAGTGTTACACAAGGTGCCCAATGCTTTACCTGCTCTAAGCTGATCCAAGAGTTTTTCCAGCAGTTCAACACGTCGTTGATAAAATGCCAGTTGTTGCTCAGAAGCCTCTTGCTTAAAAGAAATGCTCAACTCAAGAGCCTGAAGTGGTTCCTGCCTCTTTTGCTTCACAATCACAAAGCTCTCCATCTCATTGCTAAGCTTTAAGTCCAATACATAATTGAAGACAGGATTCAACCACAATTTACTGTGACAATGACATTTAATTTCATTATTTATATTTATATGTATATGTTTTCCTCTCTCTCCAACACATACACATGCACAGAGATAACACCAACCTGAGAGATCTGCCTTTGAATTGCCTCTGCTTCATTGTGCTGATTGTTTACAAAGTTTAGTAAAGTGTAGTTCTGGCCCTCCACTGATGAAAATGTGTCACACCATATTTTAATTTCTGACAAAAGCCACAGCTTCCATTGTCTCTATAATTTGTAACATGCACTTACTTTGGATGTAGTTCTTAACCAGCTTGTCCAGGTCACTTTCCTTTGTCTTTCTGAGGATTTTATTTATAGCATGCTCAAAATCTTCTAGTTCCCATTCTACAGATGCCAGTTGCTTGACATCTATGGGGAAATTGAAATAAGTGAAGTGAAACTCATGCACTGAAAACTTCTTACCCATCATGTCTAATGGATGGATCTTGCAGCAGTGTTTCCCTGTAGGACAGTCAGTGTAGGACAAGTGCCCTAATTGATGTGTTAGAATAAATGTGTTATTATCCAGCTTATTACAGACTGATTTACTGAATGTATATAAAATGACACATTGGTTTAAAATTATTTGATTAGGAAATTCACATATTTTCATGTATGTCACAAAACCTCAGCAGGACTAAAATTACAGAAACATATAGTTGGGCCATAACATTGGAATCAGTGTCAATATAAGCAGTTAATTATATAATGAATTAATATTTATATATTACTGTTCAGCCTACTAATAGGTGTTCAAAATGGTCACAATAAATAAAAAAGACAGTAGTGAAACAGTAACATATTTTAAACACAAGGTGTCACTAGTTTATTAAATAAGAAGTCAACACATCTGATCAGAAATACAGAACTAATGTGACAGTGGCCTGTTATGTTAAACACTGCTGTGTTCATCACAGCAATGAACTGAAGCATAAAATAAAAAAGTGAAAAAGCCTCTTGAGAAACATCGCCAAAATAACATCAAACCCGGAGTGTATTTGGCCTCCTCATTAACGTAGTTCAGGAATTCAAAAAAATTATTCAACCCAAACTCATTTTGTATCCAAAGAATTCAAGAAGATTTAGTTACCTTTTCTATAGTGGATGTCCTGGTTAATTCGTGCACTAGCCTTTGTGTGTAGGAAAGCCCCAAAGTTGCAGTAATGTGCCATCTCCAGTTCCAGGTTGCTTCTTTCTTTGACATATTGAGCCACATCCTTAGCATTTTGGTCTGTCAACAGTCTTTGTTTTTCCTGGATCTTTTCACTAGGTGTAGCCATAAGTACACAACACAATGAACAGTTACATTGAAATTGCAGTATATTAATAAAAAGGGTGCAAGAAAATGCATGTATCTCAATTGACAAATTCATTCTAATCTCATTTCATGTTTAATTTTGGTTTTAAGGTAGTACATATCCTATTAATTATTAAGACAGGTAAGTAATATTAATGTCAATCTCAGCTAGGAATGATACAGCTTCTGCTTTAAATTTGCTATTCAATTCGAGTGCAGGTGATTCATTGTAAACAACATTGTATCTGTCCAAGCACATCTTCTTTCACTGAATGAGTAAGAAATATCAGCATGTACTCTACCTAACAACTGTGCACAGTTGGTCATGAGAAATGTTATAATAATTGTTATATTTAGAGTGCTGCAAAATAATTTACCTGGCATTAAAGGCTTCAGTGCATTTAGTCATCAGGTTACTAATATCCCTGCGAATTGCATGCAGCTCCTGGATGAAATAACAACAGAGTTGCCTTTTTACAGTATTAAAATATTAATTATTCGATATCCCATCACTGGCCATTATGTATCAAAACATATCCACTGCAGCCAACTTTTGTCTGGCACTATTCCCAAAACTTCACAGCTTAGTCAACCGTTTTTATTGTTTTTTAGTAAACTAATGTGATTTTAAAATTTAAAACCTGTGATTTTAAGAAGATTTAAAAGAAAGATGAGTAGAAGCATCATTTTGATTTTATTTTATTATTATTATTTTAATTTATATTAACTAGACTAACTAGAAACTACATACCTACCTGAATCTAGATATGGATATTTGGAATAAAATTTAAGAATGAAAATGCATGTATGCAGATATTTTTAAACAACAAAGCCAGCTAAATTAAAGTTTAGGAACTGACTGTACATACTTTTTCCATCTGAGAATGAACATGTGAGAACTGTTTCTTCTCTATCTGCAGTGTCTTCAGCTCCTCCCTCAAATATCCATTTCTCATCATCAGCTCACTGAAGCATTTCTGTCCCTAGAATAGAAACATACCTTAATTAATTTGTGTGTTTACTAGTAGCATGTGTTTGGGCTGACTCAGCAGAAAACAGAAAAATGTGATGTTTTTTAATGGTAAAGTGGATTCTCTGGGTAACACTGACTCTGCTCAGTTTGTTTTCTACTCTGCAGGTTTTTTTTAGTAGGCTGCTGTTATCAGATTTACAGCATGTAGCTCCCCCACTTATCCTCTGTGCTGCCAACTTCCTCTCCCATCTCAAAATCTGAAAACATAAGCCAACAAGTGCATCAAGATAAGAACATCAGGATGAATTCATCGTGTGGTGTTCTGAGAGCTGTCGCAGAAAAGCATACTTCACCTGCTCTTTCAAAAATGCCACTTTGCCTTTTTCAGCCTTCGTCTCCTCGTCTACTGTGTCTCTACAGACCAACATATCCCTAAGATCTTGAAAAACACTAGTATAAGTATCAGTTGAAGACACTCCAAGATTACGTACAAGCTCTTCATGTTCATTCTGGAGCCTCTGGATCTCTCGTCTGATGGCACAGAAACACAAACGCACCCAGTAAGTAAACACACAGAGCTTGGATAAAATATGATAAACTTATAAATAATAATAATAATGAAAACTTTATTGATCCCCTTTGGGTAAATTGTTGTTACATAAGATATAACAAGTTATGCTTCAGGTGAACACAAAAATATAGAATTTATTCCTTTAAAGCTACATAATTCTCATAATTTAATTATTAATTGTTTTACCTTGAAACTCTTAGACTAAAAGACATATAGACAGGCATAGTTTTCTGCAACAGACAATTTTGTCTTGGTTTTCCTGCAATCTAATCTCTCCTCTTGTTCTCTTGTGTTCAACTGTTTCCAATGAATAGAAATACATGAACTCTGGTTGACGAGGACTGGTAAATAAAAGAGGGCACTTACTTGTCTCTGTTGATGAGGCCTTGGATTTTCTGAGCATATGCCCGCTTGGTTGCGTCTGCTCTGCGATACTGCAGCTGCAATTTGTTCAGGTCTGTTTCAGCTGCATTAAAAATAAGCTGTACTGTAACTATGCCCCATTTTATAACAACCGTTTAATCTACTATAAATTTGATTTTGAACATAGACCAAATTTTATGTGTGTAAGAGATACAAAGTATCAAGTTATCATGTTTATAAGATAAAAAATACGGATATCTGTTTTAAAGGTTCATAGAAGAAGGCCTTTTGTGTAGCCTAGCCCTTACAGAAAAGAAGCATAGTATATTTCCCAAGTATACTTTACCTAGTTTTCTTGTGTTAGTGTACTTCTAATATACTTGCAAGTATACTTTTTTAATACTTCTTGGGACTAAATTGGCCCACTTTTTAGTATATAAAAGTATACTTTAAGTATACTAAAAATAAACCTTTATATATACTTTTAGTTTACTATGAGTGTACTAGTATAGTTTCAAGTTTATAAGAGTATACCTAAAATATACTCTGTTTTGTATATTTAGTACAAATACTAAACTTACAAGTATACTATTAGTTTACTTGTAGTATAACCTATATATGTATATATATATATATATATATGTCAATATCAACTCAAAAGTAGGTTAAACTGTTATATAGTTATATATAACAGTTTAACCTACTTTTGAGTTGATTATAGTTACTAGAATATAGTTGTAATACATTGTCAGAAATATCAGTGTGCTTCATTTGCAGAAAACTATGTTCACAGTTAACCTTCCAGTATCTTTAAAGTATAAAAGTAAATAATACAGAGAGAAGGTCTATTGACTGCTCACCCTTCACATTTTATTTTTTAATTAATGGTTTCACATAATTACTCTGTTCAAAAGGTAAAACACAATGTTACAAAACAATTTGTGACAAATTCTTCATTAAAACATACATTATTTGTTTCATAGTTGTTTATATTTACAGTTAAATTGCTGAACTGCATGCTGGGTATTTCTTTGTACTTGTCAGTATACTTCATGTACAAATATAAGCTAAATGTACTTATACCTTTATACATATACTTAAATATGTACAGGTACAGGCCAAATCTACTTCTGTATCCTCCAAGTCTCGATCTGGCCCCACAGTGAATAAAGGGTTAAGTATAGGTACAAATGTACTTATACCTCTTCTATATACTTGTTACTGTACTTCAAGTATACTTAAGTATAAGTCTAAATATAGGCCAAATGTACTTTTAGTTTTAAAAAGTACACTAATAGTATACTTATACTTCTTTTTTATGGTGTGGCAATGTTGCCAGACGTACGATAATTATCGTATTTGTACGATAATTTGACAATACAGGTTGATTGTACAAGACGGTACAATCAATAATTCAAACAATATCATAATGTACGATAATTTTACCCTTTCATGTTATGGCTACGTTATTTCATTAGCTCGACAGGGTACAGATCTGTTTTCTTTTCCATCCTGCGCACTCGCGTGTCTAAACAGCCAATCAACGCACTATGAAACACGTGAAGAGGCATGACGTAAACACCGAGTGGTTTGAGTGCGGAGGGATACTACACTATACTCCACAGGTGGAGGCACTGTTCTGTCCAGAGGTGGTTTTACAGCCGTTCTGTAGATAAAATTGCATCATAGAATATAATATGCACAGTTTGTGATACTGTGTTGTCTGAGCCACTTCAGAATGCAATTTGCATGCGTACGATAATTTTCCTCAAAAAACGATCATTTTAAGCTGCTAGGACGATACTTAAACATTTAATATCTGGCGAGATAGGGAGGGAGGGAGCGTAGCTGTCAATGCATCCAATGTCAACTGATTATCCGTAGCTGTTAGCTAGCAATGTTGTCTTCAAACTTACATAATATGCAGCTATATGGACAGTTGGATAACTTACAGAAATCTCCAAGTATTTCACTTCTAACAGCAGATGATCGACGACTCATGTTTAAATGAGATCTGCCTTGAGTCTGAAGAGTAAAATAGCATTAAGGTTTACCAGATTGCCAACTTAAAACAACGCTAGTTTAAGTGAAACTTCTAGCTTTATCTATATATCTATGCTAAGGTAAATTGTAATATTAACATAAACTAGTTGGTAGCCACTGATTAGTAAAGCTGCTTCAGCTAAAATACCCCTAGAAGCTGTAGTTTCGCATGAGGTACTTATATGTAGGTGAGTTTGGCTAACGGCTAATTGTTACCTGTTACGCTAGGCTAGCATTGCTTACTAACGCAAATAGTAACGTGCTAATATACCTAAGTAACTAGCATATATTAATGTACCCTATGTCACTAGTTATGTTAACTTTATGGATCAGCTCCTTACCTTTAGTGTTGACGTTAGCTGTAAGTATTTAGCTTAAGATGCCAAACCTAAAAAGTTAAAATAAGCTACAGATATGGATGGAGACAATGTGTCAAAACAAAAAATGTACTCTATATATTGGGTAAGTACGCTTCCAAATGTAGCTTTAGGGTCAATTTCTGTGTTAGCAACTAGCATACGATGCATGTCAATAACATATAACCGTTAAAGCTAACGGTTGCCAACGTTGTCTTTTGAATTTTGAGCAGTGAACGTTTTCTGCTGCAAAGAGCACAACGAGTAACAAGTTACGTTGTAACACAACTTACGAACGGGTTAACTAAAGTTAGTTTGCTAAACTTAAGCAATTAGGGGTGTAAAATAAACAATCATAAACTTCTCTCTATCAGTTGATGCTCATTTGTTTGTGTATATTATGTTTTTCACTTTGGCCATCAGTTTAAGCTAGTATTTTAGGTACAGCTAAATATGTGATTAGTGTGCATACACAGTCTACACTATACACTATGACTCCCATTGCATCACAGTCAGATAACTCTACAAATCTATCAGGAAATCACATTTCATCGTGGAGGGAGGTGTCCTTCTTAATTACCCTCTGAGCACAATAATGTCAACAACAGCAAACCATTCTTGGACCTTGCAACACATTCAGGATGACTAATTCTGGAGTGTGTGCCAGAGGGCATACTCCCAGATGGATCACGTTGTGTTGATATTTGGACTGACACAGTTATAAAACTACTGTGGTAAAGAAGGGTGTGTAGAGAAAGCTGAAGAAATTACAAAATTATTGAATCATAGAAAAACTTTGACTGGCAGCCAAAATGGGATTACAGCTGTGGTGAGAATAGGTACGCCTTTGGACAAATCTTCAGTTTCCATTTGATGCAATCTTCTTTTTTTTATTATGCAATCCGTATGGAAGCCCATTTCTGCCATTAGAAAAAAAGAAGATAGGTGTAGTGAAAGTAAAGCTAACAATTCTGATTTTTTATCTCAGAATTTGGACCCAGTTAGTCAGAATTCTGACTTTGTATCTCATAATTTTGACTCTCCATTGTTATTTTATTTTCATCACAACAAAACTTATTTTTATTTTTTCTTCTAGTGGCAAAAAAGGGCTTCCATAAATCTCCTGTGAAATTATTTGAGCAGTTTCTGCATGAACTACAAGCATTTGGTTTCTCAAAAATTAAAACTTAATAAATTATATTAACTTCTAGATGTTGTGATAAAGATCAACCTGGAGGTGTTCTCTTAGCCTGTCTTGATAAAGATGTTTGTCCCCCACAAGAACAGGTCAGACACACACACACACACACACACACACACAGATTGACTGGCGACTTGCTCCAAGAGAAAGGTTTGCAAACTGAGTCAGCAGCTGGATTTCTTAATGACTCAACCACCACAGAGCCCTTTCGTTTCTCAGAGCCCTGCCCTCAACTCCCTCAGTCCCACACAGGCACACATCGCTTACATTTACGTGAGGCTTTACCTCTTTACCTCACCACAGCATCACTTCCTCCCACTTTAATAGGATACATCTGAAATTGTCAATAGCAATACGGACATATTTTCGAAGGAAGTAGCTAATTCAACTCTGTGGCCAGTGTAATTGGAACAGTTATATAAGCACTATGTCTTTTATTTTCCTTTTTTGCTTGAAGCTCTCCTTTTCTTTCAATAATGATGTACAATGATGACATGCTGTGGCAAGTGGTGCGGTGAATTTTCTGCAGAGTTAATAATCCTAAAATCTTCCAAGTCATTTACTTCATGAATCAGTCATGTTGCCAGGAAGATACTCCTCTGTTTGCTGTGACATTTTACAGCCTCTGCTACATTCATGCTGGAGAGTACTACCTGCTGGAAGGCTGTTATAATGTCACACTGTGTTTTTCCTAGGTACAAGACAGGCATCTGTGAACAAGGAAGTGGAGGAGGAAAGAAAGGAGGGGAGCAGTAAACTGTAAAACATTGTGCCGTCTGGCTCTATCAGTGACTCAACAGGAAATGATGGAGCGGGAGTAAGTAAGGTGAGAGGCGGAAAGGGAGGAGGGTTGGCGTGAGAGATAGAGAGAGGAAGAAAGGAAGATTGGCTTTGTCATGCCTCAAGACTCTGAGCTATGTTGCGGGGAGAAACAGACTAAAAGTGATCATACCATGGCTTTCTGAGGAAGTCTGCAGGCCATAAAAACACAGATGGCCTCATCATTTCTCCCCCCTGCTAGTCAGCACAATAGTATCGTGACGTACACATACACATGGTAAATAATCAGCAGTCGACCAACATTACCAAACTTGACTTTTTTCCGTTGCCCTCCTGAAAGATCACCCTGTCTATTTTGTGGTGATTCATGTCGACTTTGACCCTAGAACAAGTTGTGAAAACTGAAAAAAGAGCAAATATTGACTTTAGCTCCATGGTGCCTTCAGTACAGCATGTCCATGTCCTGATGAGCAAACTTGAAGTAGTGCCATCAAACATTTTTTCAGCTGGCCAAGTTTATTGCCAGTCCAATGCCCATAAAAAGTTTCTCTGGATTAAAGTGCAAAGCCTCTTTTCTCCTTCTTTTATTCTCTCTAATGAACTGGAGATCAACTTCACAGGGTTGCGGAAGGCCTCCTACTGTGCCCGCAGACCCTCTGTTCATACTGAGGCCTGAAATCAGGTTTAAGGAAGCTACCCAGGCCTCCGAGTGCTGCATGCTGGGCAAAGAATCACTCTTTTCATGCTTGGGTCTGTGCAGTTCATTGAAGCTGTCACTGTGAAATCATATGTCACAGGGTTTAAATCACTTTAATCCTTGCCACTTCCTCAATCTTTCTTTGCCCCATGACTCCGTTTTGTTTTTCCCTGTTGATACTCTGGGAAAAATACTCACTTCCTTTCTTGCCTTTAACAGGATAGCACCGCTACACATGAAGCTATGTGTTTGTATATGTGGGCATTGTTGCATTTTCCAACTCTGCTCTGTGTTCTTATAGCTAAATATTACTCACATTTAAAAATAATTTAAATATGTTTTACCAAAAGCATTTTCCTCTGGCCTGAATAGTGGTCCAAAAATCAAAGGTAGCACAAATGTAATTTCTCAGCCCGTCTTTCTTCCCATGGCTGTTGGTTTTCTGATAACTGAGCTGTCTCCTCACAAGATGAGGTCAAAGGCTGTGGTGCGAAGCCCACTCAGATATTTGAGGAGCACGATTCCTTCCTTACGCCCCCAAGCTGTCAGACCCAACTGTAAATCCATTTAATTAAAAAATATTAAAGAACGGGTGTGTTTTTCAAATCACACATTACTCTTAAGACAGCAACAATACTATCAGAATGAATGGTACTGATTTAGAACTGAGTGAAATTACAACGTCAAACATGAGTGTTAGGCTGAAGCAAGTGATGAGTGGTAACAGTGGTGCAAAAAAGTAAGGATTGCCATAAAGTATATTTTAGAGAGAGAACCCAGAGTTCTCTCTGGGTTTTCACAAATACTGCAAATTCTAGAGGCAATTTGTTAAACGCTGCCTTTAACGCTGAATCACAAAACTACAGTGTTGCTAGTAAAATTGAAACTGAAACATAAGACTGGTGGACTGTGACCTTTAAAACTGCTGCAGGCTTGTCCGTCTGCAGTATGTAATGACGCTCTAATTACTATTACATGTTTGTACACAGCTGGTTCCACTATAAGAGAATTCCCTGTGTCACCGTGTCAGCAAATCAACCTACACAAATGCATTTACCATAGAACCCGTATGTTAACACCTACTTACTTTTACATTTCATATTCTAGCTTGAGACATTTCTAAATAATTGGTGGGCAGACATTTATCTTCTGAGATATTTATTTTTCATTTCAGCGGTTATCTGCTGTTCACAGCATTTTCTGTAAAGATGTGAAATAGATCTGGTTTACCTGTCCAGCTAGATAATGCAGATATTTTTGTTGTTTATAATAAACTTCGACACACTATTAATTCCTGCTTTGACATTGATGTTTCCTTTCTTTAATCAAATTGAGCTCATAAAGCTTCCTGAACAGAAGTCCTTGACTTTGACCCAGCTTTGATGCTCCATCTTTATTTTTGCAGTAACATGAGGGAGTTCCTTCAGAACAATCCATCAGATCTTTGAAATAAGTACAAGAAGGGGGTTGCAGATGTGGGAGGTGGGTTTCTGACTGCACTGACAGCTGTGAGGGAAGGAGGTCTCTCAGAGCAGGAAATGACTTGACCTCCCCTGTGTAAGACTGGCCCACCCCGACAACAACCCCCACAGCTCTGAGCATCCTGGGTCACCACAAGCACCCACAGAGGACTGCAGATCAACAGCAGAGAGCCAGGGATGAAAAAATCTGCTGATCCAGGTGGCAAAATTTTTAAAATGATAGATGACTTTAAAGGGATTAGACGTATTAACAGTTACAAAATCAAGATGTGAGTTGCACATATTGCACAGTTGTATTTGATTAGTGCAGCAGTTTCACCTTTTTATGTCATGGTGGAACCACATACGCTACCAATCACTTCATTGCACAACAGGAAGTTGGTCAAACAACGTATTTGTTAAAAGTATGAGTATTACTTTAAGCAAACAAATTACGTTGGTGGGAGAAGGACTGTCGATTGCAACAATAGAAGCACGTTACATCTGCTGTGTATATTTTGTAATTTACACTGGCTATACAGGTGTAAGACACTCCCTAGTCCATACATGGCCACTCATGGATTTCATTGGTGTATATAGTGGAATAAGTGAACAATAGCAGTGAAGGAAGGGAGGACAAAGGGTCATTTGGCATCTTTATTACACTTTTATGAGGTGGTTATGTTATTCAACCCTTTACAATATTTAGTGTGCCTATTTGCCTGCAGATTTATATGGATTGTTACCACAGTAAAAAGAAATTTGGCAGTCTGGAGGAAGACTGTAGACTCAGTGTGGTCTGGACTCTGTGGTAAAAATAAGAATGGCCTGCACTCATTTCCCTGTTATTCTCTGGTAAATGGCCTCCTGTATTGTCCTCCGTCTCTCAGCACGGGTGAAGACAAACAGACAGTTAACTGCCATGTGACACGCAGGCTTCAAAACAAGTCCTCATCCACTTTAACTGGGCTGCCAATCTTGTACTTGTTCCTCTCTGTCAGCACCATATTGTACTCATGCCAAAAGCCACCCACATGCTCTCTGACTCCCACACAGGTCAGACCAAAATTGTTTACTCCCTTATGAAGGGCAATTTCCCATATAGTCATTGCACAATGCTAATAAAATAATTCTAATTCTGTTTCTGGAGGTCTCTGGGCATTTTTGGGATTGGACCTTCAGTATTATTTGTCCAGAGGATAATTTATGAACACACACATAAGTTATTTCAGGATAACTAAAATGAGCAGTAGCAGTTAGAGATGACATTCAAGAGATTTCATGACTCAAGAATCTTTATTTGTCAAACATATACTAGTACAACAAGTAGTGAAATGTACCCTGATCACTCCTAAGACTATACAAATAAAAAAAAAACTAAAGTATTTTATCAGAGGACTAAATCTAAGATCTAAGAACATACAGACATATAAATGTCTAATGAAAGAGGATCAGAAGATATAAACAATATCTCTATAGTAGGACTGAGTGTGCTTGTATTGCTGGAGAACCACACAGCATCATTTTGAACTGAAATCCACTTGACTAATTCTGGTCTACCGTGCTAGAGAAGCTGCTCAGGTCGTTACTTGTCAAAATCCTGGATATAAGCGAAAGTATGAAAATCGTTATCATTAGCAGGAAATTATATTGAAGCATTGAAAAATAAAATGATGCTAAAGCTTTAAACTGGTCAAAAAGGGGTGATATTAATAAGTGGAGTGATGAAGCAACATTACATCAAAACAAGCACAAACGCTAAAATTACTTTCTATCGGTTTATAAATTAGAGGTGACGTTTTTCCTAGTGTTTAGTTTTTCTCATGTTTTTTTCCCCTTAAGACGGTCATGGGTGGAGTTACAATAACGTGGTCGGGGTGTTGGATACATTTATAAGGAGATGTTGAAATCCGCGTCACTCTGACAAAATAAGTTTCTCCCCTCCTGTGTTGATGACAGAGGAGGGATGGTGCACATGTTCCAGTTTTGACTGGGACTCGGACTGGGACCATCCCATACACCTCGGACAGGAAGACTTCGACTGACCTGTTTTACGTGATGGAGGAGTAGTTTTTCATTTTCCTGGTAAGACGTCCTTTAATTCAGCCATAAAATAAAACAAGACGTTTTTAGTTGAAACTGTGTCCTAAGTCATAATAAAAGCAGTGACCGGGGAAGCGCGTTTCATTCCAGTCATACTGTCGAAGCGCCTCTGCATTGGATCTTTTTTCTGAGGAGACGCGGTCGCTGAAATAAAATTTAGCAACTTATCTTCTTTCTTGAGGTGTGAAACACTGTAGTTGAACTGTGTATAGTCCGTTACTCTTCGTCTATTCTGATCATTTAGTGAGCAACAGTAAAAAAAAAAAAAAAAAAAAAAATTTACTGTTCTGAACCGCTGCGCGGTTCCCGAGTGACCGCCGAGCGCGGTCCCGCTGAGGCGGGATGGGTCTGGGACCGGTCGGTCATCGTCGGACAGCCGCTAGTGGGCGTTTGGTTGTGTGCAGCTTGTCATAAATAATAATAATAATGATAAAGAAAAAAAACAACGTTAATTCCATTGATACGTATACTGAACTATCTATAAGGGGTGCAATGTATACAGATGTCAGTTTTTAAACATATTATATCATTATGTACTGTAAAATTCTTATTCCCAGTGCAGCATTAATGTCTTAGCAGCATTTGATTGTTTGTAATTGGACATGTGGACCTAGTTTTAGCTATCCAGTAGTAATGATTCATTATCAATCAATCAACTGGTCTTTAACGTTTCATTAATTAGTAAAATATGTTGTAGGTTTGGAAAGAAAACTAAGATAACAGTGGGAACTGCCAAAACCAGAACCAGAATCCCAAATGATGCCTTTAAAAATCTTGTTTCATCAAACCAATAGTCCAAACCTTCAACGTTATTTAAAAAAATATATATTTAAAAGCAGAATATATGTAAATGAAATTATAATTAGTGTAGTTGTTTATCACTTAACTATTTATTTAAGCCAGAGGTGGAAGTAGACTAATAAAGTAACCCATTCTAACTACAAGCACTGCTTTAATGTGCAACTGTCTCCTAGGTAACTCACACACCTGCTGTGAGCAAGGGGGGGATCGGCTCAGCTGTATTTTTTTTTCTTTTGTACTACCTACACCTAATGAATCAGCTTCACTAGATAACTATGAGTCGTAATAATCTAAAAGCATTTAAGTGATTCATGTAGTAAAAAGGTGCATGACCGTTACTGAGTAAACAGCAGTATAGTTTCTGATGCAAATGAGCCATTCCCATAGACTAACGATTCACCAGTTGGTCCCACACACTTTCTGCCAACTCCATTATGAAATTATTTGTAAAGGTCTGGTCAGTGAATGGCCTTTTGCCTGAAGAAAGTGTGGTGGGGACAGCCAAGGACAACACACCAAGGCTTCTCAGTGAGATAAATAAACTGTTTTTGTTTGGGGTTTTTTTTTTGCCCCTGGCTTGTCCTTCCCAAAGTGCCAATACACGCAGTTCTCCTGCAGGGGATTTGTGGCACAGCCTCATACCTTGGCTGCGTCCGTTTGTATCCATGCCGTATCTTCAATCCTAACCTCATGGGAGAGTTCACTTGGATTTCCAGGCTTGCCTCACTCTGCACCAAACTGACACAAAGGCCCATTCATGCCTGAGAGTGGCTCCATTCATGGATACTGAGCAGTTGCCGGTAGAATTCATAATTGTTCAGCGTCTTCCATCTCTGAGACTCACTGGTGGAAATGGCGTCACAGACGGTTGTTTTAAGTATGACATAAATATTCAAATAGACGTATGGATCACTGTTGTGTTTCTGGTGTGTTTTTTGTTGTAGTTTTATGCATTATGCATGCTCTGCATTGTTTTCTTCCCACATCCACTGTAAATCTTACTGACATAAAACAAAGAGGAATTTGAGAAGTAAGATTGCAGTGATATTAAAATGGAAACTTTGCTTTGCCCTCCAGTGTGAGTGTTTGTACTATTAATTACGGCTTAAATTGTCATACATGCATGTTGTAGAAACTTTGTTCAACTATCTCTGTGCAGTTAGTTTTCTATATAATAACTTTGATACTTTTTATTTTATTCTACTTCTTTCATTATTTTCATCAACTTTCCTCAGTTTCCTGTATTTTCATACTTTGGCATACCAATGTCATGTAAACTCTAAACATTTTACTTTAAATGTGTGTGTGTATGGTTTCATCTGTGGTCTCAGTGGAGGAGTTTTTCATTCAGCATGACAAAAATGTACAGTTAGTCCATTTTGTAGGGGTGGATACTGCATGGCTTCTTGGTCACAGAGATGAAAGAGGGTGAGGACTGCTGCTGCCCTCCCACATCTGACCCAGAGGTTGTACAATGGTCTGCTCATTAGACATCTGGGTTTAAACTGGAACCACAAAGACATGGCCCATGGCAGCTGCCAGAGCAGGTTGAAGTAATGTACAGAGCCTAACTAACTGTCCCGTCTTTGTGTCTCACCTAAAACAATGCAGTATATGTAAGAATTTAAGTAGCTATTTTCTATATGATGCAAGATAAGTTCAAGATGAACAGGGACGAAATGTCTTTCCTGCTATTCACTCACAACCTTTGATCTGTATGATGAGTGCACACATGCTGGGTGTGTTGGATTGGCTTGTGTTCCAGATATACATGGTTTATGTGCACTGTTTGTGGGTGTTTTGCAGTGATGAAAATTTGACTGGAACACATCGAAGAAGTGGTGCAATATCAAAACCAAATGTATTTTTCTTATTTTTGTGCTTAGTTTATGATACACCTGCAGTAACAAGGTGTGAATGTTTAGGTTTACCAGATTGTCAGTAATAGACGATTCTCTTATCACTCAGTTTTTTGTTTCTCTCCAGCAGCTTACTATTGGCTAGAATGAAGCTGTGATGGGTTTGATGGAGTTGACGTGCTGGAGCTTCAGACCGGTACCAAACAAATCTTCATGAGTTTTAAGAAAACAACCACCTTTTTACCACAGTATGGCAGGGAGTCAGAAGAACTACTGGGGACAGCATGACCTGAACAGGTATGCAAACACACTCCAACAAGAATCAGTTGTTATTATTATTATTGTATAGTGTGACTGTGGGAGCCAAGTTCAATAGTGCTCATAAATATACGTTTGTGAATTTGCATTCTGATCTTACAGTGACCAACACTACTTTTACTTTAAGCACATAATATTGATGATATGATGATGATATTGCCTTTTCAGTTTGAGTGACTAGAAAATAACAAAATAATAATAACAAATCAAGTTATACATCTCACATCTACCCACAAACAAAATCTTTCAGATATTTAAAATAATAAATGCTGCACTTTTTTACTGCCCATCTGACTTTTACTTGCATTCCCTTTAAATTACTCTCAAATGAAATTTTATTGTTTCCATTTCTCTATGATCAAAAAACATATAATAATAATAATAATAATATATATATATATATAACATATATACATATATAAAATGACTTACTCGTGACAAGTTATGTGTAGAAATAATTTACACATGCATCGCTTGTATTGATTTCTCAACCTCTCTTGCTTTGCAGGATGTGCTTTCGCCTGAGTGCCGACATTGAGCACAACCTAACAGAGCTTCAACAGCAGCAGATGGACAAGGACTTTAACTGTGAGTCCATTACATGGTTCTAAAAGGCAATTGCAATTGTTTTACTATAGTAGAGAACTACATATTAGATCAGATTAAGGTTAATTCTATAATTTTGCCAGTATGGTTGACTTATTTCCTTAAGTTTCTTCGGCTTGACAAAGTAGAGTTGGCTAATAAAACAGCATGCAGGCAGGGTTAAGTTGAGTTTGTCGTCACTGGACTGAGCTGTGTAGCAGAGGAGGAAACAGTGTGAAGGAGAAGGGTAAGCTATCACTCCCTGGTCACCAGCTGTTCTTGCAGTCTGGGGCATGTTGGATGTTTCCACAGAGAAGGTTATGGGAAGCTTCGTTGAGATTGCGGCCTGCCCCACAGATAATGACAATTCCTGTTTTAATCAGAGTGTTGTGGCTGATGTTTGACGAAGAGGGTGATAGGTTAAGCGGTTGTTTTCTACATGTTTTCACTCTCATTTCCTGTAAGATGCCTTCATCAGATTTTTTTTTCTAAGCAGAGTGGGCAGTCCAATCCTCCCTAGTGTTTTTTCCCTCTTACACCATCGCTCTGCTCTAGCGGAGTTTTTTTTCCCATGGCAAGTTGTTTTCCATGTTTCTTTCTCTGAGAGTTGTTTCCACTCTGAAGAAAGGAAACAGAAGTGATATCAAAACCTTTCACAACAAAGCAGCTGTTTTTTGTGTATAGTGCAGTTTTAGGATTTCATGAAGACACTGGTTTAATATATGATTGTTTTTACTTTCCCAGCTAACATCTCCCTTCCCCAGTCTACTTACTACTCCAATACTTACCGACTGTCATCTGATAACATCCTGCGGTCCAGTGAGGGAGACCAGGTGGTACCTTCTTCCCAGATACAGACAGTGTTTGGCGGCCACCAGAGACAAGCCAAACCATTGCCGCCACTGCCTGACCCTGAGGAGCTCATGTCAGATGAAGCAGCCGATAATGAGGTGGAGTTTTTTACCAGTGACCGACGGCAGCTCTTGCCAAAAAGCTGCCCCAAGGCTGTGGTCAGGGGCAGCAACAGAGACTGTGGTAAAGTAAATCATGCCTATCAGGAGAGCTTGTTCTCCATGGCTTTCTCCTGGCCAGGCAGAGAGGACAGACTAACAGGTAGAGGAGGTGGACTTGGAGCCAACAACTGGCCACCTGCTCTCCAGAGAGAAGACTGCCAGCATGTGGTGTCAGCAGTTGGGGATCCTTTGTGGAGCCAACAGTCAGACCAACACCAGTCATCCAGGTTTCATTTTCCCAGTACAGGCTCTGCTTTCCAGCCACATAGCAACACTAAAACCTTTCTCACTGAGAAACCAGAAGTTCCTCCTCGTATCCCCATCCCTCTAAAACCTGCTCTCTCAAAGACTGGGAGCACCATTGAGGAAGACAAGCCTCCAAAAATCCCTCCAAGGGTCCCTTTAATCCCACCCTGCCCGCCCTGTACACCACCCCCCAAAAGCCTCCCAATTTATATCAACGGTGTGATGCCTGCCACACAGAGTTTTGCTGCTAATCCAAAATATGTGAGTAAGGCATTACAGAGGCAACAGAGAGAAAGGGCGCCATCTGCAGATCAGGTTTCTCCCTGTATTGTTCCTATTTTGAAAGATGGCAGACAGACCAGTGCCACACACTATATCCTCCTGCCACCAGGTCGACCAGCACATACAGACAGACGAGAAAGACTCCTTAGCGAACCAGCAAGGATGGGAAACACCAGCATCTGGCAGGACAGATAGATAGACTTCACTTTTGTCACTGTCCGATAGCAAAACTGTGACAGAAATCATTAAGATCCATATAATACAGAATATGTGAAAACATCTACATGCCACATTCACATAATGTTATGTTGTATTGGTGTTATTTTCAATGACTGATATTCACTTATGTCGCACAGCACTGTGAGGTTTTTGTCTGTTTAACTGAACATTTACCAGTATTTTAGCAACTTCTTTTAGTTCTACTCAGAAAACATAACATTCCAGTATTTTCTCGAATGGTGAAGAAATGTTTACCTCCTACAATCATGCTTTCAATTTAGGTTACTGGAACACTGCAGTTATCTCACAGGTAAAATGTCCCATCAGTCACTAAGTTTTAACTTCACAGCAATGAGCTCTGATCACCGAAGGAAACTGAGCTAGTACTATATTTCTTAGAAGTGAGCAAATAATTACTGTATGTACAAGCTGGGCTTGTACAAATTTGTTTTTTTTCTCTGACAATGCTGCTTTATAATGTATGTATTCTAAAATTAAGATAACAATTTATGTTAAATTTCATATTGACACAATTGGACACCTATGCTTTGAACTACAGTTGAGCTGATAAAACTATTTGTTTATAAGGTTATAGTGGATTCCAGTCACTTTCAGTGTTTGTGCCTTTAATTTCAGATTTTACCATCAAAATCCATGTCAAGCGTCAATTCATGCATTATATTCTAATCTCAGAGATTTAAAATTTATTTAACGGTACATTCTATGATCTGAATACAAACAAAATTATCCAGACCACCAAAATGCTGACTGAAATCCGCTCTCAGCCTTAAACTGATTGACAGGTTCGTTTAACTATCTGACAACACTAAATAATAATCACTAAAACCTGCTATTTTAATATTGTATGTGATTTTATGTCTAGTAGTGCATACATGGTAAAAAAGGACAGATTGGCTCTTTAACAATTCCTTTTGTGTGTGGGAGGTCTTGGAAATTATGTTACATTTACAGTAAGATGCAGACCTGCATTTGTTAACTTTTGTTACACTAGCAGGTTGAAAGTTCTCATGAAGGTTTTGTGTCAAATTTGAACTGAGCTAACCAAGTTCATAATGTTATATCTAAAAGTAAGTCATTGTGAAATATTGTTTTAATCTATTTATAGAAATAAAATAACTTATTCTATCATTTATTCTGTGTCCTCTTTCCCCATCAGAATTATATAAAATTAATGCCTTTCTTTTTATGAGCAGCAGGTAAATATAAGTTAACATATTAACACTTTTGAAAGTCCTGTATTTAGATTTGTTATGTTCCTTTGGAAAAATGTCTTGTGCCAATGCTCCTATTGCACCCTCTTAAAATTTGGGAAAACAAACAAGTCACTCAAACTGGAGTAATGAGACAGATTTTAATGGAGCATCAACAGTAGCTTACAGTGAATCAAAACTGCTCAAATATGAGCTGCAGGATGAGTGATGGGAAAACTAAAAGGCTACCGTTGGTCATCTTCCTTGGAGATGACACTTTGACAATGCCTTTGGAGAGTCTTCAGGAAAGCAAAAAAACTAACCATTTCTTGTCCATGCTACATTATGTCCTCACGCTTCATATTCAGTTTTTTGCCATCAAACCAAATGGCATTTGGATACCATGGTGATTCTGTAGGCTAAACACAACTATGGTATTGTACAAAATCATGCTCACATGCATTGCATGTCTTCTGTCTCTTATTTTGCTGACCTCCACATAATGATCTCTTTCCATCAGAAGAGTCCAGGGAAGCAGAAATGCCACAAATGCAATCCTGGAAAATCTGACATTGATTAAGTAGCTAAATTTCACATGTGCTGGAATTTTCAAACTCCACAATTTTAATAAATCCAAGTCTCTTTAATTTATTTGTAATTAGTTAATTGTTAAACATTTAATCAAAATGACATGGAACAAAAACAATTATTCTACTATGTAATAATTTCTTGTGCTTGCAAAATAAGTTAGAAAATAAACACACAAAACCTTCACTAACCCCTTTTTCACCCCCACCCCACCATACCCTCACCCCTGCAGTTCCTTGCGGGCCTTATTGAACTTTGACCTGTGTTCTTCTACAGGCACGGCCTCAGCTGTCTCATCTCCTTGGCCTGAAGTCCTTCGTGTAGCCTCGGGGCTGTCACAGATGGGATTTAGACCATCACTTTACCGCCAGGCTCGGTTGAGCAATTTGACCTCTGCCAGGCGTTTGCTGATCATGGTGGCAAAGAAAAGGGCAAAAAGTACGCTGCTGATCAGCATGTAGTCGTAGTCATCTTTCAGCACATCAAACTGCTTTGAGGGATACACGTGTGTCTGGTAGATGTCAAGACCATATGCCACCACCTATATGGTAAAATAACAAAGTTAGTTTAATTTGACTGAAAGAGGAGAGTCATGTGGCCAACCCATCAACACCTGTCACCAATGCATTCATCTATATTTCACTTGTGGTTATTTTAGATTTTTATTCTGTGCTATGTCAAAACAAATCTCTGCTCTGGGTGTCCAAAACTAACAATACATACTAACAACACACAGAGTCAGCCGAAAACCCCCCAAAACAAAACAAAGCAATGATGGCAGACTCACCAGACAGGTCGACTCAAGTCCAGAGGGGGCAGTGTAAATGCCTCGCACTCTTGATACAGTTTGATTGTAGTTGATGAACCACTCAGTACGGATTATTAACTCTGGTGAGTACGGAATCAGGTTCTCCTCACTGGAGTTTAAATGAACAGATTAGACAAAAATCTGTGAAATGTTATGAAATGTACATCTAACAGTGACTTCAAGGTCTTACCGGCTTTGCTCAGACACTATTTCCGGTCTCCGGGGGTCAAGGAACATCTTAGGTAATGACAAAATCCCTCCAGATGGCAAGCCAACTGTGACAAAGCATACACAAAACATGTACTTTTAAAGGCAAGAGGACCAACAATGTTAAAAATAACTCTTTGTTTTTTAAATGACATTTATCAGAAATACCTGTCTTTTCCTTCACCTGGAAAATATCCAGCAGACAGCAAAGGATGTCACTGAAACTTACCAAGCAGATGGCGGCTGGTGATGCCTTTCTCAGTCAGGGTAGCCTCCATGGTAGAAATGGAGGAGGGAAATATGTAAGACTGCTGAAGCACTTGAGGAGCATGTGGCCTATCCAGTGAGCTGAACACAGTGCTGTTGTAGAGCTCCATTCCTTCGTAAAGTTCAATTACAGAGAACTCATTCCTGCGAGACTTGGTGCTCCAGTATTCGTACTGTGGCATCAAAGAGAGACAAGAAAGATGTTCAATAGTCAGCTTTATGCAGCTGCTGTGAGTATCATCACCATCACCAGTAATACTCACCACCACCCAGTTTTCAGAGTGCACAACATGCACCGGTCCTCTAGCCTTTCTCTGAACAGCCTCATGGATAATGCGACCAGTCACACCATCAACCAAAAGGATGCCAATGAAGCTGCGCTCCTGATGCAAGTCAGTGCTTTCAGTCACCACTGCCAGTAGATTGGGATTCAGGTACTAAAGAGGAAAAAAATAAATAAAAAACATCACACCTCAGCACAACAGATGCACATTTCCATATCACTCCTAAATCCTAACTTTAAGAATCGTAATATGTAAATGTTTAATACTTTAAATATTTAAAACGTGTGTGGCCAACTAAAGTTTGGATATACAGTATTTGTTAAAATAATTCGGCAGAAAACTGATCCAGTGAATCATTATTATAAAAAAGGGATACTGATCACTAAATATCATTTTACTGTATGTTGATTCTTATTCAGTCAGTTGGAGAGTGAATATGATTCATTACGAAAACAATGATGTGACGTACACAGTTCCTTGGAAAGAATTTTAGTTTACACCAGAAGACGGGGGTGACTGTTTGGAAAAGACGGGGTAGAATACTGACTAAAGCCAGCACAAATAAAACCAATTGCATACTTTTAAGATTTTCTCAACACCCTTTCCAAGACAGAGTATTACTGAGGTTTTAGGGCAAGTTACTGTACCTTATAGAGGACACTACGATCTCCCATTACTCTGCCCTGGGAATGCACATGCTCATTGGGCCTTTTCCCTTTGACTGAGACAATCTTCTGTACCTCAGTTGGGATGACGACGTCCCACATCAGCTCGGTTGACAAGTCCTAGGAAAGAAAAAACATTCAGACCTGTTACTTTTTGCTCATCAGTCGTGTGATTTAAGGATTATGTCAAAGGAGCTGACTTGTAGAACAGAAACAATGATCAGACCTCTTGCTACAATGTTCTTTCTTACAATATTTAAGATAATTGTGCATGTCTACTTAATTCATTTCCATTTACAGAAATAATTTATAGTGCTCTATTAAATTCCTTAAAACTAAGACTGGAGAACGTTTATATCACAAGCAAACATACATATATTCTTTGATATATTTGAGGGTTCGAGGTCTCGTTTCGGAAACTGAACTATTGAGTATCACTGCACCTAATTAACACTTATATTACAATATTTGTTATCATCTTTACCACCGAAAGCTAAAGCCTGGTGGTGAGCAGACTTTTTAAAAACAGCCTAAAATCACTTGATGTGAAAATAACCTTGAAGTAAAAAACACGGTAAACTTGCCGTTCGTAGCCTGTAGCCGGAAAGTCGTCCCTGGTTGGAGTCAACAAGGAAAAAGTATATAGATGTGGCCATCTCCTGGAGCTGCTGCAGTACATTCTTTGTAGAAGGAAATGCAGACACCTGGAGAAAAATCATTAAAAAGTTTGAAAACCCAGTATCATTAGGCATGTCCAGGCTGAACCAAAAAAAAAAAGAAAGTTTGGAGTGGAATGCCTTTGATACACTACATTCAGAATGTGAAATGTGGTTTACAGTTTGCCACTGACCTTGTACTGATCATCAACAAGAAGTAAGACTTTAGCATAATCTTGGTCCATGAGAGGCAGCATGACTGACTGAAGTATTGGCTGAGGCAGAGCAGGTGGGCTGACATGACTCTTCTTTCCAAAGATGGGATTAAAAACATGCAGTGCTGCTAGGCCTGAGTCCTAATGAAATAAAGAACCAATATTAAAGAAACAGCAAAAATAAATACACACTACTTCTGCAGTTACACACGTCAGAACACGTTTTTCCTTTCAAGTGCTTTATCCATCCTGTATTTCTATACCTGCAGAGCTCAGAGCATTTCTATCTTAATACCTTGTCTTTGATGAGCAATGTGCACTGTGGAGGATGAGGAAAGTGTGCAGTGGTCCGTTGCACCATTAGTTTGAAGGCTGCATTACATGGGATGTTCTCCAAGTAGTGCCTCCATAAAATATTGCCAGTCTTGCTGTCAATTCCAAAGAGCTAAAAAAGACATAGGATGAACTGTCAGTAAAATCTAGGGAGTTTCAGGTTTCTTTGACTCCATTTATTGGTGTTCAATTTAACTTCAAAAAATAAAACAGAAGCTTCACAAATCACAAATGTGCATCACAGCTAGTCTCTCCCAGAACACTACCACCTAGTGGAGGTGGTAACAAAGTACAAGTGAGTTTTAGTCTCATACCTTTCCAGAAGCTGTAACCATAACCATCATTTTCTGCAAGTTGAACTCATCTCTAGACAGGTTCTCAATGGTCACATCATTTTTAACTTGACTTCGAGGTTTCCGTGCGTCGTAGAACAGCTTCCAGAGATGGGAAATCCAGGCCTGCAGCAAAATGAGCTGAGAGGATAGCCTCTTCAGCACCATGGACATCAGACCATCTAGACAAATTACAGTGAGAACAAAGATGCTACTTAATGCTTTAAATTGGATTTAATCACATTTAAAGAGATAATTTGAGAAACACTACGTGTTAGTCCTTTGTAGATATAGAAGCAAGTTGATATCGAATAAGTGCAGAGATGTCTGTTACCTTGAATGGCTGAGTCCAAATGCAGCAATAAAAACAGGACAAAAAAAACAAGAGTGAAGCTAACCACAGCCAAGTGATTTATAACCTGAACCCAACCAAGGATAGTTTCTTAATTGCTATCTGCCTGTAGTAATAAAAGTTTATAGTGAAAAGGAAAAGCAAAGCAAAAGAAGAAACATAATGATTAATGAAGCAAAGTTAGTGAAGTGTGACAAAGATGGAAAAAAGCTTGACAAAATTACAAGATAAGAAATAAACATGCAGGAGAGTCTGCTAACTGCTGAAAACTAGACCACAGCAAAGATTAATGTTTAAAAATGAAAAACTGGGATAAATTAATGAAGAAGAGATTTTAGTTTGACAATTACCGGCCTTTTTGCCAAACTCTCCCTCCAACTCTGCCTGCGTTCCTGTGAGAGGCAGATCCACCATTTCCATTGTCACCACATCTGACAGGGCCTCCTCTCTCGTCCACATTACACGCCCTGGAACACAAGACTCATTGTTCTGCAATCACTCATTCCTCTTTCCACAACCTGTGACAGTATGCTGTTTGGGCTGACGCTTTCAATAATTATGACATGACAAATTTTCCCCCCTTCATGCTTTGTGGAAAGAACAAGATTATATGTATATTAAGAAAACTGAGAGCCTGTTTGTGCTTGGCATAGTGCTCAGATTTTGGCAGTATTTATGAGAATGAGAAATATTTTTGTAAAGTAAAGTTCAACAGTTTTATAGAACTTTCGAAAGATGTACTAGAGCTGTACAATAAACACAATGATGCCAAATTTCACCACACTTACTGACTATTAGGCATGTGCGATTCTCCATAACAACTGTTTAAGAATAATAAATGGACTCAGTTTTTATGTTTGTGAACACATACTATTCCAGACATCGAAAAAAATTAGCATTTCTGGCTAAATTACATTTCTAGAAAAAGTAGTTGGTGATTTTGTCTGTTTGTATTACTGTGAGTAAGAATTACAATTTTTGGCTTTGGCACCCCTTTGTGGTAGAATCAGAGACTACAATATGGCAGACAGCAGTGCACACCTGAGATTGCATTAACTTTAGCTTTATCAGCACCTTTGCTGATAAGACTTCCTGTTCTTGATATCCATACCTGGTTGCTGCATAAAAGTGAGTGTGTGGTCTTCTGTCTGCACCATGACCCTGTAGCCAACAGAGTCGTCTTTTTTCAGGAATGTCTGAACATAGAGCTGGAAGAAAAAAAAAAATATATATATATATACTTAAGAATGGAAAACAATGGTTAATTTAATGCTTGCTGTATATTCAACAGCTCCCAAACTAAACTGTCCATGAAAGTCCTGGTTGCTTAACCAGTCACTTGTGTAGAATTTTGACTTACCTTCTCTGGTTTCCCACCATACGGATCCATATTATAAATCAGTGTTGTGTCTAGAAGTCTTCGTCCAGTTTCTGCACTAAAGAGGTTAAGACTGCAAGCCTACGAGGAAGAAACAATCACATTTTTCATAGTCGTGCAACTTTTAAAAATGTATTGAGTTCAGTTCACAAGACTAAATAAACGTGATTTGTTCATTAAACTCAATATTACAATAACATGCATTATCAAGGACAAAAAGGAAGAATTAAGACTGTTCTAAACTGGTTGATATATTTTGCAATTGTAATTTGCCAAGAGAGCACAGTAAACCACCCCCCAAATCTGAATATATTATTTTCTCATCAACTTACAGTTTTATTTTTGGGTGACATGACAGCAGCAACAGTCTTCTCTCCAGTGGTTGCAAATGAAACCAGCATTGCCTACAAATCAAGACAAATTAAATGCAGTGCTGTTCATTTACACAAATGCTCTCTTTAATAAACAACTCCAATATCTTATAATGTACTATTATTTAGACTTTAGAAAACATAACCTATAAGTATGAACGAGTGTTAGAAGTTTAGAATTTAAGGAAATAATTTTGCCTCACAGAGACTGTAAGTATTTGTACCATATCTGTTTATAGATGTTACCCACTATTTCCATCTGACAGTCCTGACAGGCTTGGTGACATTTACATTTAGACATGTAACTGAAACTTTTATTCTGAGTGATTTAAATTTGAGTTAAATCATTGCAATACTAGAATCATCTGGATCACCTGGATCATAACTGTCACAATCTCAATCATGTATGAGGCAGCTGTGTAGAGAAACTGTTACGTACAGGCTTGAAATCCCTCAGTGTAACAATCTGACCATTGTTATACTGGAGAAGCAGGTAATGTTCAGGCCCAAGCTGCAAGAAGAACTCTGACAGTGCTGTCCGAGCTGGGTTGGGCTGTGTGGCTATCAATACTGGATGGAAGCTGGGAACGACTTCCAGTCCCAGAGTCTAGAAGAAGATGAATGGTTGCATGTTAAAGAAATGGTGAAAGTCATTCCCACAGAGAAAAAAGATTAGTGGAAAAAGAGCCTGTTCCACTGTACAGGCAGAAAAACACAGACACCTGAAAATCTACTAAATCCACAGGAGTGAACATATGTGCAGCAGGTTTCTTAAGCGTACCAAAACAACTAAATAAGCAATAAATTTGGTTTATGAAATCCATCTGGTGTATATGCTGTTCACCCTTCCCTTAGTTGAGCTAGACTGTAAAGGTCATTCACATGCGTAATTATAAAAAGTAGATTATAAACCTGGTTACTCATACACATTCAGCTGAAGACGATATGTTTTCTAATCCTCCACCCCAACTAAAGAAACCAGGTTTGACTTTTACATGACACTTATGTTTCCTGATAAATAGCCAACTGTAACCTTATGACTTTGGTATATACGAATGGACTAAGGTTAACAGGTAAAAGTTGCACAGATTTGTTTTTTATTTTGGTGGCTACCTGCAGGAGAATCTGGGTCATCTGTGACTCTGAGTGTAAGTCAAGCATGTACAGGGACATAGTTGCAGAGTCCACACATGTCAACATCCCCTGTCCAAACACGGCACAGTTGGCCTGTATGTTGGAAAGCCACGGAGCGTCGACAGAGATCTGAAGACGACACAAGCAAAGACAACAGACATGTGGCATTTTATTTATTATTCATTTCAACATTAGTCCGATTTTTGTTGTTTGCATATAATAATTAAAATGTATATATATTTATAATAAATAATGACTTTTTATATTTTATATACAGTATACCTGTTTGATTATTTCTCCATCCTCCACACTATAGGCAACAACAGTAATGTGGGAATGCGGCACAACTCCCAGTGCATAGACCTCACCATTTCCACCAGAATACATAGCACGGTAATCCACGGTATCACTGGTGAGGTAAAAAAACAGATATTATACCATTTCTATAATGATATGGGCCATTAGATTAATAAATAATACAGGATACCATACAAATGTACTCTTTATCAAAATGCAAGCTATAAAATTCCAAGAGAAGGGGGATATAACTTAAGAGGGAAATGGAATTTAAAAATACAAAGTGCTAGAACAATTTTAAAAAGTATGTCTATCTCAATAGCAGGATTTAAATTATGGAACAGTTTAACAGAAGAAATAAAAGAAAGTAACAACATAAATCAGTTTAAAAAACAAAACAAATTTTAAACAAATATAAGAATGGAGAAAATGGGGCTAACCCAGGACGGTAATTGAAGTGACGTTTTGGTTTGTTTGTTTGTTTGTTTCACTATTTGTAAATCTGCCAATTTGCATATTCTGTATTTTATATTTACATGAAAGGAACTATATTGTGTTTTTTGTTTAGTTTTGTTTAATATGTTTGTTGTTTATTTTAACACTAAAAGAAACTAAATGAGATGTCAAATTTGAGGGGGTAGGGCCTACTCCTTTTCAAACACAAGACTGGAATAATAATATGTAATGATAGGGAACGCACACGTTTGAAATAAAAAATTCACTAATCACCAATATGCAACCTTGTTCACAAAGTTAACAAACAACAGTTAAAGATAGAGCATTCAAATCAGAAATGATCGTCATTACGTTATATCAGATGCACTAAATACCAATTTATAAAAATCACTCAACTGACAAATTACTTTATTCAGGGTAGGCGTTTTGTTTTATTTTTAAAAAAATAATCATGGTCCCTTACCTTTCTGGAAGATTCTCTATCCATTTCTGTTGACCATTAGATAGGTAATGCAAAGAGATTGCGGTTTTCTTCAAAACAGCAACGTATTTCACGGTGTCCTGCTGTCCAACTAAACATGCTGACTGAAAACTAAAATAAAGAAAGAAAATAATAAAAGCAGTTAACATTTGAGTAAAATAAGGAAAGTTATTAAACAAATGCCTACCAGTCACAAATGTAATCACCTGCCAGAGTCGAGGACAATCTCCCAGTTCAAACCACCAACATTTGTCTCCCAGGAGCGCAGCAGACGGCCATTACCAACTACCAGCACCGCATCTAGACCACAGGAACAATTTAATGAGTTAAAAACTTTCAGTGAGGCATTTAAAAGCTCTATGACATAAACTGGAAGGATAAAACTCACCTTGTCCATGTTGCAGAAGAGCATCAATATTTCCCTCTGGCCCAGTTTTGTCCACATGTCGCCAAACTGTAAGAGACATTGAATATGTAGTAATTTAACAGAAAATTATTTCAGTCAGTAGTCTGATCATTGTTAAGTACATGGCATACCATGTCTATGTATTACAGCAAATCAAAACACTCACGGAGGTCTCCTGTCCTGATGTTGAGCGCAGCAAAAACGTTCTTCTCTGTTGCTAGAAGTACCTTTTTGGATGACTGCATATGGTTGTCAAAATGAGAAAAGCGAACCTTGCCTACATATTGCTGCCTCCTGAAAAAACACAAGACAGAAAACATAATCATTGCTAAACTAAACCCCTGTGTTGTGAAACACAGTTCAACTATAAAGAAAACAAACAAAATAGTGGTAAAATGCACAATTGTTACTATGATATCAGTTAAAACGCTATCCAAATTAAAGTCATTTTAATCACACTTACTCATTGAGTTAATCTTACTTTAGTATTTACAGGCCTTTGGTCTCACAATAAGTCCACCTCAAACACACCGGGTCGCAGCCTGAAGCTGTATTAGCATTAGCATATCCACATTAAAACCAGGCTCTGGATAGCAAACGTATTTAGTTCATTCTATGGATTCATCTTACCAGTCAAATTTTCCTACTTGATCCTCGTACACAGCTCCGACAGCGATGCATAAAATAGTAAATTTCAGACACAACAAAATTAGCTTTGCCATTGTAGCAGCAGCTTTGGCTTGCTCTTCAAGTGGAGGAGAAAGCCGGAAATTCACTGGCTTCCTTTCTGTATGGCGTATGAGATGTGCTGCCGCCTGCAGGTTAGAGCGATACTTCCAGCTATAATATCACATATTATATTAATACAACAGTCTCAAACCAAGATAAACAAGATGTCCCTGGCTGCAGTCTGAGTAGCAGACATACATACACAGACATACACTTCATACATATATTACATCCCCATACACCCCCACAAGTGTTGGACCTCAACAGTGGTGGACAAAAAAAGTCTCTGAATGCATAGGGACAAGCGTGACGATAGAACTAACCTCATGTCTTTGTTGGTGATATAATGGTACAAGCATAAATGTAAATCATGGCTACACATGTAGGAAGTTATATTCCATGCTGGAATCGGTCACTTGTGATAAACTGGTCCTATATTTGTATATAATATCACATTCAACATTTTAAACTGACTTTTGGTCATTTGCCCACATTATGAAAATGTATTACAAACAGTTTGTACACCTTCAATAGAACTAGATTATATTCAATGTATTTATTAAGGATAGGTTAAAAAAAATCAAATCTAATTAAATTATTTTCAAATAAGCCTAGAAAGGAAACAACTATACCTGTCTTTAAACCATTTATTTAGATAACTAGAAACTCCCACAACAACCACTTTATAGATCATGAATAGAATAGATGAATAGAATAATTAATAGAAAGAAATAGTCTGGACTATTGGACAGAAATATTATTTTCTTCTTAAAGTGTGTAATGATTTGAAGCTGGTGCTGTCTACAAAATGTACTCTATCACAATTTCATCAGTCAAAAAGGTACTAAGTAGTGAAAATCCTCTTGCATCGTCTATGTGTTATCACTAAAGCATTATAACATCCCAGGTTTATTTGGAGTTTATTTGCCCGTGTGTGTAAAAATAATTAATATCACAAATAAGTTATTTGCATGTGCACATGTCATGAAACTCATAAGAAAAGGCAATGTTGGATTTTTTTATGTACACATTACAAATTGAATTGTTAGCCCGTATCAACCCTGTGATGAAATGTTGTATTTTAGACGGAATCAGGGCATAATATTTGGATGAAATGAGACTGACTGTTGTCAGCATGTGAGCGCCCCATGTGATTTACCTTCACAGTTTCTTCCTCCAGTAGCTAGTTTTTTTTTCTATGGGATTTCAAGATGGCGTCGAGCGGAGGAGATGGGGAACACGAATGGACAGCGGCAGTGCGGCCGCTTTTATCAGCTTCGTACACTGCTTTTGAAACTAAAGAGCTACCTCAGCTTATTGGGTCTATAATCAACAGGTAAGCGGTTACTTGTCAATAAATGTCGGGTCTGTTTTTTCTCGATTATTGGTGGTGCCCAGCCTCTAGTTAGCTGACTGGCTAGCT
This sequence comes from Ctenopoma multispine, assembly GCA_034779795.1. Lineage (NCBI taxonomy): Eukaryota > Metazoa > Chordata > Actinopteri > Anabantiformes > Anabantidae > Ctenopoma > Ctenopoma multispine. Next base: position 8,426,892 of record JAUYWH010000025.1, on the reverse strand, counting down.
TGCTAAGTTAGCTTGGTGAGTTGACTTCGATTTTAAACGTTACCCGCTCCGCTAACGTTAGCGGCTAGCAAGCTGCTCAAGCTTAACTTGCACTGGCATCGAGTCAGCTGCTGACGTTAGCTAAGTTACTCAAAATGCTATTTAGCTTGTCCGACCTGGTAACTTAAACAGTTTCAAGCAAAGCACGACCTATTGCTGGTGGACGTTGATATGTAGTGTAACATTATTGCTGTGCAGACGTTATTTGACGTCGCAGTGTAATGTTTAGGAAATTTGCTTCATCATTAGCTAGCTAACACAAACATTAGCCAGCAAGCTAACTAAAGGGCCTTCTGGATAACGTAGTGTTGAAATGGCCGGGACACGGTAATATTCGTCTACGTCAGCTAACTTAAGTTATCTAAACTCAATTCATCTCTGTATGCAGAGCTCGCCACGTTTAGTGTAACCGGGCATGTCAACAGACAGTTTATGCATTAACTAGCTGGTTAAGAAGGTAGTCAGTCAGTTGGTCGTTCTCTGCTGTATGTCTGTTTGGACTGGAAGTAGGCGGGGACCTTGTAGTCTTTACTCAGTTCTTATGAGATGTATAGACGTTAATGTATAGTTAAATAAAAACCCAGCAATGTTGTTGGGCAATTACATGTAAGGTTCATGCTGTTAAAATGTTCTGTTGTCGATGAAGACGAGAGCTACTACAGATGTATACTCATTGTCGAGGATCTGCATTATATTTCTTGTAAAACTACAAAGCTTGTGCATATTATGCCCATTTTGCCATGGAAACTACCAAATGATACATCACTATCCCCCGGTCATTATTGAGCCAACAGTACCTACACATTAGCCAGGTTGTTACTTGATGCTCTAGTTCAGTGGTGATCAGCTGAGACATCTGAGTGAGTCAAGTGAAGAGCTTCCTACTATGTTTAATGGTTTCATTTCCAGAACAGCTAACAACATACACATATGAGCCTCTTAGTTTCATTTTCAGACAAATGCAACCAGAAAACAAAGTAAAACTGTTGTTTGGTTGCATTCTCTGATAGTTTTTTTTATTATTATACTTATACTCCATTATATTTAGAAATAGGTGTATGACTTCATTTATAGTTGAGTAATTCTTCTGCAACTCAGGGTCTGTTGATAATAGAATAAAATGACATGTTTCACATTTTTGAATACAATTTTCACTGCATAGCATCATTGTACTTCAGTCTCTTTGCAGATGTTTATGCTTCTTTACAGTTATTAGTGTTTTATGTAGTTAGGCTAATTTCACTTATTACTTGAGTGTAATAAGCTAAGCTAACATTAGACTTGTATTGTTATTTAGGTATTTTCTGAAGGCCGTTGGCTGTTTACATTAAAGAAATGTGTTGTGCATCATAATATAACAATGTTTTATTGGTTATTTCAGCTTAAAGGCAGCAGAGTATATTGGCGCAAACAAAATGAAAGGCATTTACATTCTTTATTTCCATTGACCTACTGTCCCTGACTACGTTTACATGCACTTTAGTAAGCAGGTTTTTCCGAGAAAGCAGCATTTTTGAATAGTCGGAACAGATTTTGAATGTCCGTAAGAAATTTGTGTATACATTCTCCATCTCTGACTTATTTTAGAAGCATGGATCACAGATTGGGAGTTCAGTTTTAATAGTGACAGAAAACGCTGCTTTCTGACTTTTTTTCCTGTTTGTTTTTGCTGTGTTCATGTAGCTGCAGAGTGAAAATGTACAGGGGGTTAGGAAAAGAGAATGGTGAGAGACACAGCTGATACACAGCACAAACTGTCTGAACAAAAGGAATCAGTGGGGGAAAGCTACTTATTTAGATTTCTATGAGGCACTTTTGTGTTAGTTTAATTTTTTGTTAGACTTTGGTTTATAAATGACGTGGCATTGCTCTTTAATGATTTCTCCCTGATTCAGCCATCTGCAACCTTTTGTTATGCACATGTGCTCTCCGGGCAAAATCTACCTGGGAAAAACTTCCGTACTACGAAGTATCCCATTTTAGGTACTAAATCAACATCGAAGCCTGATGTGCTGCTCTCACTCTGAGACCCTGGGTTTGTGTCATTGTTCTGCTCACTATGCAACATAAATGCATCAAATGTTATTGCTTTGTTATATCAGTGGTATCACAAAGTGACAATTTTTTTTATCAACTTAACATTTATACCAATGTTATTATGGATGATATAACATGGCACACATCTTAAAATAACATATTAATAACTTAGAACAATCACACATAATGCACAAGTAAAAATTAAACCAACAGTAACTGTGTAACATTGCCATTGTCTTTCAGCTCTGATTTTGAGAACTTCATCTTAAGAGACCTAATTCAGAAGACTTAATATGTCCGAGGAGACGAGAGAGGTGTCACTAAGTTCAGGCAGTTTGTGTCAGTGCTGGATGTTGTGTTTCTGTGTTTTTAGCATACTGACTTCGCAAGTCATAATGACATAATTAACTACATACAGGTTTTCCCTGGAGGCATACTGCATTTAGCCAAACACTAGATCTGTCAGACATTTCATAAGAGAGAAGAGTGTAAATGGTCTATTCAAAGACATTGTTTTTGAGAACAATGAACAGTAGCATGTCACAATATTGGCATCAGTGCTAGCTGTGATTTGTTATTTGATTGTGACAATATGTTATGAACACTCGTCAGTGACAACTATCGTGGTTAATAAAATTGGATTAAGATATGCCTATGTATAGACATTGTGCCTTGTATAAGCACATCTTAATCCCATTTTCTCCAAGCCTGACTGGGAAAGCTTTGTCTGGTATGTCAATTACATCCCAAAAAAGCTAACAAACAAAAAAATGTGAATTAATCAAAAGTTAAGTGAGCAAAAAATAATGGCACACCAGTGCTAATAATGACATTTGAAGTTTCTTGTTTGAGTTTTTTTTTCTAGATCAGAATTTTAGCAATTCTCTGTCTGGAAGTTATCTGACTGTATCATATATGATATGACCATCACTTGATGTGAAATGCTTCTCATATTCAACAAACATTCAGTTGATCTGTTTTCCAGAAATAAAATTGCAAGTACAATGTTCAATGAAGAAACATATTTGACAGTGTTTAATGACATATTCAACTTGTCATTTGCAGTGAATCAGACATTCTTCACCATGACAAACAGTATGAGCCTTTCTACTCATCTTTTGTGGCACTCTCTGCACATTACATCACCACAGTATGTGGACAAAGTAAGTTCAAAGTAAATGTTCTATTTAGTCTAAGAAATCACTGCCCTTCAACTAAATTAAAGGTTGTATTTCTCTTAGCATGAAAGTAATATTTCCTATGTCTCTCTAGTACCAAGGAATCAGTTGCTGTCTGTTGCTGCAGCATGCAAAGTATTGATTGAATTCTCGTTGCTGCGCTTGGAGAACCCTGATGAAGCATGTGCGGTATCACAGGTAAGAGAAACAATCTGCAGAGAGTGTAATGTTATGAGATTGTATTTAATGCAGTGTTTTAAAGAGAAAAGACAATCTAGCCACAGTCGCAGTGCTGCTAAATTTGAAGTGTTTAATTTGAAAGTTTTTTTTTTCAATACTTAATAGTTTTTTTTTTTGTTTGAAAGAACATTATATACTAAATAGCCCCACTAGTTAAATTGAGTAATACTGTTAATTTGTCTTCAGAAACACCTGATTCTCCTAATAAAAGGACTTTGCACTGGCTGCAGCAGGCTAGATCGCACAGAAATCATTACGTTTACTGCTATGATGAAGTCTGCCAAGTTGCCTCAAACCGTCAAGACCCTTTCAGATGGTAAGTGTCCCTGAAGAAATAATTACTTGAACTTTAAAAACTTGGACTTGAGGGTTATGCATTTGTATGTATTGGTTAGTTTTCTGTATTGACTGGTGTAGTGATTGTTCAGTGACATTGTTGGTATTTATACATACAAAATTGACAGAATATTCCCATAAGACAAGATGTATCCAGAGCTTTGGTATGCTCGGTGTCATAAAATTGTTTCAATGCATTTAACAGTGGAAGACCAGAAGGAGTTGCCCAGTGCTGTGAACCCGGAGCTTCGGCAAAAAGAAGTCCAGATGAACTTCTTTAATCAATTGACTTCAGTTTTTAATCCTGACCTTACCACCATCTCCGCCTCCCCATCAGCAGCACACATGCAGGTAAGTTAGCGACTTGTTCTCTTGCACTTACTGCAGCTTCTATCTTTTTACTGACATTTACTCTTTACCTGTAAATAAATTTTTGATTCTTCACTGCATTGAGAGTTGTATAATTATCATAATTGATATGTTTTTCTTTTTAATTATAGGCTGAGAGTGATTGTGATGACCAAACCACAGATCAAGCCATTCAGGCCAAAATGAAAAATGCCTTTGTCTCTCAGAATGTGTCAAGCTTACAGGAACTTGGTGAGTAGTTGTGGCTGTACTGCAAGCCAGTACTGGTTAATTAACACTAGTTTACAGTTACATGTTATGTGTGTTCTCTGAGAGGATTTTTTAAAATTATACTTGGACTCCATTTTATTTAGAAATAGGTGTATGACTTAATTTATAGTTGAGAAATTCTTCCGGAATTCAGGGTCTGTTGATAATGGAATAAAATGACATGTTTTACATTTTTAAATACAATTTTCACTGCATGTGGTTGAGTGTAATGAGCTAAGCTAACATAAGATTTGTATTGTTCTTTAGGTATTTTCTGAAGGCCGTTGGCTGTTTACATTAAAGAAATGTGTTGTGCTGCATAACATAACAATGTTTTATTGGTTATTTCAGCTTAAAGGCAGCAGAGTATATTGGCGCAAACAAAATGAAGGGCATTTACATTCTTTATTTCCATTGACCTACTGTCCCTGACTACGTTTACATGCACTTTAGTAAGCAGGTTATTCCGAGAAAGCAGCATTTTTGAATAGTCGGAACAGATTTTGAATGTCCATAAGAAACTTGTGTATACATTCTCCATCTCTGACTTATTTTAGAAGCATGGATCACAGATTGGGAGTTCAGTTTTAATAGTGACAGAAAACGCTGCTTTCTGACTTTTTTTCCTGTTTGTTTTTGCTGTGTTCATGTAGCTGCAGAGTGAAAATGTACAGGCGGTTAGGCAAAGAGAATGGCGAGAGACACAGCTGATACACAGCACAAACTGTTTGAACAAAAAAAATCAGTGGGGGAAAGCTACTTATTTAAATGTCTTTATTTATAAGTTTTACCCAGACTAAATACATTAGACCAATAATATGCATATATACCACCATTCAGACCATTAAGACTTGGATAACTTAGAAATGTCCTTGTTTTCTAAAAAGAAAGCATATTTTAAAACTTAAATTGATCATAAGTGCAGTGTAGATATTTTTGATGTTCTGAGTGACTATCGTAGCTGGAAAAGACTTTAATTTAATGCTGTGCAGTGGCACTGGTGCCACCATGTTTCTCATTTTGTGGCACCATTGCTGTTTTACAACAAAGTATAATAATATGTATTATCCACACATTGTTTAAATTCCATTACCATTGAGTATGCCAACATTTATAATCAAACTTTAATGTCCAGGTGGGTCTGAGAAGTTGCTAAGAGTGTGCCTCAACCTGCCCTACTTTCTGCGCTACATCAACCGTTTCCAGGATGCTGTATCAGCCAACTCTTTCTTTATCATGCCTGCCACAGTGGCTGATGCCACTGCTGTTCGCAATGGGTATGTATTTGTTTAAAATTTCCAGATTTTGTCAGTGCAATATAACAGTATATTATTATTCTATGACATTTTTAATGATGAATATAATCACATGTGTAATAGGTGAGTATTGTTGTAAAAGTTATTTCTCCAACTTTTGAAACTTTCGAAAACATTCCCAGATTTCATTCGCTGGTGATAGATGTAACCATGGCTTTGGACACTCTTTCCCTACCTGTACTGGAGCCCCTGACACCAGGGAGATTACTGGATATGACTGTGCTGGCTTTGAGCTGTCTCTATGCCGGTAGGTAGTAACAGTTTCTACTTCTATTTTACTAGTCATTTTCTAGTGTTGAAAACCAACTTGGTAAATGTAAATAAAAATAATCATAATTTTTTTACCATTTAGGTGTAAGTGTAGCCACTTGCATGGCCATTCTGCAGGTAGGCAGCGGCTTGCAGCTTCGCTCTGCCTCCACTGGTACTAAGGAGGAAGACTATGAAAATGATGCAGCCACAATTGTCCAGAAATGTGTGGGTATTATGAGTACAGCATTCACAGTGTGGGGTCATATGTTAGTTAAGGGATATTGTCTGGCGCTACATAGAATATTTATCTGGTAATATGTTTTTACATAGGTCTAGTTTAAATGATATTTGGTTGTGTACCGATTACTGCATAATATCTTTAAAATCTCTAACGTCTGCCTGACTAGTATGCATGCCTTAACATGATACAGCACATTTAAAATGGTAACAAGTACAAACATTTGTGTTGGCCACAGTTGGAGATCTATGAAATGATTGGACATGCCATCAGCAACTCCCGCAGAGCTGGAGGAGAAGTGAGTACCGAGTTTAAGTGCTATACTAGAAGAAAAGGAAAGAAATATGAATCTAGTACCTTTCGATGTACTTATTCTGTGCCACTTCAGCATTTCATGGCAATTTGCCTTTATTCATATATACACTGTGTGTATTGTAACCATTTAGCTACCAAGCTGCAAATCTTTCTGTTTTTGAACTTAAAGTGGTGGTTAAAGGTGAAAGTGAATATTTGGTTCTTGTGTATTTTTGCAGCATTATCAGAACTTCCAGCTGCTTGGAGCCTGGTGTCTTTTAAACAGCCTGTATCTGATTCTTAATCTGAGCCCAACTGCCCTGGCAGATAAAGGGAAAGAGAAGGATCCCCTGGCTGCCCTCCGTGTGCGGGATATTGCAGCTCGTACTAAGGATGGCGCAGGATCGCCTAAACTTGGTCCCGGGAAAGGGTAATTTTCAATAAATAAGATGTCTTACTGACTCAGTTTTGTCCTTCTGATGTTATAAATTTTCTTTACCAGTTATGCTGTTTATAAATTAAGGTATGGACTATGGTTACTGCAATTAAATCTCTTTATTGGGTCATTAAATATCACTAATTATTTTTGATATTTCTTATGTTTTTCTCCAGGCACCAAGGTTTTGGGGTGTTGTCTGTTATCCTGGCCAACCACGCCATCAAACTGTTGACTTCACTTTTCCAGGATCTGCAAGTGGAGGCTCTGCATCGCGTGAGTAAAGCAACAAACAATACATCTAGTTTCTGTTATAATACAATGTATACCTTAGTGTAGCCAGCGTCCAAGACATGACTTGCTACTGTGGCTATTGAAGTTTAAACATTTGTGCTGTTGTTTGGAGAACCAAAAAAAACTGTTCCTGTTCTTCATGTATGCCATCCTATGTGACTTCTCTTTCAGCAAGACTTCTCTGTTGCTTAGGCAGGTTAATATCCCCTTGTTAACAAAAGCAAATGTAGTTTGCAAACAAGTCAAATTTTTACTAATTCCAATTTTGATTTACTGCTGATTTGTAGCAACTTTTGATTATTAATGCCTACATGAATACAGTTTTATATATTTATATATACAGTTAGACAGTTATGTAATTCACTTAAGCAACATGTAAAGTGAAAAATACAAATTCATATGCAAGAAAATACAACCTTGAATTCCTTAAAAGTCGTGTTTCTTTATTTCAATTCCCCTTTGCTCTTGCTACAGGGTTGGGCAAGTGATGGACCACCAGCTGAGCTCAACATCATGGCACAGAGCACTTCCATCCAGAGGGTCCAAAGGCTCATTGATTCTGTGCCCCTGACAAATCTGCTATTCACCCTTCTCTCCACATCCTACAAAAAGGTGCAGTCATATTATATATTCACCCATCTGTAATTTGTTAATTATTTTACTGTCCAGTGTGACATAGCATAAGAGATGACATAGGTGGGATGGACAGAAGTGAAATAGAATGTACATACAAGACTAAACAGAGAACATGATTCAAAACATTTATTGGAACAAAAATATTTCAAATAGCTGGTGTGTTAAGCTGACAAAATTAGCAAATGAAAAGTGTGAAATGTTTAGCTGAACGGTTTACAAGTGTGATTGTCTTTTAAGACTGCTGTTGTTTTTGATTCAATCAGGCTTGTGTTCTCCAACGACAGAGGAAGGGCTCAGTCAGCAGTGATGCCAGCGCTTCTACAGATTCAAACACCTACTATGAGGATGATTTCAGCAGTACAGAGGAGGATAGCAGTCAAGGTAGTTCTGATTCTGAGCAGTATTGCCAAATAGTGTCTTAGTGACTTAAAATTGAAAGTTCTTGGTACTTTATACCATAGATACCATTTCTATGATACCATAAGCAGCACAGAGCAGATTTAATTATATATACATATATGTGGCTGACAATTTTTACCTAAATCCTGGCTGTAGGAACACAGATAATAAAAGAAACAATTATACATATTTCCTCCACAGCATTGTGAATAAAGGAACTATGAGGTTTGCTAGAAGTCGTATATATTTTGTAAAGTAGCAATCAATAACATAGTGATCCAGTAATTTATTATGGCCATAAATTATAAATATTTATCCATCCATCCATCCATTATCAACCGCTTATCCGAGGTCGGATCGCGGGGGCAGCAGCCTAAGTAGGGAAGCCCAGACCTCCCTCTCCCCGGCCACCTCCTCCAGCTCC
>JAUYWH010000025.1:8393893-8418055 GCA_034779795.1 Ctenopoma multispine | reverse complement strand
ACCTCTCAACCTCTCGCACAAGTTCAGGCTCCTTCCCCGTCAGAGAGGTGACATTCCATGTCCCAAGAGCCAGTTTCAGCAACCGAGGATCGGAACGCCAGGGCCCCCGTCCTCGGCCACTACCCATGGCACTATGCACCCGACCCCTATGGCCCCTCTTGCGGGTGGTGGGCCCACAAGAGGATTTTGGCATTAATATTTATGTTATTCTAAATTACTGATTATAAAAATTACTTATTATAAAGAAAATTGAATCAGTATAAACTGTAATAAAAATTTATAATTTTTTCAACCACAAACTGAAGGTGTGGGCGGGGCATCATCAAGCTCTTTATGTGATTGAGGCACACCTATGTACTTGTAAGCCAGGATCTTAAAAACTTGGCATAATGCTTCAAGGTATACCTCCAGTTTCTGGGTGGATGCAGGTGCTGAAAGCAGAGTTGTGTTTAGGTTTGATCTCTGCGCTACTATCAGTACTGAGCTTGAAATAGGTATGCTGTCAGTGGATTCCTCAGGCAGATTGTGACAGCAGTGAGAATGGTAAACACATGTGTATACACACACACACACACACACACACACACTGATGTAAATACAATTTTTGTCCCTTCATCACACACTGACAGCGTAGTTGACAGTGTCTACTATTTCAGCAGAGAGAAGACAGGAGAAGACAAGTGCAGCTTGTGTCTCAGGTCAGCAGTTTTCTGTCCTCAGGTCAAAGACTTGGTGTCCACTTCACTGTCCTAGATTCATTTTGTTATTCTGTGTCTCACGATTTAGGCTCTGAGCTGTGACCCTAAGAGCTTAGAAAATGACAGAGCCACAGATGAAGACTTTGGCAATACAGCTACTACTCTGAATTGTGTTGTAATTGACACTAACACATTTTTTTGTCAAAGAGGTTCATCTGTGGCTCATTGTGGTTCAAAGGATAATACCAGTGGTGGTTTTCATGTCCTGTCATGTGGGTGTTCATTATTTTTGTCCAAGCATTAAAGCCTCCCAGTAGGGCTGGGTGATGAACGGTACCTACAAAGTCACTGGCACCACAATTTACAGTAACTACATTTTGCTCTTTGTGGTATCTTGAGAGCTGTCCTCTGAAAACACTGTCACCCCTTTGTCATCCAGTCTGTCCCCCTCCTTTGTCCCACTGCTTTGTGCAGTCCATGCAACTAAAATTGCTTCTGACACGAGGGCCGCTAATAGTAATGTCTGTGAAGATTTTCAATCATTCAGGTGAAATTATCTTTTACCTTTAGTAATTCCTCAATATTAAAGTAGATATTTAAAATAATTGTTTGTTTCGTGGCCATATTACCTAGTCCTAGGTCTGATCTTATACATTTTCACATTAGGTCAGGTCTTATTCATTTTAGTCACTCATCCTACTTGTCATTACATTACACGTCAAATAGGTCTGAAAACGACCTAAAAATGAAAATAATGAAAAGCCCTCATCAAAACACTGGTAATATTCTTGAATACAATAAATTGAAGTGCTTGTAAAGAATGGGCTTAATCACACTGTGCTATGTCTTGCTGTCACCTGACAAGTTTTGATTTTGTATGTTGCATGCATATGTGAATATCAACTTAAAGTGATATTCTCTTACAATGTAAAATTTATTTTCTTGTTATTCTATTTGAAATGGTTGTAGTATACAGTAACTATGTCTCCAATGAGATACAAGTCTAATCATCTAAAATGGCTAAAAACTTATTTATTTTGATTCCAACTCAAATGAGAGTTTATTCAATAATGTTGAGTGAAGGTGAGAAAAATCAAAGCAACCTTCTGGATACTGCTGTGTTGATGATTTCCTGGAGAACAAAATGGTCAGCTCTATGCAGCAACATGTTGGGGGAGGGGGTTGGGTGCTGTCACATTTTTCGTTACTTTGCAGCTATCTGGCTGTATTTGTCTCTGAGTCATATAGATGATTTTATACTTCTTGTGGAAAACGTGCACATTCAGGGAAATCACCTTAAAACCTAAAGTGGCTGATGGGAAGAAATGGCTCATCTGATCCCTCAGATTATCCATGTTTTCGTCAAAACCTATCAGCAAACTGAAGAACCTGTTCTTGGCCACCCGGAGAGAGGCGGTCAAGCTAAAGGGGGAGGAGATCTTCTGAACCTCCACAGTGTTGATGCCTTATTTTCCTATGCTGTTAGGGAAAATTTTTCTATTAAGATTGGAGTTGTGCTAATAATTTATGTGCTAATTTTTTCCAGACTTCATTAAGTCTTTACTGACTGAATGTAACGGAGTGTAAATTGTTTTTACAGAAATGGTTGTTTGTTTCAGTTTAAAGCTAATTGCATTCAGCAATCAGGGACAGTTGGCAGGCTGTGTGACCTTTTAATATTACACCAAAATATGATTTAATCCAGTTCTTAAGATGTTGAAAACTGACACAATTTAGAATGGCTTTTTGATGAGTAATGTCAGTAACACAAAAACAAGGACATCTGTAATTATTGCTGTTGCTTTTCAGCAACACTTGCATATATAGACAAAAATATAACTACGAATTCAACATTACATGCTATTTAAATGCTTATTCTTAACTTTTTAATGGGATTTATTAGGATCCATCTGTAATTGTTAATTTATTTCAAATCGTTTGAGTAATCTAAGAATGTGTATCCAATACCTATATTTTCATTGAAGAGGCTTCACAATGAAAAAATAATAATTTGGTATCCTCAATAATGGCTGAATGCATTGAGAAGAAAGCAGCAATGTGGCAACCTTTGGTTATATACAGTATTAAGTATTGCAACTGATGAAAGTAAATACATTTAAGGTGAAAATAAACAGGTTTCATCTTATACTCTGTTACAATAATGAAAAGGTGGGTGTCTTCTGAGGAAATTGTTCTCGGGAGAGAAATTCTGCTAGGTTCTCCTTTAAGTGGATATTCACCAACAGAAGTATATGTTCACTTTAACTGCACTGTTTGGCTCTTGTCCACTGCCTGCACAATGTTGTAGGTGTCATGAACTAGTCTGAGCCTTTTTTACATTTTGCCTTTTAATGACACAACCACCGCTCCACCAATATGTTGCCAGTTACCAGAAGGTCATCGTCACTGTATAAGACATTCACATCAAATAATTTGTCTTTGTCTTAGATGACGACAGTGAACCCATCTTGGGGCTTTGGTTTGAAGAGACAATTTCACCCACCAAAGACAAAGTAGCTCCACCACCTCCACCTCCACCTCCTCCATTGGAGACATCTCCCAGACTAAAGAGTCCCAGCAAGCAGATTCCAAGTGAGAATGGAAATATTTTAGCTGGCCGCAAAGACCCAGAACTGGTAAGGACTTTTTTTTTGTCGATGCTAACATATAGTACTTTATTAATCCCAAGGGGAAATTCTGCTGTTGCAGTAGCTGTTACACAGAAGACATATACACACAGAAGATAATATAGTATAATACAGAAAATAATGCACAAGATAATCAAAATAATAAAATAAACATCTTAACAGTATGTGTATAATTATGACTACATGTAAAAAATAAGTCACAGCACTGTGTTAACATGTGACACATCCGAAGAGCTCAAAATTGTTTGTTCCTGTAGTTCCTCAGTTTAGCCTCCAGTATTCTTAACTTCATCACCACCTCGATGCTCAAGTCCAGGAACAACTTCATCCGCAACTACCTAAGCGTGTCTCTAACAGAGCAACATATGGCTACACTAGCCAGCATCATCAAAGATGTGGACAAAGATGTCAAAGGTATGGCTAAAAAAGAATCACTGATTGTTATCCAAAGTATCTTATCTGAATTTCCTTTGGCATTTTAGTTAATGATAGCCTTTGATTTTTTTGACAGCAGTGAGTTCTGTTACATGATTTGTTTCTTAACAGGCTCCTCAGATGAAGTGTTTTCATTAGCTCTGTATCACTTCAACCACACCCTGGTAACATCAGATCTTCCATCACCAGCCTTGCAGGTGATTGAATTTTTTTTCTGTTACATCGGTAACTTCGTCATATATAGAAAAGCAGTCATTTGACCATAAATATCTATGACCTACTGTGAGACTTGATTATTCAGTATGTTATTGTATCTCTTGTCTTTCCCAGAGCACCCTTCTTCAGCAGTTAGGTGTTGCACCATTTTCAGAGGGTCCCTGGCCTCTCTACATTCATCCACAGTCATTATCAGTCCTCTCTAGACTTCTCCTCATATGGCAACACAAAGCCAGTGTGCAAGGAGATCCTGATGTGCCTGAATGTATGAAAGTCTGGGAAAGGTATGCAAGCATTCTCATCTAGCTGTTATATTCAGTGTGGTTTAATTTAACTTGTTGCTCTGACCATAATACCTGTATTATCAGTATTATTATAAACTACTCACGGTATTGTACCTTTGATCTAATGGAAACAATGAGCTTTAGTTAGTGCTCTCAGATAATGTCATGCTTAACTTAGGCAGTAAACTTTGAAGTCATATTAACTAGTGGCTACGATTTCCAACACTATACATTTTCTGGGAATTCATGGCATATGTTCATGTTGAAATAGTCATAATATATCTCACACTTGCTTAGAGTTTATTTACATTTTTTCTCCTGCTCTCTCCATTCTGCTGCTTTCTCCTTTCCTGCACTTAGGTTTTTGGGAACATTGAAGCAACATACTATCCAAGGTTCTGTTCATGGGGAAGATGACCTTAACGTGGAACATCTTCAGCTGCTCTTGCTCCTTTTTCACAATCTGTCAGAGCGTGGGCGACGCTCAGTTCTTACCCTGGTAACCCAGACTATCACTGAAGTGGCACAAGGCAGAGACTCCCAGCTGAAGATTGTGCCCCTCAACCTGGCACGCCTGTTGCTTGTTTTTGACTATCTGCTGCGCCACTACTCCAAGCCTCCATTGTACCTTTTTGAACAGGTTAATGCTCACTTTCGAATAGTTGTTGTCTTGGTAATATGGTAAACTGCACATATTAAGCTTGGTTTAATTTATTTGACAGATATCTTATCAAGTAAAATACAACTAGCAAATTAACATCACTTTAGTACAAATCAACATTACTTTTGAATAAACATGTTTATGGTGAACATTTTCTACCATGAATAATATTTATAGGTGCAGTACAACCTCCTCACCCCACCATCCATAGGGCCAAGTTCTGTTCAAGAAGGTGGCAAGCGCAGCGGCCTCCCACTTTACTATGAATTCAAAGAGGTGGAGGAGAACTGGGCTAAACACTGTCCAGCCGGTAAGGAAATCTTTTTTTTTTTTTATCCACTGGCCATAGCATCATATTATCTATTGTTTCAATAGCCAGAGCCAAAGTTTCCCAACATTTGCACGCTGGTAAATTTGGGCTCAGCAACTCGCGCACACACATTTTATGTTGTCTATGTTCTTTGTATTTTCTTTAGTAGTAGATGAGAAAATAACATTTCTTTTCATGTGTTTCAACCTTTTTTTTTTTTTTTTTTTTAGAATCAAACGTTCAGCCCAAATTCTACTGTGTTTTGTCCCCTGAAGCGTCTGAAGATGATATCAGCAGACTAGACAGCAAGGTGAAATTATGAACAATTTGATAAAAAAAAATGTCCTACTGTTAAGTATATATGTGTCTTAATTGTTTTTTTTCCTTGAAGGTTTTTCAGAAGCTGTTTAATGGAGCAGTTAAATACGATGAACTGTATACGTGGCTCATCTCACTCCTGGCAGCAGGCTCTCAGTTTGACACAGCAAGAAGACAGGAGAACAAGTCCATAACTCCTATGGTGAGAACATAATACATAAACCAACCAGCATAAACTGTGCAACCAGTGGAGATGAACCTGTGACATCACCATGATGCGTAACAGGTTTGCCCAAACTGAGTGCTTTATGACTCACACTGAATATTGAAATTGATCTTCACACAAGAAAAAATATTTGATATAAAAACATTACAGGGGTTTAACTATGCATCTTCTTAATTAGAAGGACCCTAGAAAGTGTATGTATGTTTGTCACTTCATACAGGAGGCCTGCTCCCTACAGTACTACTTCCTGGTACTTTGGAGGATATTGGGAGTTTTACCACCCTCAAAAGCTTTCGTGGAGCAGCTAAAGACTGGCTGCAGCGATCCCAGTGAAAGTGACATCCTGCACACACTGCGATGGTCCTCACGTCTAAGAGTACCCAACTATGTCAATTGGATCAAGGTCTGTTGACCCCTGAAAGAATGTTTTATTAGCATGATGCGTGCCATAATATGCTATTAACTTTATTTTTTCGTTATTTTTCAGTTATTTTGCTTTTTCAAACTAACCTCTTGATTTCTGTCTCATATCACACAATGTTCTGTACACTAATGATGTAAAGTAATTACTTTACTGTTTTTTCATTGTTTTTTATGTATTATGCCTCTGCCATCACTGACAGGAACACTTAGTGAAGCAGGGCATGAAAGCAGAACAAGCTGCATCTCTGGTTGAGGCGACTGCTGCCAAGTGCAGCACCGTTAAATATGATGTGGAACTAGCAGAGGAGTACATAGCCAAACAGGTAATGTTTGACATTGTAATCATTAATGACCTGTGTATGTTTTGTTGTTCGGTCTAAGTTTTGAATTTAATTGTTACTCTGGTGCCTTGATTCTGTTGCAGATTTCCACTTTCTCCAGTGTAGACCCAAATGTCATTCTTCCACTACATCAGTTGCCCTCTATACAAGATATCTATACACTGGATGCAGTCATCTCTAAAGTACAGGTTTCCTTGGATGAGCATTTCTCCAAGGTTAACATTGAGGCTGACACCCACAAGTCCTCTGAGATCACAAAGAACTTCCTGCCAGCCACATTACAGCTCACTGACATTTACACAGCCTTCACCAGGTGAGATCACCATAAGCAATGCATTGTCCTCATCTCTTTACATTGGACAAGCTGTAGAAAGTATAAATGACATAAATCACTTGACTTATGTTTAATTAAAACCTGAATGTGTCACTTCAACTGTCACAAAGCACTAGGCCAGTTTTTTAATAATAGCTTTTTTTTAGCTACCTGTTTACAGTTCAACCTATATATGTATATAAAGTTGCTTAAAACGTTCATGTTTCTAAAAAAATAAAGAGAATACATTTGTTTTGTAACAAGTTAATAATAATCATAATATCAAACAAAAACTGTAATGACCAGGTCATACCTGCTAATGAACATCCCAGAGGAAGGAGAGAACAAGCTGACAGATGCCAAGCTCCAAGGTTATGCTGCAGTTCTGTCCATTGGCTCCACTCGCTGCAAAGCAAACTTGCTGGGTATGTTGAAGAATTATTCAAGAATGAAATTGTTAAGCGGAACATTCATATTTCACAGTTTAAAGGGATATTTTTATTATTTATAAAACTTTACAGGTCATAGTATTATGCAGAACTTACCATCGGCAGTACAGACAATATGTGAGACTTGGAACAACATCCATACCAATGAATTCCCTAACATTGGCTCATGGGTACGTGAGTAAAGTTGTTACTTTAGCAAAGACTGACTATGTTCTTTTTTGTGAAAACTGTATAAAGGGATGTAGGAAACCCACATACTTTTCCTTTTGCAATTTGCTATGAGTTTGCCAGAAAGCATTGTGTAAATTGTATATTTTTTGTACTATCCACTCATACTATAGTATATCATACTATACTACTATACTAGACTACTATTCTCAGCACTGGGAATTATTTTTTGTGGCAATGCTTTTATTGTTTTGTGCACCGCCCTAAGAGTTTTATTGAAATCCATGTATTTATTTTGCTTTAATAGGAACTTTTTAATGTGTTAAAACTTCCAATTAGAAACAAAGTATTTTATTCTACATTTATCTTAAATTGTAGATTTTATTGCAGTACTAAATTAATCATAAGAATTAATCAAATTTATTTAAAGCCATAATGTGTCAGTCTAGTATTTTTACCTATATTACCATTCTCTATTAAGTATAATATGTAAAAGTAATTTTAACAGCAATTATGAGACTAATTATCTGGTGTATTTCCCCTCAGCGAAATGCATTTGCCAATGATACCATTCCATCAGAGAGCTACATCAGTGCCATCCAAGCAGCTCACCTGGGCACACTGAGTTGTCAGTCCTTACCTCTGGCCTCCTCTCTTAAACACATCCTGCTCTCGTTGGTTCGCCTCACTGGTGACCTTATTGTGTAAGTCTTTGTCAAGCCTCTTTAAAATCTAAGTTATTATACACATAAGCAGTAGTATGTGATCAACAGTTAACTTGTAAAAATCTGTATTGTCTCTTTAGCACAGAGGAGCTGAATCCTTCGCAGGTTGTGCGCAGTCTGCTGCCCCTCCTGCTGGAGAGCAGCACAGAGAGTGTGGCTGAGATCAGCAGCACTTCACTGGAGCGCATCCTTGGCCCGTCTGAGTCAGACGCCTTTCTAGCACGCATCTATGAGCGGTTGGTGACTGGGTGTTACAACATCATTGCCAATCACTCAGACCCCAACAGGTATACCATGTTTGCCTTGATAATAAACAGTGTATTTGATATCACTGAACCAGAATGTGTGTAGTGTTAAACTGGTGTTGCTTAACTAAACTCACTGCGAAACCCATCTCACTGTGTAGCTTTTAGCATATTTTAATTAAATTCAGTTAAAGTCAACTTTTTTTGTATAGCGCCAAATCCCAATATAAATCACCTCAAGGCACTTTACAATGTAAGGTTTAGGACCTTACACATTATATGAATATATACAAAATATTGTAGAAAACCCATCAATCCCACTTGAGCAAGCACTAGGCAACAGTGGAGAGAAAAAAGGTCCTGCTGGAGACTTAACATTTTGTTTTTGTTTTCTAACGTGCACATGTATTGTTTGGTTTATTCTCCCTTTCACAACCATTGATCTTATTTTTCTCAGTGGTTTGGATGAGTCTGTGCTTGAGGAGTGCCTTCAGTACCTTGAAAAACAGCTTGAGAACAGTCAAGTCCGCAAGGCCATGGAAGAGTTCTTTTCATTCAGGTATTTGTCCAGCTGTTGACTACTTATTGCACATTTATACAGCTACCTTACATATTTGTGCTGTTTTTATCCCCAGTGGTGAGCTGGTTCAGATTATGATGGCAACTGCCAATGAAAATCTGTCAGCAAAGTTCTGCAACAGGGTGCTGAAATTCTTCACCAAGCTTTTCCAACTCAGTAAGTTTACTCTTGTTGTGGTTAGTTTAAGCTAATAACAGCTATCTCAAAGGCTGTGGAATGCTTCACCCTAGTACCCTAGTTGATGCAAGGTGTCATCTGACATGTAAAGACAAATGTGAGTTAGTTACCTAAGTGTTGTTACGATTGGCTGTATAGAAAGGCAGAATGAAAATCTAGAAATGGTGATAATACCACATAGGGGTGGGAAATACAATCTTTTTCAGATGCATCGCGATGCAGAAGTGAAAGATTCTGAATCGATTAAAAAATGTTAAAAATCGATTTTGTTAATGCTAGTTACCAATGCAATGTTGAGGAACGAAAAAAAACGGAACTCTAATGTACGGAAGTGCACCACCTGGAAAGTCTCTGGGGTGCACATAACAAAGACAGGAGAAGGAGGAGCGAGATATATGACCAGCACCCTCAACATTAAAAGCAGCCGTTTGGAAGTACTTTAGCTTTTATGAAATTGAAGGACCTGGACAAATATTCGCGCTATATGCCAGTTGTGTAAAACTAAATTGAAATATTTTACCCGGAGTCACAAGAAAAACAGCTGGTGGTAGCTGCCACCACTAACCAGAGAACCATCGAGCAAGCTATGTGTTGCTTTGAAAGTACCAAGGGGAGGAAGATGCATCAATAATCGTTTTATAATCGCATCGCAGCCCTCTGAATCGTAATCGAATATCGAAGAGGTGCCTAAAGATTCCCACCCCTAATGCTACATATGGTCTTTGTGTAAAAAAATTAAAAAAGCTTGCGGGGTTGAGAAGGAAGTTTAAACCATGTGTTCTTTGTTATCTCTGCATATCTGGCCAAGTGGGCTTGCTTGTCTCATTATTTGTTTTGTAAATTTACAAATATATAAATAAATACTAAGCAACATTCCACATTCAATTGGAAAGATGGGTTGGAGGGATTCTACAAAACATTTTGATGCAATCTGAAGCCTTTAAAAGTGTCAGAAATCTAAATTCTTAAGTGCACACATACTGATGTGACAGTAAACCTAAATCTAATGGTGATGCTGTCATCCTCAGCTGAGAAGAGCCCCAACCCCAGTTTGCTGTGTCTTTGTGGCTCTCTGGCCCAGCTGGCCTGTGTAGAGCCATCTCGTCTGCAGTCCTGGTTGACGCGCATGACCGCCACCCCACCAAAGGACTCAGAACAGCTGGACATAGTGCAGGAAAACCGACAGCTTCTGCAGCTGCTTACCACTCATATTGTGCGTGACAACAGCCAGGTGGGTGAAGGAGTGTGCACTGTCCTTCTCAGCACTCTCATTCCCATGGCAACAGACATGCTTGCCAATGGAGATGGAACAGGCTTTCCTGAGCTCATGGTCATCATGGCCACACTTGCCAGCGCTGGACAGGGGGCTGGCCACCTGCAGCTGCATAGAGCAACTATCGACTGGCTGACCAGATGGTAAGAAAACACTTTTGCAGTAATGCTTTTCCATAATTTAATTTGCATCAGTACTAAGGCTACAGTTGCCAGGGAGATTACTTTTTTTAAAATGACTCAGATTAATGGATAGTACTTTGTATTGGATGGCATAACCTATTAACAATTATTGTTTAGCAATGGTACATGTTAAATTTCTGACTATTTTCCTCTGCAGCAAAAAGTATTTAACACAGAAGAATGTTGTGGAAAAAGTGAGCACAAACTTGACCCAAGGAAAGGTATGTTTTTATATTTATCACTATTCATCAGTGATTTGTATCTTTAACTTAGTGCAGGTTTAATTATATTTGAAACTCACACTGGTGACTCACTGGTGTAACATATGGCTATTACAATTTGAGTTATTAGCATTTTAACCTGAGTTAAAGCATTTAATTAGTTTTTAAGTAATTTATAGCATGTTGACGTGTTCCCTGATTTCAGCATGCAAGCATGCTGGAATGCTCCTCTCACATCATCTCCTACCTGGCTGATGTGATGAATGCTTTGCGGCAAAGCAGTGGCCAAGGCACTTCAGCACTGTTGATGGAGGGAGAAGAGAAAGCCATGGAAGTGGACTCAGACTGGGTGGAAGAGCTTGCAGTAGAAGAGGATGATTCCCAGGCAGAGGACTCGGTGAGATCTCACCCCTTTACGCCTATCCTTCTGAGACAGGGCTAAGATGTACAAACATTTGAACATACAATGTGGAATCGTAATTTGCTGTGACACCAAGTGTAGAAAGAAAACTGTACAAAGTCGTTCTGTGTATGAAACAACTTATGTGTAATATAATTTCTTAAAATTGTCCTAAGTACAAAAGTAAAATTATTAACAGTGAATTTGTTTATTGTTGACATGGCATTAATGCCGAAGATGCTATAATGAGTCTTACCTTTATTCAAATCTGCAAAATAGGGCCAATTTCCTTTATCCAGATCCATAATAGAAGTTTAGTAGCAAATTAAGCATTTTGTGTATTTCAATTGGGATGATTGTATCTTTTAACTTGGTGGATATTTTTTTGGAAGCAGCAGCCTTATGCCTTAGTTTTCTTTAGATATTGTTGTGCAATGTCTTAAATTCTTCACTGTCAAAGAAGACTTAATCTGCTAAGTGCATATAGATAGACTGAAATGTATAATGTGATGTGCAAGTAACTCTGTTTTTCATCGACAGGATGAAGACTCCCTTTGCAACAAGCTGTGCACATTTACTATTACTCAAAAGGAGTTCATGAACCAGCACTGGTAAAGAAAAGATTATTGTTCTCTGTGAGACCAGTGATTGTTTCTTTCTTTTAATCATAATCAACTTGAAATTTTAGGCCATGTAGTACAAATGTAGAATGTTATCCCCAAAATAGATTTGGTATGCAGGTAAGCTATCACATATTAGAATAAAGAAGAAAAGCTCGACTTGTAACAATTCTACAGACAGTTAACATATTTAAAAATGTTGTTTATGGAAGTAAGATTACTCTACCTCATTGACATTTTCAAGAAAAAGTTAGTGTTTACTCGATAACCATAAACCTGTTTAATTTCTGATTTTTCTTTTTTTTCTTTTTGAACACGTAAGTGTTTTGATATTTCAATAGTGTCTGTATGTGGATTCTTAACATTATCTGTGAGCTGTATCTTCAAGGTTTTGATAGAATAACTCAGGTGTTGTGAAATAATTTACTGGCATTGGTCGTATTTGTTCTATTTCTAAACAAATTACATTTTGATGGTAGTATAATAAAATGTCATTCACATGTCTTGCAATAGGGCCCCTTATACCTTCTATAAAGAAACACAGTGTGCAAATGACATTGTGTCCTTACTATAGTGATATATATAAAGTATTGTCATATTCCTTTTCATCCTCCAGGTACCACTGTCACACCTGTAAGATGGTGGATGGGGTAGGTGTGTGCACAGTGTGCGCCAAGGTCTGTCACAAAGACCATGAGATCTCCTATGCCAAATATGGCTCTTTCTTCTGTGACTGCGGTGCCAAAGAGGATGGCAGCTGCCAGGTGAGACCGAATACCTCAGGTCATCATGGGAAGAGAACAACAGCGGTAACTTTGGCTTGCAAGTCATTCCCCCATTGACTTCCATCCAGTCATTTCATTTGGTCAGGGTTATAGCTAGCCCAAACATGTGGCCAGAGAGTCAGAGGAATCATGTTATGAATGTCTATAAGCAACAGTTTGTGTACTGAAATGGCCAGTTTCCCTAGTTAATCTTAAGTGATGCAGATTTACATGTGCATGTGACAATTATCAAACCATCAACTACATTTTTACCTTCACTTTACTGTTAGTTTGAAATGTGTGATAGACCTTTTGTGTTATTTTTTTTGTTTGTAATTGTAGTGTTTTTCTTCTGTGTCAGTGTATGGCTCATAAGGATTTGGTTCACCTTTGTAAATGTACTTTCTTCACATTAATTATCCTACAAGGGATAGTGAAAGTTTATTGTATTGACATTTAGAAAGTTCCACATATAAATATAGTCTATAGTAATTGTTCCATGGCCAACAAGTCTTTCCAATGTGTGATTTTATTTTTTTCTTTCTTGAGACAGCTAAGCTTAAGTGCACCATTATCCACAACAATCTCTTTGATCATCATTTTGATTATGTACTCCTCAATGTGGACAAGCTAGAACAATTTAAAAGGGAAAGCAAGTTAACATAACTTTAAAGAACTTTTACATAGATGCTGTTATGTGGAAATACTTATGGATGTATATGGATGTGTGTATATCTACAGGCCTTGGTAAAACGCAGCCCCAGCAGTGGGATGGGCTCCACTCTTAAAGAATCGTCTGCGTTCCAGAGTGAACTGCGAATGCCCGAGAGTGCTATTCGTCACCAGAATGCCTCACCCTCTGACAAGAGCAAGGTCACCATCTGTGATGGCAAACCTGGGGATGAAGACAGGCCTAAGAGGAGCAGTGTGTGCAAGAGCATTGAGGGCTGCCAGGAAGAGCTGCTAGCACAAGTGGTGAGAGAAAATGATTATCACTGCATGTCCCTCAGCCTGGCGTCTCTTAAGATGTGCTAATATTATGGGCCTTAATACTTTATTCCATAATTCCATTATAGCTGATGTTGTTTAGTGTATCTAGCTCTGGTGTGAATATGCCATGCGCAAATTTCACTGAAACGTGGGCCACATGCTTAAAGTAATAATGTCTTTTGTGCAACAGCCAGATTGTGCAGGAGGTTACGTTGCCAAAGATTGGTTATGAATCAGACCTAGGGCCACAAAAAGTGGTCCACATCTGATATAATATAATACTAGCCACTTCAGCACGTAATGTGAAAAAAAGCTGTAAAGCAGAACCCTTTAAGATTCTTTTTTCCATGCCAACCTGTGTACATGGTGTTACCCTTACCTTGGCTCTATTCTTTTCCCATGGCAGATGGGATCATCCACTGCAGCAGTCATACTTGAAATGCTCATGTTTCTCATGGAAGCCATTCAGACTAACTTCCAGCAAGCATCAGCAGTGGGAAGCAGTAGCCGCGCTCAGCAAGCCCTCAACGAACTGCATACTCAGGATAAAACTGTGGAGATGACTGATCAGTTAATGGTATAATAATCTCAGTTTGGAGTAGTTATGAAAATCACTTTATTGCTTAATCATTTATTCATACCTTATGAATACCTTTTTAGAAATTGCATCATAACAAATTCTTTACATTCTGTGATTTTGTGTCTGTTACTCTTAGGTGCCCACACTTGGCTCTCAGGAGGGGGCTTTTGAGAATGTGAGGATGAACTACAGTGGTGACCAGGGACAAACTATACGCCAGCTCATCAGTGCACACGTCCTTCGTCGTGTTGCTATGTGTGTCCTGTCCTCACCTCATGGCCGCCGCCAGCACCTTGCGGTCAGCCATGAAAAGGGAAAGGTAGACTTCACAAAACAAAGAGTTTGAATCACATTATTGTTTCCTTGTGAATATAGATTTACAATTTTTGTCTCCTGCTTGACAGATAACAGTTCTGCAGCTCTCCACTCTTCTAAAGCAAGCTGACTCAAGCAAGAGGAAGCTAACACTGACCCGTCTGGCCTCTGCTCCAGTCCCTTTCACAGTTCTTAGTCTCACAGGCAACCCTTGTAATGAAGATTACCTGGCCGTCTGCGGCCTCAAGGTCAGAAAGCTGCTCTTCAATTTTAGATTCATTATTACTGTTACTGTTTTAATAGTTCTTATTGCACACATGAAATCAGAAAACATAAATTTTTTTTAACAATATAGGTGTTGCGCTTGTATAATTTTAGAAATCCTAGTTGCTTATGCACGACTAGCACATATTTTTGTGTATGAGTGACTTCTGTGGGAGGCATTACACTGTCATGTGTTTGTATATCTTTCTTTTTTTCTTATAGGATTGCCATGTACTAACGTTCAGCAGCACAGGATCTGTGTCAGACCATCTGGTGCTGCACCCACAACTGGCTACAGGCAACTTCATCATCAAAGCCATCTGGTTACCAGGCTCACAGACTGAACTTGCCATCATCACTGCTGACTTTGTGAAGGTATGCATTGAGAGAATAGGTCTTTTTCATGCACTCTAATTTAGAATTTTGATCTGTTCTTGGCTGTTTGATTTACTATAAGACACTGAACATGACTAGTATTACACTAATTTTAATATCTTAAAAAACTCATGTTCATAATTGTCTTGTTCATTTTGTCTCCCTTGCCAAATAGATCTATGATTTATCAGTGGATGCCTTGAGTCCCATGTACTACTTCCTGCTCCCAAGTTCCAAGATCCGTGATGCTACATTCCTTTTCAACGAAGAGGGGAAGAACATTATTGCCATCATGTCTTCAGCAGGTTACATGTACACCCAGATCATGGATGAATCTAGCAGTGCCCAACATGGCCCCTTCTATGTCACAAATGTTTTGGAGATAAACCATGAAGACTTGAAGGTAAATGGGATGTATACTTAAGCACTGATAAACAGCTTCAGAATTGTGTAATATTGTGCAGAATCAAGATCAAAAAATATGATTGTCCCAGAGTCCCCAGTCTTGTTGCTCTGCTTTGCTATTTTTATTTTTATGTATTGATTTAGTGTTTACCCACCACTTCAAATCAATGTTTTGGTTTTTTTTTAAACTGAATGCAGTAAGCAATGTTTAGGTGAATCCTCTCTGTGTAACTGCAGGATAGCAACGGGCAGGTAGCTGGGGGTGGCGTGTCGGTCTATTACTCCCATGTGCTTCAGATGCTGTTCTTCAGCTACAGTCAAGGAAAGTCCTTTGCTGCCACAGTGAGCAGCAGCTCCACTGATGTCCAGAGGCTCTTCTCAATCAACATTAAAGGGTAACAGTTTATTTACACTGTATATTCTCTTCACTCTCCTACCACTGCAGTGTGTCTGGAAAGTATAACGCTTAAGTGTATTGTTATATCTATTTTGTTCTCCGGACTACTTTAGCTCTAATGGTGGAAGCAGTAAGGTGTCTCCTGCTCTGTGCCAGTGGTCCGAGGTCATGAACCATCCAGGCTTAGTATGCTGTGTGCAGCAGACGACAGGCATTCCACTGGTCATCATGGTCAAACCTGACACCTTCCTCATCCAAGAGATTAAAACTCTGCCAGCCAAAGCTAAGGTAGTGACCATTTACTGTACTGATGTGAAATAGTCACTTGCAGACGTAACAAAAACAAAACATAACTGAATATGAAACATCCTACTACTACTGCTGTGACTGTCTCATCTTTCTTTTTTTTCTTTTCAGGACAAGTTAGTACATGATTAACTTTTTTTAAATTGATCCCCCCCCCCCCAGATTCAAGATATGGTAGCTATCCGACACACTGCCAGTAATGAGCAGCAGCGCACTACTATGATTCTTCTCTGTGAAGATGGAAGCCTGCGAATCTACATGGCTAATGTGGACAACACCTCTTATTGGCTCCAGCCCTCACTGCAGCCCAGCTGTGGCATCAGTATCATGAAGCCTGTTCGCAAGCGCAAAGCTGCTGCGACAAGTGAGTTTGAGACCAATGAAGTATTATATATATATATATATATATATATATATATATGTATATATATATATATATATATATAATCAAAATCATAAGCAAGTTGATTCTAACATAGAGTAGTAATCAAAATCATAAGCAAGTTGATTCTAACATAGAGTAGTAACACATTCCTTATACAGAGACATTAAACAGGAATTTAGCACATTGTTAACTCTGCTGACATTTAAAATCCCAACCTGCAACCTCAGCACATTAATATTTCTGTTATCATGAATGCCTGGTGTTTTGGCTTCAGTTTAGATCAATTCAAGGTGCAGTTAATTAACAGTATCCATCAGCATCAGCATTTCTGCAGCTACATTTAGTGCTTCATCAGGATTATTTTCAGTGTTCTCTTCCTGATCCATAAGAATTCACACACATTAACTCAGCTTCCAGAAAAATAAGGGGTAAAATGGTAACTTAAACGGGATGTGCTGTGTGCCTGGTAAAGTGTTTTAATTCAAATAATTTTGCTTTCAGCCACCCGAGCTTCTAGTCAGGTGACATTCCCAGTGGACTTCTTTGAACACAACCAGCAGATGACAGAGGTCGAGTTTGGAGGCAATGACTTGCTGCAGGTCTATAATGGACAGCAAATCAAACACAGGCTCAATTCCACTGGGATGTATGTGGCCAACACAAAGGTAGGGAAATTTTAATGTGTTTATTTATTAACATACATATTAACCATGTTTATACACTAGATGTACTGTTGGCTACATTATGATAAACTTTCTTCTAGCCGGGGGGATTTACAGTGGAAGCGGTCAACAACAACAGTTCAATGGTGATGACGGGCATGCGGGTGCAGGTTGGTACTCAGGCCATCGAGAGGGCTCCTTCCTATGTGGAGGTCTTCGGCCGCACCATGCAGATCAACCTGACAAGAGCCCGCTGGTTTGACTTTCCCTTCACCAGAGAGGAGGCCCTGCAGGCTGACAAGAAGCTCTCCATCTTTAGTAAGAGCAGTGATTCTTATATTGGGCTACTTGTTGTTGATGGGTGGATATTTTGTGACCTTTTTTATATTATTTTTTGTAGCTTCTTGACATAAGTTGGATGATTCAACAATATAGTGTTTAGACAGCCTCTGATGTAGTTTTATCATCTTTTTCATTTTATAGTCGGCGCATCTGTTGACCCAGCTGGAGTCACCATGCTTGACTCAATCAAGATCTATGGTAAAACCAAGGAGCAGTTTGGCTGGCCTGAGGATCCACCAGAGGATTTCTCATCTGCCTCAGTTAACAATGTCTGCAGTCCCAACCTCAACCAGGGAAATGGCACATCTGATGGAGACATTGCCACCCCAACTACCTCCAGTGGCAGTGTGCTAGAGAGGTATGGGCTTTCTGTTTTAGTGTTCAGAAAGCCATTGCAAGTTTATTGCATTTGCACTACTCATTCCTCTGTAATTCAGTTAATTGCACGCATGTTTAGATGAGGTAGTGCAACAGTTTTTGGTTATTTTAATCTATAAACATTCTTAATTGGTTTCTCAGGAAATTGACAACGTAATATAAATGATGATGATATGATAGATATATTTTTTAATATTGCTCACTCCTAGTATATGTTGATCCTTCATAAGTCCAGTTCTTTAGGGACAAGCCTAAATTTAAACAATGGCATTGGGTCGTCTTTAGTGCATGGCTATTGTGATGTCATCTTTTCTTGCATGTTTCTCTTTTGTTCAACTGAATCATTTAATTTCACTTATTTCTTTCCGTGATCCTCACACTTTTTTGTTCTTTTTCTTTTGCTCCCAAAAATACAATAAAAAGTTGTGAAACTGAGTCCTTATCAACATTGGACCGGTTAGTAACTGACCTTTCTCTGCTTGTTTGTATGGTTTTGTGCATGTGTGGCAGTTTGTGTGTACATGCTTGCGATTGTGAACATGCCATACACCCATCTCCACACAACACCAAACATTTTCACTGTTAACATTTATTATTGCATTCAGTGGTGTTTTGCAATTTAGAATAGCACTCCAACAGCACTGCAACAGGATGAAATTTGCTTTTTTCCCCCCCTGTTTGTTTGCCTGATTGAAGGAAAAAGGTGTAGTAGCAGCAGTGTTGATCATCTGTCTAAATTTCAGGTTGGTGGTCAGCTCCCTTGAGGCTTTGGAAAACTGCTTTGCAGTGGGATCATCTAATGAAAAGGTTAGAAGATGAAGATTTTTTTCTTTGATGCTTTTAAAAATACTAGTACATTTGAATTTAAACTTTGTTAAACTTGTTTGTTTTTAAGCAGCATTGTTTTACTGCGTGTCTTTAACTTGTGCAGGAGAAGAATAAGTCTGCAGCCCTGGAGTTGGCTACACTACTCCTTTCCATGCCTACCCCGGCAGGTGTGCAGCAGCAGACCAAAGGACTTCTTGCCAGCCTGCACACTAGTCGAACTGCCTACCACAACCACAAGGTAAAACAAAATCCGGTGTCTACAAGACCTAAATCATAGCACTTTAATGTATTCTGCAAAAACATTTGTATTCTTCATATATATATATTTATATACTAGTAATTCTTTGATCTTCAATAGATGCCTACTGTTCAGTTTGAGTAAGCAAAAATAAAGAACTGCACATCACATTTTCTTACAGCACCTTGTTCAGAAACCACACTTCTACTCTCACATTTTTGTACTCATTTTGCATCACTTAGGACAAACTAATGTCATGCTTGTCTGCCTTTCCTCAACAGGACCAGTCATTGTTGAGTAATGCAGTGCAGTGTCTGAATAGCTGTAGTCGTGAAGTGAGGGAGCTTGACCCTGATGTCTTCCAGAGGCTTGTGATTACAGCACGTTCCATAGCAATCATGAGACCCAGCAACTTGGTGCATTTCACAGAGACAAAGACACTACACCATGACTCTGGTAAGAGTCTGTTCAGGTGGTGGCAAATGTTGTCCATGGCAAAAGTATATGATGATATAATGATGATGTTGAAATATGATATGATTTATGTGTAAATACTGTGTGGTTAGAGGATTACAGTGTCTATTATAAAAATGTCATTATTTAGAATTTTTTAAAATAATCTGCATGCGTTACAGAATAGTCATTCATATTCTTTTTTGTAATCCAGAAATTTTAGACGATGGACCAAAAACTGCGGATGGTGAAAGTAGCAATTTCATCACGCAGCTGATGAATAACTTCTGGAAGCTTCATGCCCTGAAACCAAAAAATGCTTTTCTTGCACCTGCTTGCCTGCCAGGTGTGTGCAAACATTGCAGCCCAAATGTTGCCAGTTTTTGAGTGTGAAAAATATACAGGCAATTACATTATGATTGATGAACCCATTTTCTCCTCCCTCAAAGGGCTAACTCATGTGGAAGCAACAGTAAATGCCTTGGTAGACATCATCCATGCATACTGCACATGTGAACTGGATTACATCAATGTAGCCTCCAAAATCTACATGCAAATGTTACTGTGCCCTGTAAGTACAGTGCTTGGCTTGTGTTGCTCCCCAGAAAGCTAGAATTTTATGAACCTTGAAAATGAGTTTTAATATATAAGATCATTATCACCAAATCTAAGAATATCCAAACTACTTGACCTAGTCTCAAACTAGTAATGGGAACAGTTAGATGGAGTACTGTGGTTCAAGTCAGTTTTGTACCAATTTCAGGATACAGCTGTGAGCTTCGCTTGTAAACAGGCTCTGATCAGAGTACTTCGGCCAAGAAACAAACGGCGACATGTGACTCTTCCATCACCTCCACGCTCTAATACACCCATGGGTAGGTTTGCACATACTTCTGTGTATACAGTCTCTATAACTAGATTCAGTCTTCTTAAATCTTAAAAATCAAAAGGCAATTTTGTGTTGAAGTACTGCAATATTTGAGTTCTAATTTAACTCCAACCTGTGTTGGGAATCTTGTGACCACAAATGAATTCAGTTCTCCAAAACCTGCTGATGTGTTTACTTTATCAGGAGACAAGGATGATGATGACGATGATGATGCAGATGACAAAATGCAGTCATCTGTGCTCACTGGAGGAGAAGAAGGCAGACAGGAGAGTCAGGAGCAGGGTGAAGTGGACCACAGTGATTTTGAGATGGTGGTGAGCAAAGAAGGGCACTTGTGTCTGTGTGTTGTATTTGATATTGCACTTGTAATATTTATGCCGAGACAAAACTGGCAGAAAAATTATTTGAAGTATAATTAAGAGTCTGGAAGTTCTTGTTAGCTTGACAACCTAATACTGGAGTATTAGTATTAACTGGAGTTGGCAACTCCAGCGCTGCAGACTTATTCTTCTCCTGCACTACTTAAAGACATGCAGGATTTCTTTCTTGTTCAGTTGTCACCCAAACAAAAAAGAAATCCAGTTGCCATGACTTGAATTCCAGATAACTTCACCTGGATGATTGAGAACCTTCATCAACATAAAATAAGAGAAAACACAAAAATGTCAAAACACATCTTCCCTTTTTGACCAACACTAACTTAGTGCTAAAGAACTGGTTCATAACTGAGCACTGGCTCTGAATCAGCTTTGGCACTGGCTTGGTGGGAAATGGGGTAATAGTGCTTTGCACCCTGCTGCATATAGGACTGCATATCCACAGACCCATGCAGGTTGTCAATGTTTTGTACTATGCATGTTGAACAAATAAATAAAACGGTTGTTTTTCTGTCTGGTTAGTCTGAGTCCATGGTCCTTGAGACAGCAGAAAATGTCAACAATGGAAATCCATCCCCCCTTGAGGCTCTTCTGGCTGGAGCTGAAGGTTTTCCACCCATGTTGGACATACCTCCTGATGCAGATGATGAAACTATGGTGGAGTTGGCCATCGCTCTCAGCCTTCAGCAGGATCAACAAGGTAAGTACATTCCATAGTAACTCAGCCTGTCTGGGATTCCCAGTTCACAACTTCACATTTGGACACTTTTGTATCTGTGATGAATCTGTTGTCAGATATCAAGAACTGACTTGTGTATATCAACCATTTTGTATTTTGATTATCCTGTCCTTCAAACAGTTGCCTCTGTCTTTATCTGGAGAAATTATACTTGGTAAGTTAATATTTTGGGTGAGTGCTGAAATGTACTTTTTGACCCATTTAGGCAGTAGCAGCAGTGCACTTGGCCTTCAGAGCCTTGGCCTCTCTGGCCAGGCCCCAAGCTCCTCTTCACTGGATGCTGGCACTCTGTCAGATACTACTGCATCAGGTAATAAAACCACTTTGATGACAACCTGTGATTAACAGAAACATGGTGCATTTACACTTTTTGTCAGATAAAATTTTATGTAGACATCCACTGATAGATCTGCTGGAGATCGAAATAGGTTCGCTCCTGGCAATTAGTCTCGGACGCACTTAGTCATCCATGTTTATGGTGTGAACGGTATCGGAAATGATATGGAGCAGAGACTAGGGCAATGCACCCTCCTTTGTTAAAACAAGCAGTTTGTCCAAACTCCACTTGTTCACATGTTGTGGTGCGCACACAATTACACCTGTAAGGCCAGAATAAGTCATGGAGGAACAACAATGAAAACATTTGCTGCCCAGTTTTGTTTCTGTTAACGGTTTTTATTTGGAGGTTTGTCCAGTGTCCTGGAGCACTTTTACTTGGGGATTTATTTTAAACGTAAATTGTTATTTAAATAAAAATAAATTGTTATATTATGCCCCAGTTTGGAATATAGTAAACAACACCTTCCTTAATTAAGCCTGTCATGTGTAATTTATTACTTTTGTGATCATAAGGTGGAAGGAAAATTAGTTCATAGATTTCATGATAAAATAAGTTATAAAAGTACTAGCTTTTTTGAAAGAATTTAGGATTATTATTTGGAAGTAGCTAAAGGATTAATTAACTAATGAAAATATAACCAATAGATTCAATTGAAAAGTTGTTAGATTAGTTGAATAATCAAAAAAAATTGATTGTTTAAAAAATAATAATCATTAGTTGCAGCCTTAATCACAATGTTAACAATAGGTTCAACAGAATAAAAGAACAACCGATTCTATCCTGTTGAAATGTTGTAAATACATGTGTACTGACTATGCTGCATGCTTTTTTGTTTATTATTAAGTGTAAACTAAGATCATGTATCCTGGCCAGATGACCGTGGTGTATTTACTGTTACAGCTATTGCTATGATTTCAGCCCCGGCATCAGATGATGAGGGCAGCACAGCTGCTACTGATGGCTCCACACTGCGGACCTCCCCAGCTGAGCATGGAGGCAGTGTGGGCTCAGAGAGTGGAGGTTCTGCAATTGACTCTGTAGCAGGAGAGCACAGTGGTGGGTGATTTTGGGAAATAGCAGTGATCCAAATGCCAGATACAGATTTTTAAAATGGCAGTCTGGTAGTCACAATGTTGGCAATTCTGAATAGAAAAATTTTAGCATCTATACATCAAAGATATCAGCCTTTATGTCTGACTTTCTTTATTTTATAGCTGTTGATGAAACTTCTAATTCATCTGTTTGATTTTTAAATTAGCCCTAATACATTGTGTATTCCCATGTATCCAGTTTGCTTAGTTACCTTTGTGTATGCTTGTGTATAGTGTCAGGACGCAGCAGTGCATATGGGGACACAGCAGTAGAGGGCCACCCTGCTGGTCCAGGCAGTGTGAGTTCCAGCACTGGAGCTATCAGCACTACCACAGCACAGCAGGAAGGAGAAGGCTCAGAGGGAGAAGGAGAGACCGAAGGAGACATCCACACGAGCAACAGGTCAGATTTTATAAATGGAAGGAGGAGCCTAGATTAAGTAGGAAGTTTGCAGTTTAAACCCTGTAAGTGTTATGAGGCTGTCTCTACCAACCATGAGTACCAGTATGACTATGGGATGTACAGTGATGTAGACAATCAGTTAGCTTTTGGGGTCTGAATGGTTGTCATGGCAAAAGGCCACTGTAAGCTCAAAATGTTCAGTTCAGTTGTAGAAGTAAAAGTGGTTTCCTTTGTTTTATTATCTGTCATAAGGCTGCACATGGTTCGTCTTATGCTACTGGAGCGCTTGCTTCAGCACCTGTCACAGCTCCACAATGTAGGAGGAGTCCAAGCTATCCCTTACATGCAGGTTATCCTCATGTTGACCTCTGACCTGGATGGTGAGGATGAAAAGGATAAGGGGGCCTTGGATGACCTACTTGCACAGCTCATTGCAGAGCTTGGCATGCACAAGAAGGTAACCATTAGTGTCTTTGTGATGAATCTGGCTTAATGTATGACTGTTTCACTGAATCCATGTAATTTTTTTGCAGGATGTATCCAAGAAGAATGAACGTAGCTCCATTAATGAAGTTCACCTGGTCATCATGAGGCTACTCAGTGTCTTCATGTCTCGAACAAAATCTGGCTCTAAATCTTCTTCGGAGGTATTTTTTAAGTGTGTGTGTGTGTGTGTGTGTGTGTGTGTGTGTGTGTGTGTGTGTGTGTGTGTGTGTGTGTGTGTGTGT
>JAUYWH010000025.1:8371879-8393793 GCA_034779795.1 Ctenopoma multispine | reverse complement strand
GTGTGTGTGTGTGTGTGTGTGTGTGTGTGTGTGTGTGTGTGTGTGTGTGTGTGTGTGTGTGTGTGTGTGTGAGCCCATGAAACTCTTTACAGCCTCTGTCCACATTATGTTATCTTTGGGGCCATGTGTAGATATATACTGTGCAGTATTTTCCCCTTACGGAATTTATTTATATATATATATTTCATATTTGTTACTCATAAATGAATCAGATCATTAAGCAAAGTCCCATAAGCTTAATAACCCGTTGCGGCACAGTCTGGAACTCATAGTCATAAGGGGAAATTAGTCTTTCACATTAATGTGGAGGAATTTTGGCCCAGTATTCTTTGCAGAATTGCTTTAGTTCAACCAAATTGGAGGGATTTTGAGCATGAAGTGCCTGTTTAAGGTTATGACGCATAATCTAATCGGATTGAATTCCAGACTGCTGCATAGCTCAAGATGTTTTTTGGGAAATGTGAGATGATCTCTTTGTGTTGCTTTTGGTCAGCAGTGGCTTTCGCCTCGGAAATCTCCCATGGTTGCCTTTTTCCTAATGTAGAATGACGAAGGCTGAAAAAAGAAAAAACACCTTCTAAACAGTGTTTCTTTCTCTCTTCCAGTCATCGTCCTTGATTTCCAACGCCACTGCCACAGCTTTGCTCAGCCTGGGTGCCATTGACTACTGTCTTCATGTGCTGAAGTCACTCCTGGAATTCTGGAAGAGCCAACAGGGTGAAGAAGAGCCTGTCACCACCAGCCAGCTCCTCCGCCCGCACACAGCCTCCTCTCCTCCAGACATGAGTCCATTCTTCCTACGCCAATATGTTAAAGTATGAGATAAAATACAGTCCTATCACTAAGTAGCAATGTACATAGAAAAACTGTAAGTGTGTAAATAAACATATTTTTGTATAACTAATGTCTTTGTTTGTGAACCTCCTGTTATTCATGTCACCAGGGACATGCTGCTGATGTGTTTGAAGCTTACTCCCAGCTGTTGACTGAAATGGTGCTGCGGCTACCATATCAGATCAAGAAGATTGCTGACACCAATCCGCGTATCCCACCTCCTATCTTTGACCATTCCTGGTTCTACTATCTGTCTGAAGTAAGATATGGAATTTTCTAGTTTCCTTCCTCTTTTCATTGTCTTCACTTGAGAAATAAACACAACACTCTCTCTGTTTTCACCTCAGTATTTGATGATCCAGCAGACTCCTTTTGTCAGGAGGCAAGTCAGGAAGCTGTTGCTGTTTATCTGTGGTTCAAAGGAAAAATATCGTCAGCTTCGTGATCTGCACACTCTTGACTCTCATGTTCGGAGCATCAAGAAGCTCCTGGAAGAGCAGGGCATCTTCCTCCGGGCCGGTGTGGTCACAGCCACATCTGGCTCAGCTCTACAGTATGACACACTCATCAGTCTGGTGAGTTTCCTCACTGTATAAATTGTGTTTTGGCTATAAAGTTGTCTCATCTGTGCATTTATTTTCTATGTTCCTTTTTCTGACTTCTTTCTTATAATTCTTTTATTTTAATATTCATAATATATTATTAATATTTCATATTTTTTATGCTTAAGCTTTTTGCTCTCTGACACTATTGCTCACTGCTCTCAGAATTGAGATTTCAGAATTGATTTTTGTCACTTCCTGTGTTTACCTTGTTTCTCTTTGTTCAGATGGAACATCTTAAGGCTTGTGCAGAAATTGCTACTCAGAGGACAATCAACTGGCAGAAATTCTGCATGAAGGACGACTGTAAGTTGGTTCACATCTGTTTTTGAAAGTGGAAACATTATTATAACGCCAATATTTTTTAATATTGTTTGTGTCTTCTTTTGCTCCTTTTCTCTGTCCAGCTGTACTGTACTTCCTGCTCCAGGTCAGCTTCCTTGTGGATGAGGGTGTTTCACCAGTACTGCTGCAACTACTCTCCTGTGCCCTGTGTGGCAGTAAGGTGCTGGCTAGTTCCTCCACTTCATCTTCGTCATTCTCAGGAGGAGGCTCCAGTAGTTCTGGACAGACTGGAGCTTCTCAGTCGTCTCAGAGCAAGTCCTCTAGTAAAAAGAGCAAAAAAGAGGACAAGGAGAAGGACAAAGAGGGTGAGGCAATGCCAAAGACTTTATTAAATGTTATGTAGTGTTGCTTGTTTAGATGGCACACACAGTAGGCTAGAGACTCAAGGTACCTAATGAACCTGACGTAAACATTTAAGAAGACATCTAAAATGAATAGTAAGATGTTATATGTAAGTGTCTTGATTTTGTCTCCTGACCACAGGTGATGGCGTTGGCAG
Organism: Ctenopoma multispine; assembly: GCA_034779795.1. NCBI lineage: Eukaryota > Metazoa > Chordata > Actinopteri > Anabantiformes > Anabantidae > Ctenopoma > Ctenopoma multispine. The sequence goes on along the minus strand of JAUYWH010000025.1, from coordinate 8,391,513 downwards.
CCAAGAGGATCAGCTTTGTATGGCTCTGGTCAGCCAGCTTAATAGGTTTGCAGACAAGGAGACACTCATCCAGTTTTTGCGCTGCTTCCTTCTGGAGTCAAACTCATCTGCTGTGCGCTGGCAAGCCCACTGCTTAGCGCTTCATATCTACAGGTATAGTTTAGTCTTTTAGTTTTGCACAGTCTTACTGTTATTCTGTTGTGTCATATAAACACTGTAATAATTCATAAAATCCAGTTTGGTTGGCATACCTTGGTTTGTGTTTATTAAAATCAACAACAAATTAGAAGGCTATTAAAAACTACTTGACTCTGAGCACTTTCAAAACAGGGATGTCTATGTTCTGTACAGTCCTTAAGTGCCTCAAATGCTTTAGCACATTGGAGCTGCTGCAACACACAGCTCACGCCTGCTATATAAATGCAGTTTCTCCCTTAAGATAAAGCCTGGACCCAAAGGCAAGTGGTAAGTCCTCTTATGAGAGGAACAGAGAAAATGGTTTTCAATTTATGGTCATCAGGGAGCTACTATTAATTTCAAGACAGGTTGAATGTCTGAACAGTTTTACTGCAAACAACCACAGTCTCATGTCATGACTTGGTACTGTTACACCCCTAACAAACACATATACATAAACAAATTGCTGTCTCATTTACTGTTTGTATTAAATGTAGACAATGACTATGACAATTTTAACCAAAATAAAGAAAGAACTGACCTGGTGGTGGTGAATGTCTCTGTAGGAACTCAAGTAAATCTCAGCAAGAGCTGCTGCTGGAATTGACGTGGGCCATCTGGCCTGAGCTACCTGCATATGGTCGCAAAGCTGCCCAGTTTGTCGATCTGCTTGGATACTTCTCTCTAAAAACCCCACAGACAGAGAAAAAGGTTTGTTTAAAGGTCTTAAGCTATATTTATACTGATTGTAATATTTCTTCTGAAATTGGAACGCAATCTTTGTAAATATATTTCATGTATAGACAATGCCATTTGTGATATTATTGATATTGAGTCAAGTGTGGATTTCTTTTTCTTGCATAGCTGTTTTAATGTCTTTGTGTTCCAGTACATTTTATTCTGCATTTGGAATGCTATCTAGATATTCAAAGATTGCTTGTTTGTTTGACTTTGATATAGTTTAGCTCTTATGCCAAACTATACAAAGGATAATTTAACACTATAATCACTGGATGTTTTTAACTTACTAATTATTTTAAAATAATGATGTCAAATAATTGCTATTAGTGATATTATTTATCTTCTTGGCATTCAGCAGAATATAGCTATTTGAATAATAATGGTCCCAAGTCAAATAAATTGTTTTTTTCCTTCTCCTGTTCCAGCTGAAGGAGTATTCACAGAAAGCTGTTGAAATTCTGAGGGCACAGAACCATATCCTGACAAATCACCCCAACTCCAACATCTACAAGTGCGTCTACACAAAAATGCTTTCTTGTAAAAAGCGGAGAATGTAATTCAGCAGTAGAGTTGTACACATTCTGTAGATTTTATCTACATGAACCTGTAATCTGTGTTCCTCCCTGCAGCACTTTGTCAGGTTTAGTGGAGTTTGATGGTTTTTATCTGGAGAGTGACCCCTGCTTGGTGTGCAACAATCCAGAAGTTCCATTCTCGGTATGTGTAATACACCCGCACTTAATAGATGCAAAATGTAACTAAAGTGTTCACAGAAACGTTTTAAGACACAATTTGAACAGCGACTACAAGGTGTGACACACTTAGGAAGCTTCTGTGATCATAAATATCTCTTATTGTCATTTATAGTGAAAACTGTGGCTGAATTCAGACAATTCAAGACCCATGTATTTTTGTAGTTTGTATGTTTGCTTTATCAAAATGAAGTCAGTCTGTTATTGATTTGATCATTGTCTCCTGTGCTTTCCATTTGTCCTTTTTAGAATATTAAACTGTCATCAATCAAAGTGGACACCCGCTACACCACCACACAGCAAGTTGTCAAGCTCATTGGCAGCCACACCATCAGCAAAGTCACAGTGAAGATTGGTGACCTCAAACGCACCAAAATGGTCCGTACCATCAATCTCTACTACAACAACCGGACCGTACAGGCTATAGTGGAGCTGAAGAACAAGTATGTTTCAGCAAACAGTTGCTGTTGTTTTTCTCATTATTTGTTTTAAATGGTTAATTAACAGTGATGTTTAAAGATGCAGAAGCCCTGTTTGTACCTGGTATTTGGATGTGTCTTGAGACACTTTCAACCACGCACACTAGTGTTTATATCCATGCTACTTTGTTTAGATGGCACACTCAGTACAACCTGCACTGATGTTTGGTTTTTGTAACGTCATCATCAGGGATGCGTGAGGATGAATTGTCGTTTACACTACAAACGACCACGTCGGCAAGTGGTTTGAGTAATCAGACTTTAGTCCATCTTGGTGGCCATTTACACTTCCAAATCCAATTGCCAAATTGCATTTTAATGCCAGGTGTAAACAGGGCCAAAGATTATATAGTGATCACTTGCAAAAAATTACCTTTACTTCACTTCACTTAACTATAGACACTAACTTTATTGTGTGTTTTAGACCTGCTCGTTGGCACAAAGCCAAGAAGGTTCAGCTGACACCTGGACAAACGGAAGTAAAGATTGACCTTCCCTTACCCATTGTCGCATCCAACCTGATGATTGAGTTCTCAGATTTTTATGAGAACTACCAGGCCTCTACTGAAACCCTGCAGTGTCCACGCTGTAGTGCCTCTGTGCCCGCGAACCCTGGGGTATGTGGCAACTGTGGAGAGAATGTGTATCAGTGCCACAAATGCAGGTGAGTGGTGGGTTTCTTTTTCAGATTTGAAAAATTTATGTGATACAATAAAGTTAACTCTGCTTCAATTTGGTGATTTTCTCTAATTAGGTCTATAAATTATGATGAAAAAGACCCCTTCCTGTGCAATGCTTGTGGTTTCTGTAAATATGCCCGATTTGACTTCATGCTATATGCCAAACCATGCTGTGCTGTGGATCCCATTGAGAATGAGGAAGACAGGAAAAAGGTAAGCAATCACCTTTTTGAGGAAAAGTTGGAGGGGACAAACAAAATCAGCTGCCTCTGCCTTGACCTTGACTCTACCTTTAATCTGTGTCTTTGAATCTGTAGGCTGTGACCAACATCAACACCCTGCTGGACAAAGCCGACCGGGTCTACCATCAGCTGATGGGACACCGGCCTCAGTTAGAGAGCCTACTGTCTAAAGTCAATGAGGCAGCACCAGAGAAACCACAGGTTAGTCATGCCAATAAAGCTTTTTTTCTCAAATTGTTTGTACTTGATGTGAATAAGAGACTGGAGCATGTACTAAAGTTCCTTTTTGAAAGTCTGTTTTAAGATACTGTGGTACAATAAAAAATCTTTTAAATCATGTTTGTAACCTGCTATTCCATCTCCTGCCAAAAAATATATTCCAATATATTTTTTTTATTGTAATTCTCTTTCCCTCAGGATGACACTGGAGCTGGTGCAGGACTTGGTACATCCTCTGCTAATGTAAACAGGTACATTCAGCAGCTCGCACAAGAGTACAGCGGAGATTGCAAGACGTCATTTGATGAACTGTCTAAGATTATACAGGTTAGAGAAGAGTAATTTACTAGCAACTTGTACCATTTGTGTTGTCAACTATATTTAGATATAACTCTCACCTTTCCTTTGTTTACAGAAAGTGCTTGCATCTCGTAAAGAGCTCCTGGAGTATGATCTGCAGCAGAGAGAGGCTGCCACAAAGTCATCCCGGAGCAGTAGCCACCAGCCGACCTTCACTGCCAGTCAGTACCGGGCCCTCTCTGTGCTGGGCTGTGGCCACACCTCCTCAACTAAGTGCTATGGCTGTGCCTCAGCTGTCACAGGTCACTGTATCACACTGCTCCGCGCATTGGCCACTAATCCAGCTCTCCGGCAGATCCTGGTACTCCAGGGCCTCATCCGGGAGCTGTTTGAGTATAACCTGAGGCGGGGTACAGCAGCCATGAGAGAGGAGGTGCGCCAACTTGTCTGCCTCCTTACCAGGTATGTCTCTCCATCACATGTCCTTGTGTAGTCAAGTGTAAGAGTTGAGCAGATACTGACGTTTAATTTCCAGCTCAAGCTGACTTGAGTTTCACACATAAGCACTAAGGACTTGTTAGGTATTAGAAATAAAACATTTACAGTTACTTTGTTCAAATATAGTGTAATGATGTGTTGATGTTTTACCATATTGTATTTTTTTCTCTTTCCTATTTTGCTGTTTTAGAGACCACCCAGAAGCTACCCAGCAGATGAATGATCTTATCATTGCCAAGGTGTCAGCTGCCCTCAAAGGTCACTGGGCAAATCCTGACCTGGTATGTTGTCTTACATGTCTTTCATAAATAATCTAATAAAACACTGTAATTGAAAGAAACGTGTTTTTTCTTTAATAACATTTGTATGTACTCTCATATCAACGATGTGTTTGGTTTCTCAACAGGTTAGTAACCTGCAGTATGAGATGCTGCTGCTGACAGACTCCATTTCAAAAGAGGGAGGCTGCTGGGAGTTACGGTTACGTTGCGGTAAGCCTGACTGAATCTGACTGACTTTTTGCAATCTTTTACTTTGGCCTTCTATAAAGAGTTTGATTCTCTTTTGTATTGTTGCAGTAGCTGTTAATGTACGATATTTATCTGCGTTACAATGATGTATCATAATACATGCATAATTTATGGTAATCTTTACCATTACCATCAGTCTAATTGTGTCTTTCAACTACTATTATAGTTGGTGTATAATGTCAGTAAGATTAAGTGAATTGTTGTGTCATTTTGTCAATGTGGAGAGAGGACAATTGTTTTGTCTGAACTGGCAACTTTCCAGTCTGCCCTGATTCTCTGCTGTTGCCTGAATTACACCTGCAACACCACCTTCTTCAGATTTTACTGTTCTGTGGTTTCACTTACTTATCCACCAGCCATGATTGTCTTGTGTTGTCATTGTTGCTGTCCACAAAAAAAATCTTTGTCTAAAAGCGTTATGTCTCTTTTATTCATTAAGCTCTCAGTCTGTTCCTTATGTCGGTGAACATAAAGACACCTGTAGTAGTGGAGAACATCACTCTCATGTGCCTGAGAATCCTGCAAAAGCTGATCAAGCCCCCTGCTCCCACTAGCAAGAAGAATAAGGTATATGTACTGTGACTGTGTGAAATAGCTACTACTGTGATGGAGTGTAGAATCTAGAACCACTGGATACTTTTTCATTTAATGAACTAGAAAAATAGTTAGATATTCGATCTTTAAAATATGTAAACTCAGAAAAATATAGACTGATATTTCAGTTAGCCTGTTGGTGTGGTATTCACAACAATGTATGGTTGCTTTTATTTAAAGGATGCTGCTATTGAGTCCCTGACCACAGTCAGACCCTACAGTAATGAAATCCATGCTCAGGCCCAACTTTGGCTGAGGAAAGACCCAAAGGCATCTTATGAGGCCTGGAAAAAGTGTCTTCCAGCGAGATGTAAGTACTATATGCAAACAAGTACGCAGTACAACAGTGTCCTAAAAGGCACATACCTTGTGAGCTATTTCAGAGACACTGGCACAAGTGTAAAAACTCACGATGGCAACTTTGTCACTGTTATTTTAATGGCCACAGGCCAGGAGAGCGTGTCAAAGCCTCAAGGGAAAGCTGAGTTACGGAAGCAGTATCTGCTAGAGAAGTATGTATGGAAGTGGAAACAGTTCATGAGGGCCAGAAAAGGTGAAGGCCTTTTTCCTCGCCTGCTCAAGCTGAGCCACAACAACTGGCTAAGACAGGTAAATATAATAATTTATATATGTAATATTTTGAATATTACCAGTATTATTATTCCTTGTTTTTCAGATAATGAAACAATTTACGAAAGTTGCATTTGTTGCAGGTCCTTTTTACACCTGCCACTCAGGCAGCCAGACAGGCAGCTTGCACTATTGTGGAGGCCCTTACCACAATCCCGAGCCGCAAGCAGCAAGTCCTTGATCTGCTCACAAGGTATGTGGCTCGCACAGAAAAAGCAGTCATCAAGAATTCCACTTTTACAAATAGTTAGGATGGAACTTAAGATTAACTATATGTATTATATCATAAATCAGAAAATGTTTCACAAATTAAGTAAAAGTGCTCTGAAAATTGCTAAATGATCATGGAAAACACTGAACAAATGCCAGGATTTGTGAAAGATTTAACGTAGGTTTGAGACAACATAGCACAGAATAACTCTATTTGGATGTTTGTGTCAGTTATCTGGATGAACTGAGTGTGGCTGGAGAGTGTGCGGTGGAATACTTGGGTCTGTACCAGAAGCTGATCAAGCCAACACACTGGAAGGTCTACCTGGCTGCTCGGGGAGTCCTACCTTACATCGGTAACCTTATCACCAAGGTATGGCTCAAATGTACAATAAAATAAATTAAATGATTTTTTGAATGATCTGAATGTACAACTGCTTTGATTCAATTATAATACTTAAGTTTTATTAGATAAAGTGGGGAAAAAAAAGAAATATAAATAAATGAACATTTCATATTATAATAGTATAGTCTTTTATTTTTGTATGCCTGGTAGCTTTACTGATAAAAAATGTGTCAGAAGTATTAATATTTTAGTATTGCTCTAAATAAACTAAATCTATCAATTCAGGAAATTGCCAATCTTCTGGCTCTGGAGGAGGCTACACTGAGCACAGACCTGCAACAAGGCTATGCCCTTAAGAGCTTGACTGGTATGTTCATTTCTGTGCTACTATTTATCTGATAAAGTAGCATAGTGGTTGGTTACTTTAAGAATCATATCTGATAGAGGTGAAAATTAAGTTTTAATGCTTTTTATTAAATAAATGCTTTGTGTGTGTTTGCTGTCGCTGCAGGTTTGCTTTCTTCTTTTGTTGAGGTTGAGTCCATTAAGCGACATTTTAAGAGTAGGTTGGTCGGCACGGTGCTCAATGGTTATCTGTGTCTGAGGAAACTGGTGGTGCAGCGGACCAAGCTCATTGATGAGACTCAGGACATGCTACTTGAGATGCTTGAGGACATGACGACAGGTCTGCACCAACTCACGTTTAACAGACAGAAATTGAATTATTGTCTCAAATTGTCATGGATGTAGAATTTTTGGTCTAGTCACTTAAAAAAATATTTAATTGCTTTGTATTATTATAATTATTATTATTATGCCTACTTCTACTTTCGCTTTTAAATCAGTGGCATTGTAAATTTTGTGCTGTTCATAGGTACTGAGTCTGAAACCAAAGCCTTCATGGCAGTGTGCATAGAGACTGCAAAACGGTACAACCTGGATGACTACAGGACACCCGTGTTCATTTTTGAGAGACTTTGCAGCATCATCTATCCTGTAAGTTACATGTAACCTAGTGTATTTAAATCCTTACCTAAAGAGAAGTGCTTTAAGGTCCAGTCTAATTGTGAATTAGATTTAATTCCTAACTTTTATTTCATTCTATTTATGTAGGAGGAGAATGAGGTGACAGAGTTCTTTGTGACCCTGGAAAAGGATCCTCAGCAGGAAGACTTCCTGCAGGGCCGCATGCCAGGAAACCCCTACAGCAGTAATGAGCCTGGCATTGGTCCTCTTATGAGGGACATCAAGAACAAAATCTGCCAAGACTGTGACCTGGTGGCGCTTCTTGAAGATGACAGTGGCATGGAGGTAAAGCGACCCTTTTCTTAAATTCTCAATCTCTTTGTACAGTTTTTTGTTCTTATACTAACTTTTATCAAACTTCCGTTTCTTGTGGATAGCTAAAAGCTGATTTGTTAAGAGAAATGCATTTTATGGTGTGTATTTTATCTGTTCACTTTAGCTTCTGGTAAACAACAAAATCATTAGCTTGGATCTGTCAGTGGCAGAGGTCTACAAGAAGGTGTGGTGCCCTACAAATGAGGTGAGAGTTCTGCTGAGTTTGTCAGTGAATTAATGAATCATGCTTTTAAGAAGATTTAGAAATATGTAGATTCTCTTTAAATTCTTACACTAGAGCAGTGTAATATACCGATTCATTGTAATCATTGAGCCTGGTGGCTTTCATTGTTCAAGGGAGAGCCAATGAGAATCATCTATCGAATGAGAGGCCTGCTGGGAGATGCCACTGAAGAGTTCATAGAGTCACTGGACTCAACCACAGGTTAGAATTTTTATACATTAACTTTATGTTCATAAGTCTGATTTAAGCATGACTTAATTTGTAAATTGACAAGTACCAACAGTATCTTACATTAACGCTGTTCGCTATGTAAATCCAGAAGCCCGTATCTTCTGGTATTACATTATCAATAATCATTACATTCTTGGCGCGATAGTAAAAGAATGGAAGAATCTCATCTGGATTTTAAAAAATACTTCACCTTGACCTCTTACAGATGAGGAGGAGGATGATGAGGAGGTGTACAAGATGGCAGGAGTCATGGCACAGTGCGGAGGACTGGAGTGCATGCTCAACAGACTGTCTGGAATCAAAGATTTTAAACAAGGAAGACATTTGCTCACTGTAAGCTGACATTTTCACCCTGACTTCACCTTCAAACCATATTGAATCTTGTTCAGGCAACTACATTTTTTCATAACAAGTAGCAGACTTTTTACAGATTGTAGAATTGTGCAGATCAATTTTAGATAAAAAATTATACTTTTGGAACATTAACCCTTTGAACTTACTTCATAAGTAAAATGTTTTTAGGATTGTCTTGTATTTCTTATAACAAGATATTTCTTGAGAAATGTACTGGGATCACAGTTTTTATGAATCCCAGCAGCAGAATTAATGAGTGTGCATCTCTCTCACAGGTTTTGCTGAAGTTGTTCAGTTACTGTGTGAAGGTGAAGATCAACAGGCAGCAGTTGGTCAAACCAGAGATGAACACACTCAACGTCATGTTGGGAACTCTAAACCTGGTGAGTGAGTTTCAGTGACTGTAACATTGTGTTGAGTAGTTTGATTAATGGGGAGCAGGGTGAAGCCAGTGCAATGAAATTCACACTAGGGCCTCACAATTTAGAAACATTGAAACATTCATATTATGGACAATATTGTGAGTTGCTGCAGCAATATAATAAACAAATGTGTGTATCCTAACTCAAACATACAGACAAAGCATACAAAAACCTATCCCTAGGTGCTATTTTAAGCTGCTGTTATCACATCAATAGGCATCTAAATCTACAGTACTTCTAAGTTCAGAGACTTTTTATGTGGACTGTTCTACAGATAGCCTGAGGAAATAATCCACACACTGAAATTTGTGTCAGGCCGAGTCACTAACAGGATCTGAAGTCAACACATCTAGTGACACAGAAGCTAATTTGTAAACACTGCCCTGAAAAATCATGTGACCATATTCTCCAACCCCCCCGGGGGCAAAGACTGACCGATCATACCTTTATAAGGGGCATACATAAAATAAAAACCTCAAACAAACATAATATATCATGTTCTCACATATACATTTCATTAAATTGCTGCTTTTTACTGTAATGTATTTACACAGGGTGACACCACAGTTACAATTGTGATTAGATTAATCTTGCTTCGAACAATATAATTCACATGTCAGTGCAGTCTTAACGGGGCTTTAATAATACAGTTTATCTGTTTATCTATACTTTTAGTGTTTGAGTGTTGATGTCTTTTTTTCCTCTAGGCTTTAGTGGCAGAACAGGAGAGTAAGGACAGTGGTGGAGCCTCCATAGCGGAGCAAGTTCTGAGCATCATGGAGATCATTTTAGATGAAGCCAATGCAGAGATTTCGGAGGACAAGGTAGGAGTTTAAGATTTAAAGTGTAGAAACCTTTGATACAACAGTAATACCAAAACATGAAAAAATCTATTCCTGTTATTGTTATATTTAATCTAGGTTTGGTTTGTCTTTTACAGGGTAACCTACTGCTGACAGGAGACAAAGATCAGCTGGTCATGTTGTTAGACCAGATCAACACCCCGTTTGTGCGCTCCAACCCCAGCGTGCTCCAGGGTCTGCTGCGCATTATCCCATACCTGTCTTTTGGTGAACTGGAGAAGATGAGGATCTTGGTGGAACGCTTCAAACCATGTTGCAGCTTTGACAAGTAGGCATCACTTAGTTTTTTACCTACAAACATGCACAAATATTTTAAGTTTTCAGAATGGGGAATGTCTTTAAAGGCATCAAAGGAATGTCATTAATGCCATTAAAAAAGTAGTTGCATCAGGAAGCAAACCAGGCGGACGTTTGTGACTAAACAATGGTCTTCTGTGTTTTCTAAGGTACGACGAGGAGCATAGTGCAGATGACAAAGTGTTTTTGGATTGCTTCTGTAAAATCGCAGCTGGAATCAAAAATAACAGCAATGGCCATCAACTGAAGGATCTTATTCTCCAGAAAGGAATCACACAGAGTGCCCTGGACTACATGAAGAGACATATCCCTAATGCCAAAAAGTAAGTCCTAAAGTGTCCACTGTATCAAAACCCTGTTTTTGTTAATATATTTTTTAATTGTAATAAAAATGTTACTATATTCTCAATTCCCTCATTAGTCTGGATGCAGATGTCTGGAAGAAGTTCCTCTCCAGACCAGCTCTACCCTTCATTCTCAGATTGCTCCGTGGTTTGGCTACCCAGCATCCCCCCACACAGGTACTAAACACTTAAAAAAACTAAAAACTCCTAGGACATTTTCAGTGAATGAAGAAATAAATATGTGATGAACAAATATTTTGCCAGCTTGCCTTAACATTACTTTTGCCTGCCTGTCTGACCGGACTGGTCTTGTCTTCTGTCTAGGTGCTGATCGGCACAGATTCAATAACCAACTTGCACAAGCTGGAGCAGGTATCCAGTGATGAAGGCATCGGCACTTTGGCGGAGAACCTTCTGGAGGCTCTGAGGGAACATAGTGATGTCAACCTGAAGATTGAAGCTGCCCGCAGGGAGACTAGGGCTGAGAAAAAACGAATGGCTATGGCTATGAGACAGAAGGCCCTGGGAACACTGGGCATGACGGTACTCTATTGATCTGATATTTTAATCTTTTTTTTCCCTTTTTGGTTAAAATGTTATTCATTTGTTTCTCTACCATGTTTGCATTGTGTATCAGTGTCACTGTCCATTGTTACACTGTATATATTGTGGTGTATGTGTTTGCCTTTCAGACCAATGAAAAAGGTCAAGTTGTGACAAAAACTTCACTGTTGAAACAAATGGAGGAGCTGATAGAGGAGCCAGGTCTGACCTGCTGTATCTGTAGGGAAGGATACAAGTTCCAGGTACAACTACAGCTTCTGGATTATTAGTGAATCATGTACAGTTTGAGGATTCTAGGTGTTGTTTTAGTAAAGGTTGTACTTTGTTTAAAATTATTTTGAGCATAATAGAAATTTTAGGGAGACAGTAATTCACTTACTTGTTATATCATGAACCAACTTGTGGTGTTTTGAATTAACATTCCAGTCTTTCTCTCTTTTATCTTAGCCCACCAAAGTCCTGGGTATTTACACATTCACAAAGCGTGTGGCTTTAGAGGATTTTGAAAACAAGCCCCGCAAGCAGCAGGGCTACAGCACTGTGTCGCACTTTAACATAGTCCACTATGACTGCCATCTGGCAGCTGTCAGGTAACAACAAACACAATCATGTATCTACTGATGTTTACTGATGTTTAAAGTCATTCTCTTCTGTAAAATCAACTTATTTTAGTGTAATCAGAGCTCTTTGTTCTTCCTGATTGTAGACTGGCTCGTGGGCGAGAGGAGTGGGAGAGTGCTGCTCTACAGAACGCCAACACCAAGTGTAATGGGCTGCTTCCTGTGTGGGGGCCACATGTGCCAGAATCAGCCTTTGCTACATGCTTAGCAAGGTAAATGCATTAGCACTCACAGAGTGAGAATCCTTCATAAGGCATATAGTAAATCATTCCCAAATGTATCTCTCTCTGTTGCACAGGCACAACACATATCTGCAGGAGTGTACAGGCCAGCGGGAGCCCACCTACCAGCTCAACATCCACGACACCAAACTGCTTTTCCTGCGCTTTGCTACTGAACAATCATTCAGCGTGGACACAGGAGGAGGAGGCAGAGAGAGCAACATCCACCTCATTCCTTATATTATCCACACTGTGCTCTACGTCCTGAACACGTGTGTAGCGTTTTGATTTAAAAATTTTATGTTATCAGACTAAAAGAAAATCAGTCATCAGACTTTTAGTCAGTACATGAACCAGCTGCTAGATTTGTTGGTACTGCGATAAGATGTAAGGATGACAAAAAAATCATAAATCTTCCAATTTAATTAATATCTAAATTGTATGTTTCATGTTTTTTTCCCCCCACTGCAATCTCATTTTACTGAAAACTTTCATTGTCAGTACAAGGGCTACTTCCCGGGAGGAGAAGAACCTGCAGAGTTTCCAGGAGCAGCCATGTGAGAAGTGGGTGGAGAGCTCATACGATGTGGAGGGACCACACTATTACACCATCTTGACCATGCACGTCATGCCGCCTGAACGCTGGAGGAGTTCACGTATATACTTTCTACGAAGACTCCTTGTCACCGCACATGCCCGAAAGGTCTCTGCAGTCTGCACCAACAAGTATGAGACTCGACTTCTTTTTCATTCTTCTATCCCTGTTTGATTTTACAACTGATGTAGGAATGATGAACCAACTTTGCTACAATATTAGCGAAATGCTTTCAGGTTGGAAGTAGGGCTGCATCCTGTGATAATTGTGTTTTGTAGGTGGTATTTAGTGGTACTTGACTTAGACCTTTTAATATTAAACTTTAAAGAACAGTTAATCTAAAAACAAACTACTGTCTTTATTCTTTTTTGTTATAAGACTCACAGACAAAGCACCAAAGGAATATGCAGTCTATCGCTCGCCTCTTCTCTTCTGGGGTCTGGTGGATCTTGTCTACGACATGTTCAGGGTAAATGTTCGGTTTTGTATGTGTCGTGTGGGGTTCTTTGAACAGTTTGCTGCAACAATAAAAACCTTATGGTCTGAATATGTGAGGATACCTCCTGTTTTTTCATGTAACATTGAGACTAAAGCAGTAATCAACATCACTGCTTCTTTCTTCTCTGCTTTTTGAACTTACAGAAAGTACCCACCAGCAACACAGAGGGGGGCTGGTCCTTCTCGCTGGCAGAATATGTCCGTCACAATGACATGCCCATCTACGAGGCCTCGGAGCGCGTGCTCAGGGCTTTCCAGGATGAACTCATGCCCGCAGAGTCCTTGTCAGAGTTCTTTGATGTTGTAGGTCAGTATGCGTTTGCACCTGATTACATTATATGTTTACAGTCTTAAAGCAGTAGCCATATGAACATATATCTTTTACTGTGTGAAGGTGCAACTATTTCTAAGGGATCCTTTCAAGTGCTTCCAATGTAATTGACAGGGCCCCTCTGGGTGAAAATGTTTTCAACTGAAGACAATATTTAGCCTTTCAGATTAGTTACATTAAGAGATTCTCTTGACAAGTTGCAGCATAACTTTCCTTACACTTAACAGGGAAACACAATGAGGGTATTTTATATTAAACAGGGTGTCCACGGGGTTTTAAAAAGTATTAAAAGTATTAATTATCATTTCATGAGGTATTACATTTTTCGTGTAACTTTATTTAACGTGGGATTAGTTTCGTTCATTTTAATTAGACGTCTGTGGTGCTAACATCATATTCGGTGGTTGCAAGTCGTCTTAAACAGTTTGCGCTGTTACACTGGCTGCTGCTGATGCTCAGAAAACCAAAGAAACTGTCTTCATGGGTTCTTCAAGTGCTGATTCAAAGAGGCGGATAGAGGACCCGAAGGGGGCTCAGGTCGGCAGTATAGAATAATTACAGTTCAGTTTGTAAATGAACAGAAATATAACATGAGTTTAATGCGTTACCGTCACGTGTGCACCCTACTGGTGAGAACATCAGGCTTGTTGAAGATGAAGTTTGCCTGGAGGACAGAGGAGAGCTGGCGGCAGCAGGGGGATGGTTTAAAGTCGCTTTGAAGTCGGACTTCTAACTTTTCTAGCAGTATTCAAGCTCCAGACGGACACAGACATAAACACTAAATGAATCGTTGCGTTCACATGATTCTTTTAATGACTGCAGTCAATAGAATAACCAGACTATTTTAATAAGATGTTTGACGCAGCTTATTTTCCAACGCACACGCTCTGACCCCGGTGTGTGCGCGCGCTTGTGTCGCAATTGGGCAGAACTATGCTGCGCGTGACACAGATCATGAAGCTGTTTAGTTAGTTTAGTAAAAGAACACCATATAGACCTGCTCTAAATGGAACCTTAAATTAGTTCTGTGATCTAGTGCTGTATAGAAAATGAAATTAAATACAGCTAATGTGAGCTTTATGGGGGGGTAGGGCACCTTCCTAATATAATGGAATCATTGGAAACACAAGGCTTACACTTTGATTATTGATCTATCAGATTTTTATACTGTCAGGGTTGAAACATCAGTGCAGATATTATTTTAGTGATGGGAAAGAAATCCGTAACTAAACAATCTAATTCTGCACTAAGCTTTTGATAAGTCACATCATTTATTCTGTAAAATAATATTCATAGTGAAAACTCTGACCCTTGTTGTTTAGAATCCATTTAGCCCCCATTCTTCAAAAAACAGCTTGTTGATAGCATTAGTTAAATAAATACAAGATATTTTCAAATCACAGAGACTCCAAATCTATTCAGTTGACTTTTTAAATTGTGTTGTACTGGACCAGTGTGTATAAATCTGGAATTCAGTTTAAAAGTTAGATAGGTTGTCGATTAAAACAGTCGCAGCTCAATGTCGTGTTGGTTTTAAAAAATATCCAGGAGGTATTGAAAAATTGTATATACCCTGAAAAAACACTTGATATCCACATGATTTGACTGTTGCTGCCTCACATTAGCCTTAGATATTCGTATTAGTCATAATGAACAGGAGAAATGATGAAATGATGAGGTACATTGAAATACCTTTCCCAGTGATCATGTAAGTATTTGTAATTTTTATCCTTTTTGTTGTCACTTCAGCTTTAGAAATTATATAGAGAATCTGAATTAGCTAGTCAAAGCGGGACACTGGCAGAATTAGGATGTTCTTCTGTTGCAGCTCTACTTTTTCATTTGTTGACACGTGACTTTAAATTCTTGCTTTGAATAAGTTCTAAACTGTGATGTGGCATGAATGTTAACGTGACGCTCGATGTCCCTTTTCTTTTCCAGGTCTCCTCTCTGAAATCACAGACCCTGATCTCTTCCTGCAGGATTTGTTGAACTCTTTGCCCTGATGGCCAACCCAAACCTACGTCCCTCCAACACATAACAGCCCTGCAAATAATGTTGGAACGCCTACCAACAGAAAAAAATAATTGTCTTACTTTTTACACACTGACACACATCCAGAGTACACAAAAAATATACACTATGTTTCCCCACTCACCTCCTTCCCCCATATGGCATCTTCAAATTAACTTTAAGCAGAATCTATGTGTAGTCTAAAAAAAATCATCCACTTTTGGAAACATCTCTGTAACGTTGAACACAAAACACAATGCTGTCAAAGGGTGGGGGGAACACACTAAAACAGAATTATACCTGCTGCTCCTCAGATTCAGACCACTTCACTTAAACATAAAATTTAGTTTCTCATCAAGCTCAAGAAAAAATATCCGGGACTCTGATGACTGCTGATGATTTAAATTAGAGACATTATGCGTATTTCCTGAAATTACGACTGTTGCCACAAACAAACCTGCAGCTTCATCTTGATTGTTGCGGTGTAGCAGGTGGAGAGAATTTAATTATTCATGCTCAAAAATAATAGTTGTCTGGTTGAAGGGAATAACTCTTGAATTCTGTTTTAGGGTGGATGTATTTTTTTGGCTTTTCAAACCCCCCTCCTAATATTGGGGTGCAATGTTATGATAACTAATGTTTGGGGATTTGACCCAGCATGTATTGCGAGTGGCATTTGATTTTATCTTTTTCTTTTTGTTTGTTTGGTTTAAGTTTGTTTTTGGTCGGGGCTTTTTAAAATGGCAGAAGGTTTCAGTGTCACATGGTTACAAACTAACCTGTCCTTCGCTTCGGGGTTTTGCCGTTTGGCCTTCATGTAGGTTCTAACTGGAATTTGAGTGTTGGACAGAGAAAAAACGTTTTTGATTCAGTGTGTATGTGAAAGGTTTATTTTATCAACCTCAGAAGCAAAATGAGTAAAAGAATGATGAATAAAAGTTTGTTTTATTTTTTTCCATAAAGCTATGCCTTGGTGACTAAGTGAACTTTACACTTGTGAAAGATTCCATCTGTTGCAGTGAAATATCTGACCTGTCTAAATGAATAATAAAACAGACCTACATTATATCCTTAAACACACTTTTCTTTGACTAATTGTTTTGTTTTGATTTTGGTTTCCCCTAAAATCACTGGCAGCACTCTCTTGTTAACCTCCAGAACAGATTTCTGGAAGGGAATGTGCCAATGAGTTTTATCCTCAGCGATTAACTATTTAGCATAGACACACAAGGACCGGTGTCCTTGTCCTCAAGAGTTGAATGCATGTCCTGGAGTTCACCAATTTATTGTCAGTTTGCCTTTTCCCGCTGCTAAAATGTTAAACTGTTGCTGAATGTCTTCTTTTTGAATTTAGCCTATGATTAATAAAGCCATAAAGGTCCACATCTGAACCAGAGCTAACCTCTTCTGTTCCAGCTGCTCACATCATTGCTTTTAGAATATCCTGTGGAGTAGCAGTAGAAGTATCTTTAAGAAAAAGCACACAAACTTACTTAAAAGTGCAGGTACTTACCTAAAAAGATACTCCAGTACTAGTACTCCACTAACAAAAAAAAAAGAAGTAAAAACTACATGAATGAAGAAAAATACCTTTATGACTAAATGTATTACACCTATACATGTTTCTCTAACTTCTCCATAATCTCAGGGGATTTCCTACAAGATCCAAAGCCCTCGACTGATGACACAATCAAGTCAACATGGTCTTTACATACCTGTTGATCTATTTAAAAATCTAATGAACTTTAGGTTTAGCGAGGTATTGCTCTATGAAAACCACTAGAGGACAGTATTTATTAAGTGATATGTGAAATATGAGAAGTGTTTCAGTGTTTTAGTGTTAACTGTTAACAAAATACAGAATCTAAAACCTAAACAGTCAAATTAACCACAATGGAGCTGATGCATTTGTAACAGGTTGAAACAAACCGTTAAAACTGAAATAAATATTTCTCACACAATAAACTTCAGAAAGAATTTATTTTCATCATGCACATGAAGACACATATTGCACATTTCATGTCATGCTTGACTTTCAGCAAAACATTTTATACTTTGCAACATCATTCACAATGTTGTAAAAAGATTTACAAAATAAAATATGCATTAGCATAAAAATGTCCCCTTTATTTAAGGGAATATAACTTTAATAGAACCTCAACAACATGGTCTTTAAACTGACCAGCTTCAAGGAGAACTAAGGCTTAAGGCATATAATGCACATTTTAAGGCCCCTTATAGAACCAGATATATCAGCGTAAATGGTCGTACATGATGACAATCTTCTGACACCATTTACACGTTTTTCACTGTTGAGTGAAATCACCCCAGAAGGTTTGCAAAAATTATACAAGCTCTACATTTTTACTGCCTGTTTTCCAGGTGAAAAATGTCTTTCATGAGGAGCTTCTTCTTGACATACTGCAGTAATGTTCAGTGCTTCAAACTTCACACACACACACACACACACACACACAGTGCCACAGCTTTTTTCACATGTTATCTTCCTGCATGTGTCCACCTCAGCACAGCGGTGCCACGTCTTCAGCAGGTGAGGGGAACAGCCTCATGGCCTCTCTGGAGGTTTTGTTGTAGCCATTATGGAAAATCAAGGCTTTCTTCACAGTGAAGAAGGAGATCGTCTTGTCCCACACGTCAGAGCGAGACACTCCGCTGTTGAGCTGACTCTCCAAGGCCGTTCTGAGCCTCACTGCTCTGTCTGTGCACTTCCTCTCTAAAATCATCATCTTACACACGCTGAGGACAATGGAGAAATATGCAATTAATGTTGGAAACCTCACAAGACACAGCAGTTTTAATGTTAGAAGCCCTCAACTATAAGATGCGTTTTTTATTATTATGCATTAGTTATTTTTCTGTTACTTTTTAAAATATGCTAATATGAGATTGCTGCTGCTTCAATTTCAAAGAAGTGATTGGAAATTAATTTCTTCTAGCACTGGAAAATTGAATTTAAAATGTTACATATTCACATATTATTCACACATCCATATATTGTGTGGAGACTAGAAATTTAATTATATCAGCAATTATACTGTATCTCAAATCTTGAGCAACTAAAATCAACAGATAACCACCACAGGAGCCGTGCTTATTGTTAATTTGGACAAAGTGTCCCTTGAACAGATCATCATGAACATCTACTCCAAAGCCACAACAGTCAAAACTTTCAGTCAGTGCAGTGTTAAGTGTTATTTGTCAGTCAAATTTCTGTATCATCAACAAAGCAAATAAGGATACCCTGATTACCTTCACAGTTAAAATAACTAAAATTATCTTCCACAGACAATCTTTCTCCCTTTGAACTTACGTTGCTTGCTGATCCCTCATGGTGAATATGCAGTCAGATTGCTTCCAGTCTGTCCAAGTCTGTGAGGTTAAGGTTATGATTTTACTCATCAAGACCTCAGTCCTTTATATACTTTTAGCAGCTTTCCCATTGATTTAATGTGTCGCTGGTTCTCACAGGGGTTGGCCAATCACAAAGCATTCTTATGACAATAGGATGTGAATGAATTAGTTGAATTCATGGGGTACAATGGCCCCAATCCAAACAAACTGGTGGGAGGGGCCCATTGCAGGCCTCTTTTCGATCAGCTGATGCACTACAATGAGGGAGATATCCTCGTTTCGACTGGGAATGATATGTGGTGGGAACATGGATGAAAAACATCTGCCTGACTACGTCCTACAAGGAGGAGAAAGATGCCTGTTTACAACATCTCCCTCTCTCCACTTAACAACATGGTGGACAGGCTAAATGGCATGGCAGTATTTGATTAAATGTAGAAGAAATGGTCCTTATCAGATGTGAAAAAGGAAAATTACAATATCAGAGACTTAATGACAAGGTCCACTGTTTAAGTTTGTGTTGTTTTTACTCATTATGTTTCTGTTTTTAATGTGTAATTGAGTCCTGAATCCTCTTTCAATAGCAAAACCCTCCAGTGGATCAAAATTCACCTGTCCTGATCTTATGCAACTGTTTATCCCACACACATTTAATTTAAGACATCTTTCGTAAACTTCAGACTTTCAAACTATGCTCAAAGTTTCCCACCCTCCACACACACGCACTCACTGTTCTTCTTATTTAACTTTCTGTCTCTATTTGAGGCTCTCCAATTCTCACGCTGAATGTCTCCCATGCTTGATTGGCTGACAATAGCGTACGATCTGTCCAGATGGTGTGCCTTGGCGGCCCTGTGTGTGTGTGTGTGTGTGTGTGTGTGTGTGTGTGTGTGTGTGTGTGTGTGTGTGTGTGTGTGTGTGTGTGT
>JAUYWH010000025.1:8345303-8371779 GCA_034779795.1 Ctenopoma multispine | reverse complement strand
GTGTGTGTGTGTGTGTGTGTGTGTGTGTGTGTGTGTGTGTGTGTGTGTGTGCGTGCGTGCGTGCGTGCGTGCGTGCGCGTGCGGGGAGGAGGGAGGGGGAGGTTGGTCACTCGATCTTTGTTCCACGGGGCACACTTCCTTTGTGCAGCCGGCCTCAGTGTCATTAACATTGAAGTGTGGGAAGCCTGGGATCACAGCGGCTCCCACGTTCCACACAGGCAGGAAGGGAGCGTGTGACTGAGACGTGGCCAGCGGCAGGCAGGTCAGCCAGCTGTGTCTGTGTGGGAGGGCGGGAAAGTGGAGGAGAGTGTGGCCAAGAGTGTGTGAGTAGTGGGGTGGTGGAGGGGTTGCCTGATGTGTGAACATGTGCTCGGAGTGTGGAGGCTGATAGGATGTTTACAGTTGAAGCACTTAACAGTTTAAATAATTTTCACCTACCATCAGATTAAAGTGGGCAGATTCTGTCCTGTTCACTACAAAATACCCAGATACACTTATTTAGACAAGCTTTCAGAAGCGTAATAGAGTTGTTGTTTGACTTTCTAAAGAGCTCACATAGCCCAACACTGTCAAAAAGTTTTAAAATAGGATTTTAAAAAAGGATTTTAAAGTGCTTGAAATTTGTTTTTCAAATACTTAGGTCCTCTGTAGAACTATACATGTTAGCTGAATAAATATCATTATTCATATTGTATACATTACAGTAGCACTCACACTGTCAAGATTTAAAACATTTTAATTCCACTTCACCCTTATTTTCTTCTTTTCCAGGACATTCTGTATAATTAAATAAAACAAAAATAAATAAAGTACATTACATCACCTCACCCACACACAAAGAGAGAAGTGCACAGAAAAAACATAAATACACAAATCTTTCATATGAAAGGAACAATATCTATCCAACTAATAGTGTCACAGCGTGCAACTTTTTATGGTAACAAGTTCCCTATAAAATAGGGACTTTGATTAAGTTATTAGGGTGTGTGGGTCAAAACTACCCAGAAAGATAAATTTTGAGTATTAACAATCTCTTTAAGTACATTTTCTTCTCTCAAAACTTGCAAAGAAGCCCCTTTTTCTGTTGATCTCTCAGACATCTCAGCTGTTGCACAGCTCTGCAAGGGAAGTCTGCCGTGTCACACTGGTGGAAATGGCTGCGTGTAGGTCTTTTCTAATGGCTGGCCCTCTGTAACACCCACGTGTGCCTGGTGGCGGAGGCACTTTGTGCTCAATTACGTGGCGGTGGAGATGACATGAGACAGCGGCATGCTTCCCTCTGGGGTCACTACTTTCCCATATCAACACAAGCACTGGGTCATTCTCCCAGCTACATCCCCCTCCTCCCTTCCCACTCCCTCCACCCCATGCTCTTTCTCTCTCTGTCTATTCCTCCACCTGCTCCCCAGGGACACACTCATTGTCCCCACGGCTATAAACACTTCATTGAGCATGTGGCAGCCCTGCGTTCCTCAAAGCCCTTCCCAGCCTTCTCATTGGCCCACAGACTGTGAGAAACTCCAACAAGCCCAAGACCCACACATTCATATGGAGATTTGGGTGTATAAATACAGGGCAGAGGCAGAGGAGAAGGTAGCTCAGATTCAACTGGCTCTTCAGACTGAGCAGAAACACTCTGACGCTACAGCTATGGCACCCACTGTTATTGGACAAGCAAGCTACACTAAGGAACACCTGACACCTGCTCATAAGGTAAATACCTTTTCTGTGAAGTCACTTAACTCCCTTAGTCAAATGTGTTCATATAATATTAAATGAAAAAATTGAACAGTGGGTTAAATTTGTTTCTTTATCTTTTCTTCAGCTGAGAAAGCCAATGGTGGAGAAACTGCGCAGAGACCGCATCAACACCAGCATCGAGCAGCTGAAATCACTTCTGGGACCAGAGTTCCTCAGGCAGCAGCCCGACTCCAAGCAGGAGAAGGCAGACATCTTGGAGATGGCTGTGTCCTACCTGAGAAGCTGGCAGCAGAAGAAGCAGCAGCAGCAGCACGCCAGTGTGACCTCTGGCCTGATGTCGGGCAGCGATGGTTACTCTCACTGTGTGCAGGAGGCTGTCAGCTTCCTGTCCCACTGCGAGGTCCAGACCCAGGCCCACAGACGGCTGCTCAGCCACTTCCAGGGCCTTCAGGCATCCAGCAGGACCAGCCACAGCCCCTGCAACCTCTCCCCTCCATGTTCTCCTCTTCATCAGGTCAGCTCCAACAAGGGGGTGCGCCAGGCCAGCTGTGCTCTGTGGAGGCCCTGGTAGGATGGAGGCAGCCTCACTTCTAAAAAAAGAGAAGAGACCTACGTCTGTGAATGTCATGGACAGAAAGTTGATGACTTACTCAAGTCTATTTCCTTTTGCTTTGGCTGGAGATGCCATAGTGTTTTTACTAGTGTGACAAAATAGGCACAAAGTGCCAGTATTCCTTTGGGAGGACTGAAACGATTCAGGTTTTACTGATTATGTACACCACGTGTAGACACAGTATACACTGTATAACTTAGAGTTTTTACTCTGTGATTGTGTTTGTTGTTCCTGTGGGAAAAGAATTATTATTGTTGTAAGACCCACACTGGGTTGAACTATTTTAGTGTTAGAGACACTTTATTGATTTGTGGAAACCACTGTCTACTGATACTGAGTATCACTTACTGATAGATTTCATCAGCTTGGTGTTTGATGGATCAACGACATCCCATAATTAGATCCCATGGATCCACTTTTACCGTAAATCATATTATGATTATACTTTATTATGACTTTCAGTAACCATTATTTGGCTTATGTCTGAAGTGTTACTGCTCAACTGCTTGATATTTGCCTTTTATAAAGGTGTTATGTTGTATGGTGTATGTTGATATCAATCTTTACTAAAAGAATGTGTTGTGCTTCCTTGAGAAGTGTGCTTTTGAAAAAATAAATGGAAAACTTCACGTGAAGTTTATGAAACATAAACAACTGTGGTCTTTTTACTTTTTGCAGAAAACTGCAGTGCTGAGTATCAGAGTATAAAGTACACAAACATGCACAGAAAAACACAGAAAAGTCTGTGATAGTGCCAACATTTAGTCCTGAATAATTTGCTCAATAAACTACTAAGGTGAGCAGGTAGAATTTAGGTGTTGTTTTAAGCAAGTAGCTCTTTTCAGAACTAAATATTTAGTCACACCAGAGTTTATCAGCACAGCACTGAACTGACACCTTGCTGAGGAGACTGGTGGCATCAGGGTTTGCAGACCAACTCTGCTTAGGTCCAGTAATAATAAAAACTAAACACTTCATTGCATCATGTGAAAAATCAAGATGTCAGTATAACAGACATCAAAAATCTAATGCGTTTCCCCATTTAAACAGTTTATACACATATATTCATTCATTTATTTAGAATGCAGAATTTCTGTCTTTTTTAAGTCAATGAGCTAATTTACATATTACTTTAATGCTGCAATTAGTTTTTTGGTGTTGGATACTTATTTTTCAGATTTGCGGGTGCACAGGTGTTTAAAAAAATAGAAAAACTGGGATATATAGACACCACTGCCTGTCCCACTTCTGTTGTGGTGGTTGTGGCATGCTGTCTAGTGCTTGAATTATGTCTCAAGTGCCACAAAAGTCTTTCACAACTATTTGTGTGTGCAGAATTTGTGAAGTATGTGGCATGCATGGGACTTTCTCAGGGTCTAGTTGGCCAGGCCAGATGGTCTCGCTGAAGCGGTCTCCCCTCCCCCTTCAACAGGAGATCAAACACCGTAGCTAATGTGATGTGTAACAAGACACACTTCTATTGTTCCTCTCTCGGGGCCAGTGAATAGGCACAGAGTGTGGGAAACGGGAGATACCACACTCACAGAGAGATGGCTGACGGGAAGCTGCTCTGCACCACCGCAGGTCTGAGCAATGGCCGAGGCTTTATGACAGGAATTCAGAGCTCTCAGGCTGCTGGTGGGAGGGAAACTCGTCTTCACACACACTTGTAGACAAAGACCTCCAGCAGCCACAAAGTCACACAAACATGTCGACAATGGAGAGAACAGATAATACAGTTAAATATGCTGCTGTGTTTTCAAATGCTACAATGGTGACAAGAGAGCTAAAGAGAAATAATGTTTACTTATATATCAAATGTGGAACAAGAAAATAAATGTTTGGAAATACCAACAGGTTGCAAATATCTGAATACAATACTTGAACTATGGCGACATGTACAGGCTAATGTGACCGCATCTGAAAGTACAAACATGATTTATCACTTATACAGTATAAATATTACTCTCAATTTTACCCCAGTCTCAGACTCTCAGACGTTTAATTTATGTGTTTTCTAACGACACATAGTATTTCTTTTGTGACATTAGTCCTTTGACTTAATTAAAACTTTACTTATTGCTTTCAACGCTGTAGATGCGTGGCTGTGACCAATGGCAGACAAACTGCTCTGTGCCAAGCAGTGAAGCCAGTTGACTTGATTTTTCCCAGATGGACCAGGGCACAGAGTTTCTGTTTGTCCTGCAACAAAAGATCAATTAACATTCCCAGTGGAGCACTGAGGAGCGGCATGGCTTTTGTAGCTCATTTACCCTGATGTTGGGGACTGGTGGGAAACTGGGAAGACTGGACTACTCACACTGTGCCCACAAGGCCGGCTTCACATCTGGGGCCAGCCAGTGATGGAGGCCCTCTGAGGCACGCTGCCAGCCCTCTCATAATGCCATTAACTTGACACTAATTTGACACAGTTCACTGATAAAGGAGCCTTCAGACCCTGAGGGCAAGTCTGCCAAGTTTTTTTTTAGCAGAGTTCAGTCACTAATATGTAACTAAAAATAATTATTCCCATGTGACCTGTTTCACCAAACATAATTAAACATTCACTTCAGGAAACATGGAAACTACTGAACATATATTATTTAAAAGAAGTCATTAAATAGATAGATGTCTACATATGTACCAAGATAACAGTTTACACATAAATGTACTGACTATTATTTTGCTGTCAGACTCCAGTGATCATTGAATAAACGTTTTCTGGTATCAAGCTTTCTATCTGATCATGCATCATGAGCACATGTGCGTCAGCAGCTCATGCGGCGCACGCGGTCCTCTTCGACTCGCGCCGCGAAGAGCGTGGCCACCTGACGATTTTCACACCTGAGACACGACGCAGCAGCAGCAGCAGCAGCAGCAGCAGCAGCCTTTGATCACTGACCCTCTGAGGCTCGTTAACAGCAGTGTCTTCACACGTTATTCACGTGGGAAACTCTGACGTTCAGGAGCCTGAATACAAGTGTCGCGTTAAAAACAGCCAGTAGTTACCAAAGCAACAGGTGGAATAAAACATGATTGATCCGCAGCCAGTTGATGTCTGTCTCAGTTAAAATATCATTTAGCTAAAGATGAGACATTAAAACACTTTACTGCCATTGTTTTCGGTAGAATGAAATTTGTATGAAATGCAACCATGAAAAACCTGCGACTTCAAAGAGTTTCTTCCAAAAACATGTGTCCAAATACTTCTGTTCATGCACCAAAATGTTTTTTTTTAAGGAAGGAAAAGAAAATCTTTAGTTTATATTGTTTTATGGCAGGGAAGCATTTGGTCCTTTATTGCAGTCTCCCTCCTTTTAAGATGTTCACTTCTGTGTGCATCACTATCCTCCATGATACACCTAAATATTTAATTCAGTCCATGATGAATTCACAGATGACCACTTGATAAAGTGTTAATTACCTGGTGCTTATCTTGGGAAACATGCCATGCACAACTACATGGCCAATGAGTTATTGACGTGTCTCCTATTGTTGTGCTGAGGGTCCCACTGGTCAGAGTGTGGGAACCCCAGCCCTGCCTGAGCCACATGGCTTTGTTATGCTAATGTCCCTGTATAAAATGAGGAGCGGCTCCTCCAGAGACCTCAGAACTTACACTGCAAACCTGAAGAACTGTTAACTTTACCTGCACAGACATGGCTCCTTGCTCCACCAACTACTCTGTTCACCACAGCAGGACCTCTGAGAAAGACAACATTAAAGTGAGTATGAGAGATTTTCATTGTTTTGCATCAGCATGTTCATAACAAATGTCTGATTGTTTACTTAATCATTTACTGACTTGGTTTTCTCTTCTTCCACAGTTGAGAAAACCTGTTGTGGAGAAAATGCGCAGAGATCGCATCAACAGCTGCATCGAGCAGCTCAAGATCATCTTGGAGAAGGAGTTCCACAAGCAGGAGCCCAACTCCAAGCTGGAGAAAGCCGACATCCTGGAGATGACTGTAAGCTTCTTGAAGCAGCAGCTGAAGCCAGGACTGTGTCACAGCGACTACAACCAAGGCTACTCTCACTGCTGGCGGGACTCTCTGCACTTCTTCTCTGTCGGCTCCAACACAGATGTCTCTGTCACTCCTCTGCAGGGCCTCCAGCAGCAGGAACAGCAGCTCCGTCAGGACCAGAGAGCCAGCAGCTCCTCTCCAGTCTGCCTCACGCTGAGGCCCACCATGCTGCAGGACGGCAGCAGCAGAGGCCCTGTGTGGAGGCCTTGGTAGCGACCCAGACCCACAGACACTCTTGAGACCTGAGGGGACCTGCTCTCCCTCACTATGTAGGAAATATATTTCCAGCCTGCTCATTCATGGTGGGTTTCCTTATTGTCTCATCATATTGATGGACAACCAGTAAAATTGACTTTGATTCTCATCAGTTGTTTGCTTTCCCTTTTGTGTTTAAAGCTGGAGGTTGATTTTGAGTGATTCGTTTGATGAAATGATTGTTTACTCCAGTGGAGTTTATCTTTGGACTGCTTGATGTAACAGTATATATGCATCTGCCATACTGTGTTTTACTGACAGCTGTTGTTGAGAATATTTCTCTTATGTTTTGAATAATCTATGCCAATATTTTATGGATGTGGAAGATAATTCATGTGTGTTTGTGCATGTCTGTACCAGGAGTGTGCATATTAATACTTTATGGTAGGATGTTGTTTTTGCTGTTTTGCTATCACATTTAAGCTCTTAAAACCTATTTTTAACATTTGTATGACAATTAATAAAAAGATACAATCATAAAAAATGCTGATTCCAGATATTTTATTTCATGAACCAAACATAGTCCTAAATGTTTACTTTGTTAGAGAACCAACTTACCTTATTAATACCACTGTATTTTTGACACTTTTTAATCGTGAACCTCTGTATAAAATTGTCTGGTATAATTTAAGCTTTATATATTAGGAAATGTGATAACATTTATTTGAATTATATAAATCCAGAGTTCAAACACGACAACAAAATATACACACAGTCAGATACAACCAAAGTGTTATGATTTATAAAAAAACAAAAATGTCACAGTCAAGTCCTTTGTTTGTTTATCTCCATCCCCTCCAACAACACAGCTCCAGGTTTTTGCAGCTCTAGTTTACCTAGTGTCTCCTGCCATTCCTCCTCCTAGCCACCAGATGTCCTTAGACTCTATTCCTCAATGTCCCCACAGCCACCAGCTCAGTTTCCCAAGTCATCTCCAACTATTTACCGCAGTTTTCAAACATTCCTGCCTGTCTGAATCTGTTCAGGGGCCCGTTGTTTTGGATTCTGCCTGTTCCTTACTGCGGCTGGTTTCAATGTAAGCCTGTTTGTTTTGACATTTGCTGAACCCACATGTTTGTTGATTTCTGCACTTGGGTTGTTTCTGCTTGATATTTCAACAGAAAACGT
Source organism: Ctenopoma multispine (assembly GCA_034779795.1). Taxonomy (NCBI): domain Eukaryota; kingdom Metazoa; phylum Chordata; class Actinopteri; order Anabantiformes; family Anabantidae; genus Ctenopoma; species Ctenopoma multispine. Next base: position 8,364,057 of record JAUYWH010000025.1, on the reverse strand, counting down.
TACAATAAGACCAACTTATAATATGATAGAATGTATAGTTGCAAAATGAATTGTATTTGTAAAACTCACAGGTGCCTGGCACTTCCTGTAAAAAATTTAAAATTATTTAAAATATTCAATTAAACCTTGTAACTAACTAAATCAAAATCTCAGCCAATCATAAAGAAAATACACACCTAAGGTGATAAATTAGATTTTATTTGTATATTTATATATTGTTTAATATTCAACAAGTACAAATATATTTAGTTTAAATTCAAACTTTTAAACACCTCTCAGGATCAACCCTTATATTTGTCATTCAAAACACACAATGATACATTGAAAACATACACAAATGAAATTGCAATTGTTTCTTGATACTGGCAATACTTTCTTCCTTTATTAAAGGAAAATAAGTCACAACAGACACATTCACCGAACCATTATACAAATCTCACATCAGAACTAATTTTAATCTCATAGAAAATATAAATGTTTTCACTGATATAAATGAACAAAACACTGGCACAAGGAAGCTGTAATTATTATTTTGCAGGAAGGAAGAGTGTTAAAATGTGTGGTAAACAATTTCAGGTGTGATTTAGAGGATATAATATCTATTACATGTCATCTCATCAATATGATGAAACACTGAACACCATGAATGAGCAGGCTGGAAATATATTTCCTACATAGTGAGGGAGAGCAGGTCCCCTCAGGTCTCAAGAGTGTCTGTGGGTCTGGGTCGCTACCAAGGCCTCCACACAGGGCCTCTGCTGCTGCCGTCCTGCAGCATGGTGGGCCTCAGCGTGAGGCAGACTGGAGAGGAGCTGCTGGCTCTCTGGTCCTGACGGAGCTGCTGTTCCTGCTGCTGGAGGCCCTGCAGAGGAGTGACAGAGACATCTGTGTTGGAGCCGACAGAGAAGAAGTGCAGAGAGTCCCGCCAGCAGTGAGAGTAGCCTTGGTTGTAGTCGCTGTGACACAGTCCTGGCTTCAGCTGCTGCTTCAAGAAGCTTACAGTCATCTCCAGGATGTCGGCTTTCTCCAGCTTGGAGTTGGGCTCCTGCTTGTGGAACTCTTTCTCCAAGATGATCTTGAGCTGCTCGATGCAGCTGTTGATGCGATCTCTGCGCATTTTCTCCACTACAGGTTTTCTCAACTGTGGAAGCAGAGACACTTAGGTAAGCTCATAGTTCAAGTCAATTCACATACAACCTAACTTTTAAAAACCACTGCAGAACTCACTTTGATGTTGTCTTTCCCAGAAATCCTAGAGTGGTGGATGGAGGAGTAGCAGCTGGAGCCCGGAGCCATGCCTGTGCGGGTAGAGTGAGAAGCTTCCCTTTAGGATGACACTGTAAGTTGTGATGTCTGTGCACGAGCTGCTCCCTTTTATAGTCAGATATTAGCATAACAAAGCCATTGTAACAGTGTGACACACATCAGTAACCACAGCCTGACCAGTAAAGATAAAACCACTCCTGAGATGTATATCAGACTGAGAATGAGATGCTGTCAGTCTCTTATCAGAGGCTGCTGCTTATCTTGCACTCCAGTTACAGTCAGCCCCTGATGTGCAGCTTGGGAATAATTAAAGTAGGATTTTATGCATTAGTAGTATCCAGGGAAAATGCACTGACATTGTAAATTCATGAAATACTGCAATGGAACCACACCTGTGGAACTAAGGCTTTCCATTACAAAAATTTTAGATAATTCAGATAATTTGTCCATTTAATTAATCTGTAAAAATATCTTCGTATATGTGTTAATGTCTGTTACAGGTTAAGCGTTATTGCAGATGATACGATTCCATTTAGAAAATGATATTGAACCTGCAGGTTTAATAGCATCTGTTGAATTGAATAGAGTGTTGACTTCCATTGGTGCCAAGCAGCAAGTAAAAACATAAACACGTTCTTTAAATTTAAAACCATCTAGTTTTCATCTTTTTAGGTGTCTGTCTGTAGTCTTTTATATCACATTTGTGTGTTTTAGAGCAGCTGTACTTCCAACAGGAGTAATCAAGAAAGACAGTTAAATTTTTTGATTTACATATGATACACATTATATATCTTGTAAATGACTAAATATTAATTTTCCAAAGTGCAATAGGCCAAAACTTTGTCAAATAAAGCTCCTGAAATCTTCAGCCTGCTCTGGCCCTTGTCGTACTGACAATAAAACCCCTGCTTGTTCACCCATGGCACACTTCGATTATTGACTGAGGGTATTAAACTGTGAGTGGACAGAAAGACTGTGGGAAAGCTAAGCTTGGACTCTACTCACACATCTACTGGTCAATAGCGCTGACCCCCCCAGTCACAAAAGGCCTTTTCATCTCTTCTCTCAAACAACAGCCAACAGCAGCACTGTGTGTGTGTGTGTAGTGTGTGGTTGCACATGCACACAGACGTAAGGCAGGCCAATTGAGGATTTATTTTATATGCATTGAGTTACGTCCCACTTCTTTACTGAAACCTTTTCTCTGTGACCAACTACCACTTGTTGAATCTCTGGAAAAATGATCATGTCATTCGTTTTGCCAGTTCAAGCTGACATTAATAAACTACAAAACGCTTTACAGAGCAGTTACTCAAAAACAACAGCATGTAGATCAGATTGATTTTCTCCAAATAAACACTATATGAGATATTTATCTCATATAGTTATTGATTTTAACGATCTGTGCCAATTCCTTTCAGATAATGCTGAAACCCTCCCAGAAACAGGAAAAAACGAGAGGTGTCTCACATTGCTGAAAATGTCCTTCCAGTTCAATTATTGTTGATGTTTCTTAAATAGCTGCAGGAGACATGGGATCTAGAAAACTCTATTATCCGCTAACTCAAATGAACCTTCTCGTTTATTTACTTTGTGTCTGCAGCTGCTAGTGATCACTGACTGCGTGCTTGATTTTCTTTTGCATTCTCTCTGTTTTGAGTTGATTTAGTTTTAATATTGGATTATTTTAGATTGTAACAAACAAAAGACTGCATGATTACTGATGACTCGTGGATTTCCAGTTTAACTTCTGTGTCTGCACTTTGACCCACATCCCCTCCCTTAATTTGACTCACTTACACTTAGTACATTACATTTGATTAAGTTTAAAATCAATATTAAGTGCTTCATGATAAGTAAAGATTGTTTCCACAAACAAAAGTCACAGATTAAGTTTTTTTCATTCTATTTAATAAATACAAACATCAAAACTAAACTTAGTTTGGATCTTCTTGGATTAAAACAGTCTCTCCCAGAGCCAGAGTTGCTGATCCTTAGAGGAGCCTGACCTCTGATGTTTCTATTAGAGGTCCAGTGAATAGAAAACTCCCCTCCTGAGGCCTGATATCTAATACAACTTAATTTGTGCACATAAACATTTTAACTCAGCTGTCAGATAAAACTCTACTACACTACTCTTCATCTACTTTTTTTATTAAATAAAATCATTCAAGCTTCATCATTTGCTCATAGTATACATTTGAATACAGTTCTGAAAATGAGCAGTCGTGTTCATTTGTGGCTTTAGAAGAATAATATAAATTTTGGGCAAGAAGTAGCCCCCGAGGAAGGCCAGGACACTTAAGAGGATGGCAAACACATTGGCAGCCATAGTGAATGGGTCTCTGCTGATGAGGTACAGAGTGAAGAAGCTCATCCAGGATATCATATACACCATGAGGCTGAAGGTGACACACTTGGCCTCGTTGTAGTTGGCTGGTAGGTCTTTTCCCATGTAGCTGAAAGAGAAGCAGAGGACACTGAGCAGTGAGACGTAAGCTAGCTCGACGCCTGCACCAGGTGAGAGGGTGTTGCTGCACTCCAGGACAATGCTGTCCGCATAGAAGAGAAGATCTTCGGATGGTCTGGGGGGGTTGAGGGACACACGGACCACAGAAATGAGCAAGATGGTGACAGACACCAAGAAAATAGTAAACTCTGGGCCATGTTTTTTGGCCCACTTGTCATACGTCGGCGGCAGCTTGGATGCAAATTTAAAAATGCAGACAACCTGGAAGGCGCGCACAGTGATGCAGGCCAGACACACAGAGAAGCTGAAGATGAATAGAGGGTACTTGAGGATGCAGGCCAGAGGCGAAGGCTTTCCAAAATAACACAAAGAGCTCATAGCAGCAGCACTCAGGGCTGCCAGCATCAGGAGGCAGGTGCGGCCTCCGGCAGACTTGGCCACGGGTGTGTTCAGGTTGAGTAGGAGGATTATTGCAGAGCCAGATGTCATGAGAAGACAGGCGACCAGTAACAAGAGCAGGGAGATGGAGAGAGGGTCATCCCAGGAGAGCAGCAGCACGGTCCTGTTGAAACACTGGTCACTGCCTGGGGGAGCCCACTGCTCCGGCAGACACCGCTGGCATGCAATGGGGTCTGAGGAAGAAAAACATCATAAAGAGAAAACCTGAGCTGGTTTCTGTCCAGTATGATGGTGTTTAAGTTTAACATTAGTGAGTCATCCCTAGGCTAAATGTTAAAAAGCTAAAACAGAAAACACAGCAACACGTTAGAAGTCTTACATTACATACTCCTGCATAAGGACATAGTTTGATAGTGTGCACCACCTGCTGGTCAACCTCAAACACAACGGCTGAAAAATACTGCCGTGCAGGAGGCTTGATCATTTGTGTTCACTTCAGTTTAAGATAGTTGTAACTTTCTTAGCAGAGCTTTTCTGTTGCCTTTGAGTGTTCAGGTGTAACTAATAAAGTGGCTAATAAAGTGTCAGTGTATAATTGTTTTGTACATTTTAAGAAATTGCTAAAATGTTGGTATTTTCAGTATCCCATCAGTTGACAGGTGGATTTATAAGATGTTCATCTATAATAAGAAATATTTTGTTACCTTCTCTCTCCCTATTGTTTCTTTGTTCTGGGGCTTTTGGAATTTTTTTTACCACTTATATTGAGGAACGTAGAAGCAGGACAAGCCTGACAGTCGAAGCAGCACAAGTGCTGCCCCGTCAGTAGCTTCTTGTGGCCTTTTAGGCAGGGTAGAGAGCAGATGGACTCTGGAACCTAGAAGCAAGTAACATGGATTTAAGAAAGATTATAAATCAGGTAATCTCCTGAGACACACAATTAACCACCAGAAACTATTGAATACATTAATAAACAGACTAAAATGTTATAAAAGTTAAAGTTCATTCAGTGGGATGAAATGTGTAAGATTTAAATTCCTATGTAATTCATTTTTAAATAGTGCAAAGAAATGTCACATTGACATTGGATGTTTACCAGTGTTTGTTCATAAAATTAGAGCGGATTAACTATTGATGAATGCATAGGAATTTAATAAAAACATCTACTACAATTTTTTTCTGATTATTATTAATTAATGTTAGATAATTTCAAAATACACTGAAAGCCAAACAAACATTTTTATTCTAGTTTGGGAAATTAACATTTCGACTTTGGACAAATAGATGCACCATCATTTTACCTAATATTACCAACTAGTAAAGTTTTACAAATGTTTTACAAATACTGATATTAAAAATATTCCATGCTGGTCTTACTAGGTTTGAATCGCCTGTGTCGTACCACTGAATTTGATCATCATTTACTGTGAGCAAAATGGGATTTGGGCTAAAGGAGCCCACCACATTGACAGACCAATCTGCCCCCCTCCAAAACCAGGAAACAATGTCATATCCTGTTGGCGGGTCACCATTACTATCAAAGTAAACCGAGGTGTTCCCCAGAGTGAAGTCCACCTGCTTAATCCACGGGAGGAGCTGAGGAAGAGAGGAAGGAAGAAACAGGATCAGTGCCTGACAAAATCTGGTTCTGAGAGATTTTTTTATTTGGAAAAAACAGTTTAAACAAGTATAAATCTTCTTACCTGCCATGGATACAAACTAATTTTCTGGCACTCTCCATAATCACAACCAAGAGCTTGGTGTAGAGCATGAGCTACAGCATACACTGCTTTATACACACTGAAGGCAGAGGTCATATCATATGTGTCCACTGAAAAATTCTTCCTGGCGAGGCTGTACAGGTCTGTGCTCTGTAGGCAGATATTCCCAGTGGTGCCGTTAGAGACGTTCTGTGTGTCACTCTGCTGCTGTGAAGCCAGAAATAAATTTTTCTCAAACTCATCAAAACCAGAAATAACCGAATATTTGATGGACATGCCAATCACAGTGCCGATGGTGTGGATCCCAGGAATCCCTGATATAAGAGTAGCCGCTGACCAGTCTTCCGTCCCAATCCACACCTTATTTGTCACATTCTGCTCAATGACAAAAGGGAAGAAGCCACTGAGTTTAGACTTGCTGGAGAAGACTACAATGGTGTTGACTTTGGTCTTCAGTATGCCTTCCACCATGTTTCTCATGGTCTGGACTGTGCTACCTGTGAGTGAGGGTATGATTCCTTGGTAGGCGATGCAGATGCCATGGTTTGGAGCTTGCTGATACAGGCTCTGCATGCCCTCCAGGCCATAGTCATTATCACTACCTAACAGAGCAATCCATGTCCAGTTAAAATGAATTAAAAGCTGGAATATAGCATCCACCTGGTTCTTGTCACTGGGAATTGTGCGTAAAAAGGATGGGTAGAGAAACTTGTCACTCAGCATTTCACTAGATGCTTCATAAGAGATCTATAGTGGAACAAAGAGGATGTGTAATTAAGTCAAAGCTGTGTGCAGCTTAGAGCAATGATTAAAACTTTCTGGTAAATAACTTACTTCTGGTATGAGATAGGCTCCAAGTAAAGAAGCGGGGGTGAAAGTGTTGCTGCTGCTGTCTGGACCAATCACAGCCACTGTTTGTAAGTTTGGATGTGTGTTTCCTTCTGTCCCAGGAGTGTAAGAGTTCTGGGACTGGTGCACCAGCAGGTCCAGTGTTGCCAGGACACTGGCTGGTGTGGAACAGATGTCATACATCTGGTAGCCCAGCTTCACTCCTGGTAAAAGAGGCTTTGGTCTGGTGCTGTTGTTGATTTCTTCCACAGCGAATCTCATGGCTTGCATCAGGTGAAAGCCGTGTTTGTTGGGTGTACCTCTAGAAAATGTAAGATGTAAAAGGAAATGTTATACTGTAAATTAAATCTCTACAAGGAAAAAGACAATACAGTGGAAAACAAAAAAATGTGAACCCTCCGAAATTACCTGGTTTAATTTATGAATTCATTAAATGGGATCTCATCTTCTATCAAGTCATCTATGTGTAGATAAACACAACATGCCTGGCCAAATGGTATATAAGCAATTATAATCTGTCATGCCCTTATTGGACAAAGCCAATGCTGGTAGAAAAAGTAAGATTTAATAACCTGATGTGCTGTCCTGCAATGGACACCATTCTCCGTGCAGTCATACGCCATGATTTGTGTGCGATAGACTCATGCACAGAGGTTTAGCCAGCTCCAGTGATTCCTTTAAGCCTTTATTTCTTATTAGCTTTACCCTGCTTTTTGAAAATCAACAATCATGAAACTCTGTCTGGTTTCACTGACTTAAAATTCACTCATGATGCCACTGAGATTTATTGGTCCTGTTATTTTACTAGTCGTTAATGTGTTTCCAGCCTAGACTGTGAATGACACAGACAAGAGCAACACAATGATTGTGTTAGATTATATTTGTTTGTAATTTAAATGGAGACCATATTAAAGACTATATTTTAAGACACACTCACCACACTCACAGAAATGCAGGTAATTCCTAAGGGTTCACTTAGTTTTCCTTGCTACTGTATTTGGGTTTATATTAAATACATCACTGAGATGCATTTCATCAGAGGAGCTGGATGTTCACTATCCAGTAAAACAGTAAAACTCACACATCACATGGGACCAAAGCAGGCAAATTAGAAGTTGGTCCATCTGTGTAGTGTAGAGGAAACAGTCCAGCGATGGAAAAGTCGCCCTGCAGTTGCATCCCCTGTCCATAAAATATGTAGTCCAGGTCTCCATCAGCTGACTGCAGCAGCAGCCAGCCTAAGAACAGAAACACAGCGTCGGACATAATCATACTGCAGCTCCACCTGTGAAACAGGCATGTAGAAGCTCAGTGTGGTTTGCAAAACCAATCTGGTTTTGCTCTTTAAAGTGTGGATTAGCAGAGGGCGGAGATGAGATGATTGATTTTACATAGCTCCGAGGAGTGTTGGTTTAGTATAGCAGTGGTATCTTATTTTTTCATAACATATCCACCTAAAGTGATGAGTTAAAATTACAAAAGTGACTCTGTGAATGGATTTTGTGAGCAAACATGATATGACTCAGTTACTTTTTTTTATATCACATTTGGAGTTAAATTCCTTACATAGTTATTAAGGAAGAGTTGTGTCTGTACTTTTTAAATTTTTACATGAAAACATGGTAACATAATATGTTTTAAGCTTGAGGCCAATTTAGAAATAACGTTCGTCCAGATCTGATGTAATTGTTGCATCATTGTTGCACCATATTCCAAGTCAGTTATTTGGTCGTACACCTGCAGTCTGTAAAAACAAAATGGTGTCTGTTTTTACAACAATGACAGACACCCACCATAATTATTAAATCGGACATTTAAAACTTTTTAGGACTTTTTAATCTCACACATTGACAAATAAGGAAAACACAGGTGTAATAAATAATAATGATGGCTGCATCTCACATACATGAACTATTTACAGAGACCTGATATTAGCCTTTGCTAAGCGACATTTGTTGGGTTATAGCAGAAAACAACAGCTGTAATGTACAACGCTAAAACAACTGCATTACATTGGTGGGCCAGTGTCATGCTCCTGAGATATGATGTTTCACTGGCTGTAGAAAAGGACTGTTCCTGTGCTGGCTCAAAAATGAACGTAACCGTCATTATTTGATGTTTTGAGTTAAATGCACATTTTTTCTACCTGCCCTGAAAAAGATTTGCGCAGGTGTGGCTGAATTTGCATTTTGGTTGATATTTGAGGCCTCATTTCATCAAACGCTCCTGCCGTACTACAGCCTAATTTGCCTGATGATCACCTGTGTGCAGGACACAAAACCCACTGTTTTGACAGGAATATTGTGCATTTTCTCCACCACAATATTATGGAAGCAAATGCATATGTAAAATTCAAAGTCTGTAGCTACAAACACAAGGATCTCAAAGAAAAATTTGCATTGTTTAAACTTTCCCATTTTCAACGGAAAGATTATTTAGTAAAGCTTAACACTTCAGGTAGATTGGGTAAATTATACTGTGTTCTTTAAAAATATTCATAACATTTTTATTTTTCATTTCTTTAATAAAGGTGTCATTATTTATCAGTGAAACAATGAAAACTCATTTCAGAGACAAAGTAAAATTATTAACTTACATACTTATCAAAAGATACATCAATGCATCCTATACACCCTGTACTGCCTATTTATTCATATTTTCTTTTTGATAAAGTACTCCATATATATCCACATAAACAAAACTAAAAATGTTTCTTTATTTGAATTATAAAATTCTCAGTATGTTTTACCAACACTTATTTTATGTGGAAAATTAAATGTAAAACATTACAGTTGTTACTAATATAGTATTAGAAAATCAGAATGTCCATTTGAAATGTGTGTAGAGGTAACAATGTTAGTCTCTATGATATTATAATTGCCTTGTCCTTTCAGTGTAACTATTACAACAGGAATTATGAATATTAAAGTGACACAATTTTTATTTACTTACTATCAACAAATTCCTAACTGACTGCTTAAATAATGATTTGTTCTTGTACTATATACCCTAAATAGTGTTAGTGTGGACTTAAATTGTGTTTATGTACTAATGTCTGATTGAAGACAGTTCACCTGTTATTTTATTGATGAAATTAAATAAACATGTAGAAGACCACTTCTTATTAGCCTACTTTTTAACTTGTTATTTTTAGCTTAACAAGATTTTAGATTTCTGCAGAAATGTTATTTATGAGGCACATGTGGAACAAATCTGGACTACACATCCATGTTATCAACAGCATATAGTTTTAAAGTGTTTGGCAAAGTTTTGTTTTTTAAATCAGTATGCTATTTAATTTTAACAAATAGATTAAAAGATAAAGAAATCTGTTTGCTTCTTGTACTTCTGTAAGTGAAGTACACTGGAGAGTACTTACACTTAAATTGTGAATCTGAAGTGGTGTACCTTTTTAGGCTATTACTTGTATTTTTACGTCTTAAATATATATTGTGTTCTTTGTTCTCTAGTGCCTTTAATGGATTCATTTATGTTATTTAACATTTTGAGTTTACCTCCCTCGCTCTAAATACAATCATATTACATTTTATCTAACTACTTGGTAATATTTTGAGACATCGATATTAAATAGAACACATACTGCTTTAAATACTATCTTTGTTTTTTATTTATTTATATTATTATTATTATTTTTCCTGTCTTTGTTTTTATTTTCATCTCAGGATAAAGGGGATGACGGCGTCGGGCTCTGTTTGCGTCACTATCATGCGACGCACATGTCGAGGTAAAAGTGCAAGCTGCCATTTTTTAGAAGGAATCTTCCTGACTAGTTAGACAAGCAAAGCCAAACTGTGAGTTTCAGTGTTGCTTTTTAGCAGTTTTGTTTCATTTATTGGCGCACCGTAGAGATATTGTACACGAATATTGCAGACGCTGGGTTTATTTAGTTCCGGTTTAAAGCGCAGGCTAGCTAAGGGCTGCACTGGACTGCAGATGGCTGTTTAGCTCGGCTGGCTAACATTAGCTGTGGCTGTAAACAAACACTACAGAGCGTGAAGAAACTGCTGCTGATACACGAGCTCACACCCTGCAGGTTAGTTTTAACAGGTGTAACCCGGCCTGATAAAGAGCTAACACCACGTTAGAAACATAACATTAAGAGAAGCGGGCTGTAGGAGGCGGTTTATTGCTGCTTGTGTTCACAACTTCAGTTTTGATGACTGTGCGAGTTTCCTCAAACTAGCTCGGTCGCTTTGGAGCGGGTCGGGGTCAGTCGGGTCATAGGGCATAGGCACACACAAACAGCGACATGTCATCCTTCTCTGAGTCGGCCCTGGTGAAGAAGCTGTCGGAGCTGAGCAGCTCGCAGCAGAGCGTCCAGACTCTGTCTCTGTGGATCATCCACCACCGCAAACACTCGGCCCTCATCGTCAAAGTGTGGCACAGAGAGCTGAAGAAAGGTGAGCACTGCCAGTACTGACTGCTGCTGCAAAACATAAACACGCTGTTCAAATGTGCTGCAACAACACAAGATAGTGGCCACTTTAAACTGCAAAGGGTAATGTCTTGGGTGTCACTAATTCAATGCTTAGGTAAAAGTAAAAGTACTCCACTACAAGTAGAAGTAGTGCAAGTACATGCACGAAACTGTTAAACCGTATTGAACTTGTTGCTGTTTATAACACGAATGTGCAGGTTTTTCTTTTTGTCTAAAATGTTAAGATTTAAGTTTAATTAATGTTCCGATTTGAATACTGGACAATTCAAATACCTTATTTCTAAGAATAAGAAAAATCAACACAATTTAGTTTCTTCTATAGATAAATGTACCTTTTTAGTGAGCAGCAGTGTAAAAAGCAAATGTTGGGGGCTACACATCAGTGAAATTAAAGTAAAATTAAAAGTTTTAAGTAGAAAGTATTTTTATTTATTGTGAATCTGTCACGTCACATTTGTGTTCAGTCTTGGTGTTGAACATAAACAGCACAGGTGGTAAAGTTGAAGCTAATTTCAACCACTTCATGTACTAACAGGTAGTTAATCCACAATAATACACTAAAATCTATTAGTTCATTGTGTGTTGTGTTTTTTGCATTTGCAAATTAACTAGTTGAGGTGTAGCAGTGGAGTAAAAAGTTAAATATTCCCCTCTGACCTATAGTAAAGTGGAATACTTCAAAATTACACTTAAGTACACTACTTGAGTAAATGTACTTACAGCATTTACTACTACTGTTATATAACAGAAGAACTGTTGTTTCACACGTTTATTTGTACCAGACTGAAACCAGAAAAAGACCAAGTGATAGAAAACATATCATAGTGAAAAATATTCATAATATCCACATGTTACATATAGAGTTAAAACTTGAGAATAATCCTTAAGTTAAAGGTCTTTTTGCCGGACCTCAAAACCATTTATAAAAATGTTCAAATATTGGAAAGAATCATGCTAATGTTGAGACCAACAACATCATTACCATGTATATCAACATTTGTTCAAAGACATTTAGAATTGAGCCCATGCAGTGCTGTCTATCACAGAATCATGTTTTTAATGCCATCTGAGGGCCTGCCATAATTTTACATTGAGGAACATTATTCTAAAAAATGGCAATTTGTAGACGCAGCTTTTCCCAGATTCATGAACCTAATGTGAATAAAATGTGGATATGCATTTAATTTTTATCTCTGTTTTACACATGGTCCTACATTTTTTGGAATTAGAGTTTTTTTGTATTTTGTCTCAATTATATTTGAATAGTTGATTAAATGTCAGATAATTGTCCATTCAGGGGACTCTGGTGTAGTTAGGTCAGTGTGAATTATTAACAGAGATACTGCTGCTTTTCAGTTTCATAGGCATGCTTAAAAAACATCACTCCACCACTGTGACTGTAATGACAAAAAATACTGGGATAGGGCGAGTAGACAAACGAAATCCCACTTGATTACAAATAGTGAATGTGATGCTTATTGACTTGCTACATATTGTTAATGGGATGTATGAATTTTCCAGCATTTTTTAATGTCAAAAAAATGATTTAAATAATTTATTTTTATTGCGTCTTCCAGCTAAAAGCACCAGGAAGCTGACATTTCTGTATCTAGCCAACGATGTCATCCAGAACAGCAAGAAGAAAGGACCAGAGTTCACTAAAGACTTTGAGTCTGTCCTCGTCGACGCCTGCTCTCATGTTGCCAGGTAGATATCAGTGTGAAGATAGTTGTGTACTTTTGTGACCAGATTTCTTTGTGTATATGTAGGTGGGCAGGTAGCGCTTACTGCCCCCAGCCTCTTTATAGGTAGTTGTCTAAATGTAGACCTTACACCTAGAAACTTTTGTATTTCTATTTGTACTTCTTTTTATTTCTACTAATGGGGTAAAATTTTATTATGATCTCTTGACCTGTCACAAACCCAAACCAATGCTGAATTAATCTAACTACCAAACAGGCACAAGGAAAAAAATATTGTTTGGGTATAAAAAGTAATTTATAAATCATCTAGTTTTGCTCTTTTCTGTTATCAACCTTGAACCCTGCTGTTTCTTTGCAGTGATGCGGATGAGAACTGTAAAAAGCACATGGAGAGACTACTGAACATCTGGAAGGAGAGGAGCCTCTACAGAGCTGACTTCATTCAGCAGCTCAAACTGGCCATAGAAGACTCGAACAGCCCCAGGCCCTCAGGTTGGACAATGTTCACTAATCTAGTCTCTGTTACACCTGTACTTTAGTTTATAGTTTTATATTAGTTATGGGGGGTATCAGTGTTTTTGGTGTAAACTTATATTGTGCTTTTAAATTTTCTTGAAAAAAACAACAACCACCTTTGAATTAACTTGTGGTAAGAGTAGGTTTCTTTCGGCTGCCCTTTTTTGGGGTCGCCACAGTGAATCACTTCGCATATTACAAAATACCATTAATGGTATTGTGATGTAGTTTTTTTTGTCTATAGTAGGATTAACTACATAATATAGTGAGACTACATGTTTTTCTTATGTCGTCTCTTACAGTAGAGGAGAAGAAGGCGGTGAAACGAAGCTATCAGAAGATTCAGGAAGATGAAGACGATGAGGATGATGACTACAGAAGCCATATCTCGCCTCACAACCACGATGCCTCTGCAGCTCAACTGGTAAGGCCATCAATAATTCACTTGAATGATACTGAATGCAGAATATATAATTCTTCTTTGATAGCTTACTGTTGTATTCTGCCATTCTCTCATTCCTCATTTTCTTTATCACTTTTATTTGATTCCTTTAACTTTCTCCCTCTATTCCCTTTACAAATACTCTGACACACAGACAGAGGAGCTGGTAAAGGCCCTGCAGGACTTGGAAAATGCTGCGTCTGGTGATGCAGCTGTTCGTCAGAAGATCGCCTCTCTGCCACAGGAAGTTCAGGATGTTTCACTGCTGGAAAAGATCACTGGTAAGGTCTGACAGCTTAACTTAGGAGGTCATCTTTCCTGCAATATTTTACATATTTGTTTTTCAGCAATTTGTTATGTTCTTATTTTTCCCTCATTGATGAAAGTAATTTTATTAATTGCATTTTAAAATTCCTCACATACGTTTCTGGCTCCTTTGCCGTTTCTATCATAGTGGGACTGTCTGTATTAATATCTCAGTTTTTTTAGTGAAAATGGAGCAGATGGGATTTAATGAATGACATGTTAATAAGAAAAATAATATCTCAACTGTGGAAGAAAAAGTAAAGCAAATTCGACAAGACAATAGATATTAGAGCAAAATGAACAGTGCAGGGGTGTCCAATCCTGGTCCTCGAGGGCCACTGTCCTATTGCTTTTTCAACTATTCCTGCCCTACCTACTGCTGATTACCTGGTTCAGGTGTGTTCAGACAGTCAGTGCAGGGCTCGTTGCAATACAGGCAGGACAGCTGCCCTCAAAGACCAGGTTTGGACACCCCTAGTATAGAACATGCATATAGTAGTAGTAGATTATACTCAGTAAGTTTGGGCAGTTAAAAGAAATAACACAAAAAATATTTGATGCATTAATGCTTGAAGACTTTGAAAGATCTGAAGTTAAATGCCTTGTTCATGAAATAACTCTGTAAATAAAGTTTATATTCTGTGACTTTAACAACCTATTCTGACCCCAATCTAGACAAGGAGGCGGCCGACAAGCTGTCAAAAACGGTGGATGAAGCCTGTTTGCTGCTGGCGGAGTACAACGGCCGACTGGCTGCAGAGCTGGAGGACCGGAGACAGCTGGCTCGCATGTTGGCGGACTATATCAGCAGTCAGAAGGAGGCGCTCACAGAGAGAGAGAAGAAACTAGAGGCAAGTACACAAACATGACACTGAAAGAGCAAACAGAAAAGTGAGACCAAGTTCTTAGTTTCTGACAGAAAAACAAACAAAAAATTTATTTTTCATCCAAAACAAAGAACCATTAAAAAACTTCACATCTGAAATCAATAAATAATGAAATAAATAAACAGGGGGGAACACCTGGAATACAAATCAGCTGACACAAGACGTGAAGTCTTATGTCAGCTGATTTGTTTTTATGACCAAGACTTTGCTGGAGTGAGCAGCTCGCGCTAGTTTTCTTCTTGTCTGTTTTTGATGTGAGTCTTTGTAAGTGGTTGTCACATGTGTTCTTGCAGGTCCAGACTATCGCTGGTAAAACTTACAAAAGATATGTTTGTATTGTTCTGTGCTAAACTTAGCAGTAACCCGAATGACTTCGGTGTTTCATTGAGTCTGTTTGTCATAGTTGACCGCTGACTCTTTTTACGCTCTGCGTTTGTGTGTGTGGAAAGCTGAATCCTGTTTAAACAGCTGACACGTACAGGGTGCTGCAGCGGCCGAAATTCATTAGAAACTGTCGTTTTGCTTTGCCCACCCATCGATATCGCCGAATTCTACGCCATTCCGTGTTTAACAATGAATTCCATTTCAGTGGTTCAATTCTGCGTCTCTGTCCGCGTTTTCCGCATCGTGGAAATCATAGGGCCCTATATCTGTTTTACACAGTAGCCTGTCAAATCATTACTAAAAGATGTTCAAATTTAAACTCTGATCACAGTTCATACAGTACAGAGACTCCCTGGTTCTACTTTGCCATGCTGTAGTTTGCACACAGTTCTACTCTAACATAGGTACATGAAGATTGCATCTGCATACACTTCCAGTTTTAAATTCAGTTGAAGCTGTTAAGTTAACCCTGCCCATCATTTTCTAGCTTTCAGAAATTATTAAGTACAATGTTAGAAAAGAGATTGTCTTAAACAACAAACACCTTAATTGTAATACACTTTATCCTTTAAAGCCTCTATGCAAAGTTTATTTCAAATGATACTAGTTATGAAACACTGTAGATGGATTGTGTGCTTTACATTGTGTGTATTATGTATTAGTGTTTTATGGCTCATACATACCTGTGCTGTGTATTAATTATCCTCTGCAGGAATATAAGCAGAAACTGGCAAGAGTGACACAGGTGAGGAAAGAGCTCAAGTCCCACATCCAGAGTCTACCTGACCTCTCCCTCCTGCCCAACGTGACCGGGGGTCTGGCCCCGCTCCCTTCAGCCGGAGACCTCTTCTCCACCGACTGAAATCTTTACCTAGAGGACTAACCCCTACACCCCTCCCCAGCCAAACCTAGCCCCAATGTTTGAGTCACAAAAATACTCACAGCTGTGTCTCCAGCCAGAGGACGCATGTGGTCAAACCTCTCCAAACAGAGTAGGCAGCCCGCCTGCTAACTCCAAACCCGCAGGACAAAAGAGATGATGGGACAAAGTCTGGTGAAGTCAAAAGACTCTGGAGAGGAGGGCAGAGATTCTGTCAGTCCAAATCTGTCCCACACTCGCTCGATCGTCAAGGATTCCGCTCCACCAGCCTGGAACGCGTTTGTTTCCTGTTAGTTTTTATTTTTTTTAAATGCTGGACATGTTAGTGATTTAGTAGGAGGGGGCGGGTGAATAAGAAAAGCTTAGAGATATGTTGGTTGTCAGGGCGAGTCAGTCATAGTGTATTTTTGATTCGGTGAGCAAAGGTGGGTTTGCTCTCACAGTTCTCAGAGGTTGGGACTACACTGTGAAGACAATGTCCCATTCATTAGTTTTATTTTTTTTGGCTTTCAGTTGGTGGATTTTCACTGACACATTGATGTGTGTGTGTGTGTACATGGCTTTTTGTTTGTTTCATCACAGTTGACAGCTGTTACACAGCAAACTCATTTCACATACATCATTAAACAGGATTTGTAGGACAATATCATCTGGGCAATTTAAAGTCAATACACAAGCTTTGGTTTGCAAGCATTTTCTCATTTACAGACTAAAACTGCAATTCAGATTACCCGTTTGTTTTTACGCTTTTAATTTGGACAGATGCTTCAAATATGATATGGTTGATTGTGTTTGTAAGTGTGTACTAGAAAAGTACACTTAAGAGTTTTACAAAACAAATCCTTGGAAGTTTGAAAAAACAATTCAGAATTTGGTTCTCAGAAACTTAGGTCTTCAAAGGTGTTTAAAAAAAATACAGAATCAGGATCTTAAAGAAAAACAGTGGGAAGAAAACTGTAGAGTAGGGTTGGGCAAAAATAAATACATGAAGATACGTAGGTCAGAATGTGACCTTTTCATGTATTGTTGTAAACAACAACATATGTTTTGGGTTTTTTTTTTTTTTAAAAAGGGCAAAGTTGTCTAGTTACATTTATTACAATTGATAATAATGTGAACTGGACTGAAACTGTCGTGTCACATTTAATTTCCAGAATTCAAGAAGATTGCATATAAATAACGTGAAATTACTAAAATTATTGCTCAACCTTCACTGTGTTGATGACCAGTGATGAAACCTTTTAGTAAAAAGTAGCAGCATCAGATTAATATTTTTTTATTTTTAAACAATTTGATTAAACCACATTACAAATCCATTAATTTAGATTTTAAGACCAGGACGAACAATTTATTCCCCATGTAATTTTGGTACAGGGCTAGAACATTATGTCCCATTTGTTTAGCTCAGTTTCAGTTTCAGTCTGTATGAAGAAAAGATGTTTAAGGAAAAGTTTTATGATTAAATGTCAGATGTTTACTCATTTTGTTAAAGCTTTCAGAAGCAGCTCCGGCTGCTGGGGAGATGAGATGAGAGTAGGTGTAACATACCTGCAGATGCAATAGGCCTGGGCGACAAATGCTGCTGAAAATCTTTTTCTGTAAGCTCTTCGATTTATTGATTTGTCCCGGCAGCCTGGAACCAAAACATATTTCACACAACAGGAAAAAATGTGAATCACAGCAGCTTCAGAGTGTTTGCTAAACCAAACCAAACCAAAGGTAATGTAACCACAATAAAATAGATACTTGGACAATAAAGTGGAAGAACTCTGACCCATTATTATTTGATTACAATTAAACAGTAAATGAAAGATTAATGTGTAAAGTGTTCAATACAGCAACTGTATGCTAGAAAGGATTTTAGCAACATTTTGACCCCAGAGCGCTTCATTGTAGATATTAAACATCTTTTCTTACCTACTTGCTGTGTGGTATGTAATTCTCTCTGCAGAATCATACTAGCAGGACTCCACCAGTAGCCATAATCTTTTTCCTGTAATGAAAGTGATTCAGTGAATGACAATAAACTGGAACCATTTTGGGGGAAAAAAAAATGTGTGTAAACTGTGTTGCTTATAGGATACAAACAGGAAAAACACAATACTCTAGTCAAATGCATATGAACCTGTTGTATAACATGAAATCAAACATAATAAAGCACAAGTAGTAATGAGGGTTGGTCACACATGATATGAATTATATATGTAAACAGTGAATGAATGAAACTTGAAACATGAAATTCCACAAATTTCCACACTTGATAATAATTACACTTGTATTTTAAATAGTATATGTATAATACACTGGCTTTGAAGTACAATTTGTTCTTTGCCTCTGTGTTATTGAAACTAAGCACGAGCAATGCATTTTAGTTATTTTAGCCGAATGTGTTTGGTGAATGGACATTACTTACATGTTAATACGAAGAACAAGTAAGTAACGAAGAAGGGGGGGGGGGGTGATCACATCAAG
>JAUYWH010000025.1:8332643-8342722 GCA_034779795.1 Ctenopoma multispine | reverse complement strand
TTAAGACAGAAAGTGATGAACCTAGGTTTTACACTGGGGAGACAGAACAGGGTTGGAAATGAATGCTTTTCTTGTTTGTTTTTATTTTTATCCCATTTATCGATTAATCGAAAAAATAATCGACAGATTAATCAATTATTAAAATAATCGTTAGTTGCAGCCCTACATCAGAGACAGTGACACCACTGATCAGGAAGGTTAGCTTTTGCTGGGGTTCACTAGAACCTTTGGAGCAGGTTGAGGAGAACAGGATGCTGCACAAACTACTGAGCATCATATATATTTCCTATATAGGGTATAGAGTATTGGTCAGGGTTTATATCTGTCTTCATATGTCTTTCCAGGTCAGGCTGGCTTTGATGAGTCCAGAATACATCATGGAGACTGTGAATGACAACAAATTCGTGAAAATGAGTGAAGAGTGTCGACCAGTTCTCCTCAGGGCCATGGAGGCTATGCTCGACATTAGAACAACAAATTTCTCCAACTGTATTTTCTTTAATCCATTAGCCCGCCCACGTCTTCCCTCTGAAGTTCTGTTGGCCATTGGAGGATGGAGTGGTGGCAGTCCCACCAATGGCATTGAAGCGTACAATGTTTGTGCAGGCTGCTGGGTCAATATAACTAACTATGGGGATGCTCCCAGGGCCTACCATGGCACTGTTTTCCTCAATGGATCAGTTTACTGTGTCGGTGGCTTTGACAATGTTGAACAGTTCAGCACTGTGCACAGGTTTGACCTGGGCACTCATACCTGGCAGGAGGTGGCACCAATGCATTCAAGCCGCTGTTATGTCAGTGTAACAGTGATGGATGGGTACATTTATGCCATAGGAGGTTATGATGGACATGATCGACTAGAAACAGCTGAACGCTATCAGCCTCGAACCAATCAGTGGACCTTAATTGCATCCATGCGTGAACAGAGGAGTGACGCCTCTTGCACAACACTCCATGGCAAGGTGAGTAGTGCTGAGAGCAGGTGAGAATTACCGACATAGCTCTATGTTAAGGCAGAGAGTACTGTACTCTGTACTCAATCCCACAGAACCAAATGCCAGAGTGCATCATTCACCCAGCTTTTCTGAACACAATATGCAGTATTGCTCTCTCTTCCCTCAGCTATAACTAGTTTTATCACCAAACATGTTTCTCTCCAGATTTACATTTGTGGTGGCTTCAATGGGAGCGAGTGTCTGTCAACAGCTGAATGTTACAGCCCGGAGACCAACCAGTGGACAATGATCGCCACCATGGACAACAGACGCAGTGGAATAGGGGTCATTGCCTATGCAAACTATATCTTTGCAGTAAGCACACTAAACGCTGCTGACACTCACCAGACACAGACGTATCAAAAATTGTTTTGTTAAGGCTGAGACTGAATTAAAATCAAGTCACCTCGAGGCAGAAATGTACTGCTGCAATGTAATACGCTTATAACTGAAATAATTATAATAGCTTTAAGGTAAAATCATTGTGATTGATTAGTCAACTGTCATAAACGGGACATTTTTTTATAATCAAGTAATTATTTTATCAGTAATTTCTCCTTTTTAAATTTTTTTTAATTCCTTGATAATAAGTTGAATATCACGGGGGTTTTCAAATACTGTCTCAAAGTTGTGCTTTGGGAAATTGTGATGGACACCATCTACTATTCTAAACCAAATAATTATTCAAGAAAATTATCTCAATAAATAGATGCAGTGCATCTTTAAGACTTCAAAACCTGATGAGGTCCTGTTTTTTCTGTTACGACTGATGGTTTCACTGTCCTGTTGCTAATTTTGTAGTATTTCTCACCTAAATTGTCAAACTTAAAAAAAGAAATCTAGAGCACAACTATTAGAAAATACCAGCAATCAACAGTCTTACTCAATAACATTTGTGCCTTTACCCTAAATAATAGATAACTTTTTTTAAGACACAGTAAGGTCAGGCGCTATGTATAGAAGTATAAAATGACACACCAACGACAAACAAGCCATCCTATCTTGCTATTTTACTTTTACTTGTGTAGGTTGGTGGTTTCGACGGAACCACTCGTCTAAGCACAGTTGGGGCCTATAACCCAGAGACTAACACCTGGCGCCATGTGTCCTCCATGCTGAAACCCCGCAGTAACTTTGGCATTGCCGTGATGGATGGTCGTCTTTTTGTGGTTGGAGGTTTCAATGGCTTCAGCACCACCCTTGATGTTGAGTGCTATGATGTCAAAACTGGAGAGTGGTCTGACGTCCGTGACATGGAGATCTCCCGCAGCGCCCTGAGCTGCTGCGTGGTGTATGGCCTCAACAACATGGCTGATTATGCCATACCTCGTTACTCTCCTCAGCTCTCGAATGAGGAGGAAAATGAAGTGGACTGATAAAGATCCACTTGACTATGAATTTGCATTGTTAAGTAATAAATGTCTCTATGCATCAAAGTACAACAGTGCTACTAGTTTTTCCAGAGAATAGACTAAAAGGTTTTTTTTGCTTTGTGTGATAAAAAATAACATCATTTTGGCATTATATATCACTCATCAGCCTCCCTGTTCTTTAAAGACTGCCAATGACCATTTAAAAACCCATATTGATCCACCACTACTTAAGACCATGGCAACTGATATGTTCCATAATGGGGCCAAGGACAGCCAGTCTACCTAACCCAAGATCACCAAAATATATCTAATTTAAACAAAAACAACCACCATACACATTTAAAACAGAATACTAGATAGTACAAGATCCTAGAGCTTTAAAGTTTCTCAGAGACATGAATGTTTAACTTCAAACTGTGTTGCAGTTCACTACAGGAACAATCTGGACTTCTTTCTTGTCAGGTCGACGTAATTAGTAGTACAGTGTAGTAAAGTTTCTCCAGTTCAGAGACGGTGTGAGGAACTGTTACAGCTTGTTTCTTCACATGTTTCTACTGTGATCTGCTGTCATGGTTCAATCACAATCAACATTGGATTTTAGAGGCTAATATTAATATTTGATAGTTCTAATTATATTTTTGTAAAAAAAGTAACAAACAGGACATTTTACAGTTGTAAATGAAACTACTCGCAACACATCTGCATATTTTTACTTGCAAATATTACTGATACCCTCACCAACATTATCTGCAGTATAAGAATAGGCCTATGTCGGCGTGGGCAGTTCATCAGCCTTTACAAAGCGACACCTGGCTTTTAAGAAAATGCGTTTCGTGAACAAATTCACATCAAGCAGGCAAGTTAGAACCTAACTTATTCAAAGCAACGAGCCCACCGGTGTCTCTCATCAGTAAACTGATCGTCTCCGTCAACAACACAGACAAATACCTACACTCTGAGAAAAGATGACTTTACCTTGACGCGTTTTAAAGAGTCCGCTTGCTTGGCTCATCTATGGAAACGTGGTTGAAATTTAATCAAACACACTGAGCAAAAAAAAAAAAAAAAATCAAACACCTTCTTCAACAGGTGTCACTAAACACAGCGAGAACGGAGACAGCGACTCCTGCGTCCTGGTGGAGACGTCAGCATCAGTTTTATTTTCAACCACTGCACGGTTGTATAAATTAAATTAAATTGTTAATTAGTTTATGTAAACTACTTTACTGTATGTCTTTAAAAATAACTACTGACATGTTCGCTTTAATTGCATTACTCATTTGATTTGTACACTGGAAAACATTTGCTAAATAAACTGCTCTTGAAACTGATGTATTGTCTCTATCTGTGGCCATCATAAACACCAACAGCACTCTAAAATTATAAAATGTCCAGGAACTCTCACAGGAGATGGCGGTATCCATCCGTTTGTTCCACCTGTATACCAGGCCCACAAGACAATACATAACAACAAGGCTAAAAATGTTACCTTTACAAATTTTATTTTCATTTAGTAAATTGGATTATATTTTTTGTGCATTAACATCAATAAAATGAGAAACAACTGCTTTACTCACACACCCAGGTTTGACAGTGGCTTAAATTCAGCCAAATAAAAATATAATGCAATCTTTTTAATCGTTCAAGAAATATATATGTGTATCTTATCTTTTTGGAGGTATTTGTACTACCGTAGTCCATTCAGAGGTATTCTGAGGAATGGCTCTTGAATGTGTATCACTGTGTTTCTTAAAAGGTAAAACTTTAGACCCCTGTGCTGAGGGCAGACGCATAATTTCACCTATACACTTGTCTAATTAAACTACAAACTACTGTTAGACCTTTTTACTGGCACATTAGTTTACAACAACATTGATAAAGCTCTTGATGTTCCTTAGTTTGTCACTGTCAAAGTTCACGAGCAGCACGCTGGGACCGGTACGGCTGGGGCTGAACTCAACACTGGCTTTGGCTTCCTGTTTGGGACCCACCACTCCAAACCTGAAAGAAAAATCACACGCATCACTGAAACATAATATGCCACATTGATGAGGTTTCTGATTCATGCTTTGCTCTTTCACCAGGACTGGTTGTATTAAATGCCACCAGTTTTGAAGATAATCTCACTGTGATCATGTTCATTGGTATGTCAGCACATATCACAGCGCAACATCTTATATTTAGAGCTGTATATATATGATGCTTCACTTTTATTACATAATTGTTATTACAGAAATATAAATAACTGTATGATAGTTTCAGAGAAAAGTTAACTGTGATTTAGACACACGATGGAAAACTTACCACTTCGGTTTCCACCCACCAAATATATTTTTTTTGCACAGGCTCCGTAAATAATCATACAAATTTTGTTTTGTTATGTAACAATGTGACTTCTATAAAATGCAAATTTGCAATTGCAGACTAATCTTGATGTGATTATGAAACACAGGGATGTAGAAGAAGTTACACATACGGGGAAATAATAGACTATTTTATTGTCTGACTGATTTAAACAATAGTTTTATATAGACAAAATTTTGAAAACGTGTCTGTTGGTACCTAAGTTTTGTTTTGGTTGAGGTATAGATAATCTGTAAGATAAGAATCCAAAAACAATAGAGCAACAAAAGAAAAAGAGATTTCTTCCCTCTTTCCATCTGTTCATACCTTGATGTTTATATCTGGCTCATCTAGCACAATGGTCTTCTCAGCTTTACTGTAGTCAGTAGTTGGCTTGTCGAATGCAAAGGCAGACAGCTGGATCAACCTGTCAGAGGTGATCGCTGATCCATAACTATCATACTCCAGTTTAAGGGACAGGCGCCTTTCTGCAAAAACACATTTTATGCATTACACACATCTTATGGTCTCAGATTGGAACAGACCTCCTCTAGAGGGAACTTCCACTTTGTCTGAAGCAAAGCCACAGCTCTCTCCTTTTTTTCCACTGTAGCTGACAGCTCTGGCGAAGAACAGGAAGCTGTAGATTCTCGCCTCCATGTGGTTGTTAGTGAGGACAAAGTCTTAAAGTCTGAGCCCATGATCATGTTGTCAGCCAGCTTGATCTTAAATGAGAATTATATTTATTTAATTTATGGACTATACAATAAAGAAAATGCATGAAAAGTGAATTTCTTACAATTCTACTTATTTGAGCAGGCAGCTTTAAAGTAAATAAAAATTCCATTGTGGTACATATTAGGTTGTTTAGTGGTATTTAACAACCACATGTTCTTTGTGTGTCTGTCATGCCTGTGTTAGTTACTTTTATCTCATTGTTCCTCTTTCTAGGTATGACATAATACTGTTTCCTGTGACACAGTGATGCTGAGTAATGCAAACATTTGACCTCTGGTATTGTCTGAAACAAATAATGGATTAAATTCCTTAGAATTTAGTTTTTTTTTCCATCATGCATTTTTTAAATATCTTTTTACTTAGTATGAACAATGAAAAACACCTTAAGATGAAGCCCTGGCTCTTCTCCTCGCTGCTGTAGCTTGTTGTGGTGCTGGGCCTTCTCATACACCTGCCTCTCCTCCTTTGACCCTGAAAACCATTAAGATGGATAATCATATGCATGTGCAAGATATAACATGTGTGTCTATACACGCAGAACTTCGCAGCACCTTCAGGATACTTGTACTGGTGCGTGATATCGTGCCTCTCATCTGAACCCACAGCCTTCGTGCTGATGAAGCATCCGACAGACTTAGTGGATCCACTGAACCTGACGACATGTCCATTTGACAGGCGCAGCATGTTCACAACATCTGCATTAACCTGACACACATGACATGAAATAACATAAGCAACAACAGTACATGAAAAGATTAAGTGTACACATATGTAAAGTAATTTAAATTATGTCTCAGAACACAAAATTAATCTGTCCACATTTGGTGGGTTAGCTTAGAACAGGTCGTAGCAGAAACCTTGAACTATAAAATCATTAATCACAAGAAATACATGTTTTATCAAATGTTCCACTACAATTTGAGCAAAAATTCACCTCAGGAAAAATAAAGGGAGTGTCAAACTTCTTGGTCAGCTCTCCTTCCTTGATGGCCTTTAGTGAGGCTGGTCCACAACAAAAAACACCTGAAAAAGAAATATTTTATTCCCAAAGGCAACATAGAGTGAGTAACCATTTTATTGTCAGGTGTTTAGCAGACAACTGGTTACAGTTATGTAAGCTAAACATGCCAAACATAAGCTGTCACAAGTTTGACCACAACTATACACCAAACTTATGACTACTGTTAGACGTTTAACGTTTGCACCATAGTTAAACACATGGTGACGTGGTTTTCAGCCCATTGTGACTTCTTTGAGGAGTTTTGATACAGTTAGAGTTATTTTTCATTAGTTGCTATTTTCTTGGCTTCTTTCTTGTTCTATTTCTCATTTGTTTGCTTCTGTAACTGGTCTACAAGTGTGACTCGTAGTCACACTTGTAGACCAGGTTAGGTTTTATAATGGTTTAAAAGAAAAACTCACCCTCACTTGTCTCCTGTGGGGTTGGGTCACTGGTTTGCCACCCATCATACTCTGGCCCCAAGTCTGGACGAGTCATCCAGCTGTCCACCCAAACATGAAAGTTCCTGGTAATAAAGGACAATGATGTGGACATTTTGTATTGCTCTTTACAGTAGTGTAAAACAGTTTTATCATATCAGAAAGGTATAATAGAACATAATGAAAGAGAGAATGTAAAAAATAGTATTGAAAGATAAATACATCTAATCCTTATCATATACTCACCATATCGAATCAGAGGATATTTCTTCACCATCTTCATTGTACAGGTATTCTATCACCAGGTTGGCGTTAGTATCATGAGCTGAGCTGAAGTTTGTAACCACTCGACATGGGATGCCCAGGGCACGAGACACTGAAGGAGGGAGAAGAACAACATTTCATCACGAGTCAACAAAACATTTCCAGAGGGATTATTGATGGCAGATGCACTCCATTCAGTTTCTACCGTGGAGTTGTGTAGTGTAAAGGCAACCTTAGTGTCTGATTCTTTTCTGGGTAGAGGACCTGAAGAAGCAGTAAACAGTAAATCTAAAACCACATTTAAGAAACAAATCCATGCTGCTGCTATTCATCTCTCAGTTTTCTCTTTTAAATATAATCACTTGGAGACAAGAGACCTACCAGTTTCAACAATGAATGTGACATTTGATTCTCCCAGTTTGAACTTTTTTCTTCCAGGCTTAAGATGTAAGAAAATGTTGAAAGCTTGTCCCCTCCTGACAATCAAACTTCTCCATTCAAGTCTGTATGATGGCTGCTGTTGTTGTTCTTAATGTTTAAATCACAGTGGTAAATTTCCAAGACTGTGTGTAGAGACAGGTGATGTCAACAGATTAAAACTTTGAAATTTTGACTTCATGATTTTAAAATTAAACAAAGAATATACATTTAGTCACTAAAAACAACCAGCAAAACATGCCCCAACACAGATACAGTACTATCAAGCACAGTTAATTATTTTAGATCTGACATATTTGATGTAATCCATTACTGCTCATGACATTTCACTCTCAATCTGACACCTGTTCTCTGCACAGCACCACAAAAAGTCTATCTTCAGTTTCCTGTGCATTATTCAACTAACAACAATTAATCTAATTTACTCAGCTATGACACAGAAATAGCTTTACTTTCTCTTTACCTTGACTCATGTCTGCAGTGAAGTTTCTGTCCCTCAGCTTCTGTGTAGACAGCATAAGGGTTTAAGCTGTAGCCTGTGCTTGTTGGTTTATGGCTCTGCAGCCAGTGGGAGGATATTTGTAGTATGTAAAACCCTACCAGGACGCCCCCATGTGTCTATTTGTCACATTAGTAATTTTTTTTCTATTCAGGAAGGACAGAGAGTTACAACACTCCTTACTCATTATTCTCATTTTGACTGTGGGCTAAAGGTTATTGTGCCAATATTTGCTTTATATACGCTTCTTTTTGGCTCTTTATTTCGCAAACATAACATGGGAGTGAAATGAAATCTTGAGTAATTTGTTTGAACATTTATATATATTATATATATATTATATATATTACAGAAAAATGTTTATTGTAAAAATGTAAATTATAACAGCTCTAAACTAAAAGACACTAACTTGTGAAATCCTGTTATCAGATCTACAGCAACTTTTTTTTCAGCTAGTACAAAATATGAAACTACTAACAGCACACAAGTTTTTATAAGTTATTAACTGTATATATTACTGTATGATTAAACATTGATGTGTTTTAATTTAAAATAAATCAATAAACAATAAATTACATGTTATAATGCAAACCAAAAACACATACAGATAATTTATTTAACTTTTCTTTTCAAGGCAGAAAAATACCTTTATACATTTTTCTTGAGTCAGCATGATAAGTCTTCACTCACTTTTTTTAAGTTACTGGAAAATATTGATTCATGTTAAGTCATGAAACTGAAAATCTAGTGGAAAATTTCTTCAGCTGTCCATTGAATTACTGTCTCTGTGGAATAAGGAAGAGAAACATCACTACAGTGATGACACATCCCGCTGCAGGTCAACTCCCCCAGGTGACACAGATTTCGGAGGAAGAAACCATACAAAATGAAACTTACAATTTCCCTAAGTAAGAAAAAGAACATAATAGAATCAATGTACAGGTTATGAAAAAAGCAAAAGTCAGTAATAAAGAAAACACAGATCTTCCATACAAACAGTGGTTTTCAGAAAACAAAAAGAAGTCAACTTTATGGGCTCAAAAACATCCAAACATTTTTAACCAATAGCTTGTTAAACAAACTATTAAAATACATTGAAAAGCATTTAAATAACTGACAAAACACCCTTTTGTGATGGTCTTTTTCATGAGAGCAAAGCTGGAACATCAGTTTTTAACTGTTAGTGGACCCTAGATAACTGTAAGTGGTTTTTGCCATAAAACATGTCATATTTTATCTATTAGTAAAAAGAAGTAAGAAGGTTGTGCTGCTCCTTTGATAAACACTGTGAATATATACACATGCTTGTCTCTCAAAACTCTTTCACTCAGTGTTAAGAAACTATGTTCTTCAAGACATTTTAAAGCATTTTCAGTCTGAGCAGCTGACACTGTATTAAAATAAAACAACATGATTTGGGGTGACAATTATGCTGCTGGTACAAAGAACCAAGGCACATTTGGTGGACAAAGTGTTTCTGGGATAATACTGCAGATGTTACTGTAGCATTGTGCTTTCATCTCTTTGTATCTGGGTGTGATCAAGACAACCACATTTTAATTAAACTGGAGGTGTGATACCAATATGACAGACTTCGAAAACGTTAGTAAATTATTTGTTGGTCTGATCCGGTCACAAACCAGGTTACGAGACATGAGTGTCTCATGGTTGTGGAGCCACAGTCAGTGTAGAGGCTGTTCAGAAGATGTGCAATAGGACTGAAGAGATTCAGTTGACCAATGATCTGCAACAACGTTTAAAGCACAAAACAACAATGAAATGACAAAATGACAATAAATTTACCAGGCAAATGTACATACAGTACATAGCAAATGAAAGGTTAAGACTTTACAAATTAAAATATATATCCATCCATCCCCTTTTTAAAAGATAATTTTTCTGCATTTTAGCCTTTAATTGACAACTTGAAAGTGAGAGAGATGGACAGGAAACTTGGGGTGAGAAGAGAATTTGATATGCAACAATATA
>JAUYWH010000025.1:8285882-8331695 GCA_034779795.1 Ctenopoma multispine | reverse complement strand
ATATAGATAGACAGTTATATCAGTATACTCAGTTATTCAGCTGCTCTGAATTTAATCAAAGTAAATTATGGCTTAATTTTCTTGGGAAATGTATATCAGTATTACTGTATGTAACAACAACTTGATTTAATCAAATTGTTTATTTAAAAGTGCTTTTATTCATTCATTCATTCATTCATTCATTCATAGGTTTTAAGAAATAAACAAACGAAATAATGGTTCTGCTTTTTCCAGTTGTGTTGATTCTCCTATTTGCACCATGCAATTGAAACTGTTTTTTTATTTAAGAACATTACATCCTTACCTTCTGTTTATAATCTTAAACTTCTGTTGATTTTCCAATTGTAATTTCGCCACTCTGAAATAGAAGATACCCAATAACTTATGTTATATATCAATAAAGTGGTCAAATAACAATGATGCAGCTGTGTGTGAACCTGTACCTGAGCATTAGCCAAATGTGGAGGTTTGGGGGCAACACCTGGTTTCCTCCTTGCAACAGCAGGTGAGCGGTTTGTCCTCAGGCTGGGGGTCCTACAAAGTGGTGGGCAGGGCTTTGAACTCTGGGATACAAACAAGGAGCAGTTGTCCACTATTTCTCCACTAATAGCAGACAGGCAGCTGCGGTCAGAGCTGATGATGTGTTCCTCAGATGATTCAGTGCTGTCCACTGAAGCAGAAAC
This sequence comes from Ctenopoma multispine, assembly GCA_034779795.1. Taxonomy (NCBI): domain Eukaryota; kingdom Metazoa; phylum Chordata; class Actinopteri; order Anabantiformes; family Anabantidae; genus Ctenopoma; species Ctenopoma multispine. The sequence continues at coordinate 8,331,012 of JAUYWH010000025.1, read as the reverse complement.
ACATTGGACACTTTGAGAAACACTAAAAACTGAGGTTTGTGCATTACTGACACACTGCAAGCAAAGAGCATCCTAAAAGTGAAAAAAGTAGATATTCTAATGTTAATGTTCTCCAGGTATGGTACATGTCAGCATTAATCGAATGTGCTGCACAACCATTTGTTTTTTATTGGTTTGTTACCATTATTATTTTGTTGCATTATTTTACATTTACAGCTTCTCAAATCATAAGATTTTATGTTTTTTCTTATGCTTATTTTATTATTAAAATAACCATTGTGAATGTGTCAGTAATTGTGGTGACATTTCTCACTGACAAATAATGAACTGATTATTCCAGACATATTAAACTTATTGGCAGTCCTGTTAACATTTGTTAAAACTAGATCCACTACACAAGTAATACTAATTTTATTATATCATGCACAATACCATAACAGTCACAGGAGACATGTTTCTTCTTTGAGTACTTCTTAAATTTTAAGTAACACTTTGTCATGCTATTACCAGGTGACACCTAAAAAAGTATTTTATGAGCTACCCTGGCTTTAACAACACCTTCTCATATTTAAATGTTGTACTTCTTCAAGTCAACCATATCATTTTCACAAGATGTGATTTCTCACAGAAATCAGATGCTTATTTACAGGAAATCATAGCGGAAAAAAAACAAAAAAAATCCAATAAAGTTCAAACAACAAACTCACTCAGCAAGTGACGATTTTTCCATGGTTCACAGTTATGATGAAGATGATGCAGTTGAAGATGATGACTGTTAAGTTCGTTGTCAGTCGCAGCCTCAGGGGATGAGCAGATGACAGGACTGGTCTCTGCTCCCTGTGATTGGTTCCCAGGATAGCTATGGGGGGGCAGCGAACCACGGCCAGAGGAAGAGGATGACTGGCTGAGGGTGGTGGAGGCAGTGCTGCCAGAGCCAATGGAGTGTGGTCGTGGGTAGTCTAGACCCCTGTGTGAACAACACGCCACAGGGACTGACAACACACATAGATCGATGTCATCAAGAAGAAATAATGCTTTGTGTTAGTGAGGAATGTGGAGAAAAACATGTTATTTCTTTACGACCTGACAATTTAATAATACATTTTTAATAGAGTTGTACTTGTTTTGAAATGTAAAATGTTGTATGGTGTACTGCTCCTTACCTCTCCCAGGCAGGACACAGCTCACTGCTCGGTCACAAATTGCAGCATCACTGGGTTGAATGTCCATGAAAGGTTTGTGACCTATTCCCATGAACACTCTCTCCTGAATACGGAGCTCTGAAACACAAAGTACATTCACAATGTGTTCTGCACACCTGCAGACTACTTTATAAACTTCCCACTTACAGCAGCTAAGTGCTATATAAAAATGTACAGTGTGTTCTTGTTGTTACCACCTCTACTGTGAGCGGCCTGTTCCCACAGTATCCTCTCCAGGTCAGTGGTCCAGGCTTTCTTCACCTCCATGCTGGATGCCTTCAGGGTGTAGGTGTCCTCACTTTTCCTCCTGCGGAACCAGATCTCAAAACATAGAGCACTGGCACTAGAGTTATGTGTCATCCCGATGTCGCTCGTCTAGGAGAGAAATCACAAAGGGGGACGAGTAAATTACACTGATGGTACATGATGAAGTAAAATATACTGTATCAGATTTAGTATTTAGACTCAAACAGGCTTGTAAAGTACAAGGCCATGTACAGACCTTGAATGACTGCTTGTAGACATAAACATCATTGCCAACATCGGTCCTTTTAGTCTTGCTGAAGAGGATTAGATCTTCAAAGAGAAAGATGCGGCGGACACATTTCTTCTTCCTAAAGAAAACTGTGAATTCATCCTGGCGAATCAGCTGGCCCTGCTCTTTTAAATTCACCTGATAGAGCAGAAGAAGTTATAGGAAGGCAGAAAATAAAAGACTGTTAACTCCATTTACCAACAGTGTTTCCAGGTATGTTATTTCTTATCCTGCATCGTATTATCTTACATCACAGTCCTGGATGGCGTCCATGGTGAGCAAATCGTTGCCGTGACGCATCTGAAATCGAACCAGGTCTGCAGCAGCCTGGATCTCAGCCCTCTCCCGCTCCCTCTCACTGCTTGTCAGATCAGGCAGATACACACCTGTGCCACATTCACTTTGCATGCACGCGCTAGATGTGAGTAGTGTATCCTGGATCGTATCCTTCGGCCTGCATGAGCCAGCCAGAGCCAACATGTCCTGCAGCAGGAGGCTGTACTTACTGATCCTCTGAATGGGCCTCAGCAGGTAGGATGAAAGGTCCATCATGTCTCCCAGCTCCTGCTGTTTTTTCTTTGGTTAGAAAACAAAGTGGGGCACCAACACACCCAGGGTTAGGGATGTTGCAACACTACACCAATCACAGCTTAAAAGTTAGAAATAGAAAATGGCATATTGTGCTGTGGTCCAAATAACTCGTCATTAAACTGTGTACCACATTGATCAGTGACAATTTATTCTTCTGATTCTGATTCGAGTTCTGATTCTGTGAATGTAAAATGTCAGAAATCACCACAATGACCTGAAAAAAGTTAACATATACATACTGTAAACATATTGCTAACCACATTAATATAAACTGACCTTGAAGATGTCATGGCGACGATATAAGATGAGGGCGTCTGACTGAGGTTTGTTCTTGCTGTAGAGGGCGTAGAGACCAAAACTCTCACCCTGTGAAACGAAGTTAAACCATTTTAAAAAACTTAAGTTTAGATATGAGTAGTAGGTTTGATGTCTGCAATAATAACTAAAAAACGTTTTTCTGTAATTATATAATGATGTAATGATATATGTTAGAAGATTTAGGTTACATTATTTTTAAATACCATAATAAATTTAATTAAAATCCTAATTATGAATGTTTTCTATTAAAAGTAGAAGTGGCAGTTCAAGATAAAGAGAACAATGAGAATTTTAAACATTATATAATATACAGTACACATAAACAATAAAGAAAATTGTATATATACATATACGATTGCAATGGTCACAGTTACACAGTTCCTACTCACATGTCTGAGAAAGCAGCGAGCCACCATGGCAGCATCTTTCTGGCAGGCCTCCAGCTCTGGTAGGAAGTAGTGGCTGTGGAAGTCGTAAAGCTTCTCCAGATTGCCAAAGATGATGCTTCGCTTTCCCCTCAGGTCCTGGGGGATGTCTGGTCTGCCCAGCAGGGGGAGGTAGTGGGTCAGGATGTAGCCCAGGGAGCGGACATACTCCCTTTCTGTGAACACCAGCTCCTCCAGGACACGCTGCAGCCTCCTGGTGACAACAAATACCTTCAATATGACATCTAATGACATATTTAATAGGTAACACTTTAGAAATATCCAATTTATCTCTTTGTGTTTTGAATACTTTAAGGTATCTCCTTCTCACCCTTCTCTGTATTCTGAGTGATACATTACTTTATTTGCCTGATTTGTTATGTGTTATAGGATTTTGATAAATTAATAAATATAAATTTTTTAAAAATGACTGTGTTCTTCAGTCTTCTGGTTCATAACAGACAAAATGGAACATACATTGTTCATAAGTACAACATGGCTATGATGAAAATGCATCACTTAGGAGTTGCACTATTATCATCAATTTTCATTTATGACGGTCACATGCTGTGACTCTACTCTCTATATGCATTGTGATAGAAAAGAAACATGCAAAACATGGATGGATTATGAGACAGCAGGGCCCTGGGCACACAAATAAAATATTCCCAACTTACAATATGTTGCAGCTTTTCTATTGTTAAATATAGTATAATTGCTTTATTATTGTAAGGAATCATTTGAAAGAAAAGCACCCAGAGGTGCACAGACAGCACAGGCTTGGTTAAGATGGTTTATCTTAACATGAACCAACAAGGTATTGCACAACAGTAATTTTGGGGGAAGGATCTTGGAGAATAAAGACAGATGTGTAAACAACTATATAGCATACAGCAACTTAAAAGAGACAATCCTTAAAACAGGTCCAAAATTGTCTAGTACTCAGTAACCAATCCTACATCCACAAATCCTTATCAAACATAGAACAGCAATGCAGTGGATCAGGTAGAACAGCAGTTTGGGTAGAAAACAGTGGAGGCTGGTAACAAAACGCAGCACCGGTCCCACATTTTAATTGACGAAATCAACTGAAACCAGCACTGAGGGCGAAACAGCAGGTTGCAGGACGGCAGAAGGATTGTGTTTGGAAGTCCAGCTGAGCTCAGACATAAGCTGGACACATACTCCTGGAAGTGTTTGGCAAGAGATGGCCACCAAACGTTTTGCTGTATGCTGTAGGACCCTGGTGTGCAGCGATCAAGGCTGACAGGCAAGAAGAATGAGCCCAAGAGAGTACTTTAGGATGGAGCTCAGCAGGAACAAACAGGTGAGTGTCTGGGCAGCTGGTGGGAGTTGAAGTGTTAGCCAGTACAATGAGTACTTCCTGCTCAATGTCCAGCCTTCCTGCCCAAGACAAACAAACAGCAGCGAAGAAGAAAGCCCAGAGGTCATGTGTAAGAGTGTGTGTGTGAATGAAACGTAAAGTAATAAAACATTTGAAGACAAAGGTTTCAGTATTCTTCTGTGTCAGACTGAGCACCTTACTTAGCGGGCAAGTGCAGACAATATGGCCTTGGTTACCACAATAGAGGCAAAGGTGGGGGTAGGGAGGGACAGAACCCAAGATGAAAAACAGTAAAATAGTAATCTGCAGAACACCAGGAAGCCAGGGACAATTGTGTTTATAGCCTGTAGTATTGGGCTTAAAAGACAAGAGGACAGAAATATGATTTAGATATTCCCACTTTTGACTGAATCCACTGATTTTCTTGTGAGATAGAGCTAATTGTTTGTCACCTGAAACTAAGGTTTTGTGCCCAGATCACCCATCAGTAATCCATCCATGATGTCAAAGTCATAAGAAACCTGTACATGTACCTGTAGCACTTCACTGACAGCTTAGAGACAGAAAAAGGGGAATGAAACCTCATTAAGACCAAGAAGACTCATAAGATCAGAAAAAGTAAAAAGAGAAAAAGTAAAAGGATATCATTGACATTTCTAAATCAGCTCACTGAAACTTACCTTGCAAAGCAAATGTCTGAGAATTCAAACATTTTTGCCAATCATATTGCCTGCATATATACTGTGTATATATATATATATATATATATATACACAGTATATATATGTATATATATGATAAACTTACAGAGCATTGCTGGCACTCTCCTGTGGATTTGCCAAACAAAATGTCCCCTCATGTCTCCTGATGGGCAGGCTTGAGTTTGAACAGCACAAAGTCCCATCACCACCTGCAGCAACCCGGTCACTCATACAGGACTCCTCTGAGCAAAAGCTCCCGTGGCGGGAGATCTGAAACTTCTGAGCCTCCTGGAGGATCCGACAGGATGGCTGACCATGGTGGGAACAGGATGACGAGGGCCGAACCTGCTGCTCTGGAGGAGTGGGTGACCCAGCTGTTGCCACTTCTGTCATGTACGAGTCCTGGCTCACTGACCTAGCTCCGAGACCTCGACCCCATGGAAACCACTGACATCCAACTGTGTGGGACTGAGACAAAGCAGCAGCATCTCTCTCACTCCTCACTCGGTTCGTCTGTCTCCTCCTCGTCTCCCTTTCTGCTCTTCTGGATGACCTATTAGAAAATAATGCAAACATACCAATAATGAGTACTTAATATGTAGCATGGCTTATCCAAAAGAGTTTCAGATTTAATTCTACCTTGAGTGTTTTTACATTGTTGTAGCAGTTTGCATGTTTTCAATATATTATAAGACAGTGTATTTATATTGCTTATTGTTTTATGGGGCATTAAGCTGTCATATTTTATTGCATTTCTTTTGATTTGATTCATGGGGAGTAATTAATATTGTATTTTTTTGTGGATGTGCAACAAAATTTATGGTTGTCACATGTGTATAAATGACCTGACTACCAGAGGAGCTCAAATTAAAACTAAAGAAAATACAATTTCTAAATCTTTTTGATCTTATCACTGTTTGAAAAGCACAGCTAAGCTAGCAAATCCTTCTCAGGTGAAATAAATTATTACAAACTTGTTTTACCTGTGAGGTGACGGTGGGATGACCTTTGACTGGGTGATTCCAGCATCACTGTGATCCTCAGGTTTGATGATGATGTTACAGCAGGCCACATTTGTTGAGTTAGCACTGCTGCTGCCCAGAATCGGCCTTCTTTTCCCTAAGTCCACCGCTCCTGACACAATGCCCTCCCACTGTGGGTGCCGAGGCCCAGGGGTCGATTGTACCACCAGACTCTGGCCACCAGGTGAAGATGTCTGAACATTAGTGCTCACCACATCAATATAATGACATTCATACTGGTTAGAATCCAGATGTTGGTGGTAAACACTGTCTGTATCCTGCATCCTCTCCTGGAGCTGCTGCCTGGCCTCCTGACATTTCAGCCAGGCTATGTTCCAAACCCGCATTGCCCTGGAGCCCTGCAGGGTGCTGGCCTGGGCCTTCACCTCCTGAAATCTCTCTGGGCTGAATTGGAGGAACCTGTTTTGGAAAGTCTGAAACATGGAGCTATCATTGCCTGACAGGGAAACACTGGTGGTGGTTGGGCCAGAGCCATGTGCTGCATGGATATCAGGCTTGCAAAGGGAAGTGGGGCTTAGTTCAGGGTCTTGGATTTGGTGTTGTATTGGCTGAGTGTTTGTTTGATTTACAGATGCATTTTTATGGTCTTGCACTGTGTGGATTCCAGATTGACTCCGGATTGACTGGTTGAGGTAATCAGTGCATTCATTGGCCAGAGCTGTAGCCTGTGTGAAAGATACTTTCTTTTACTACACAAAAGAAACAAAACTGCACATTTCTATTGTCCTTTTTATGTAATTCTAAAATTCACTTATTTATTAATTATTAAGGTTGTATTTTAGGTAAAAACAAAAAAAATGTGCAAAAATAGTTTGAAAGAATTTAAATCAAAAACTGACATTGCAATAGTCAGTACCAACCAATTTCTTTCCAGAGACCAACATCAATAAATATTTTAGACAAAAGAGAAAGGAGCATCAAATGCAAAATTGTATTCCAAACTGGGCCACTTGATTATTCACAATAAAAACACTATCTGTATACTAATTCTTACATTTTGAATAATTATCTTACACCAACCTGCTCACAAAAATCGCACACGTTGACCATGACCTGCAGCTCCCTGCCACAAGCCTCTGCTCTGCACAGGAAGTCCTCCAGGCCTGACTTAAAGGTCCAGACTAGAGTCCTGAAATCCTCTGTCTCTGGATAAGAGAGTCCACTCTGGTGAAGCCGCTCTGCCTCTGATACTAATGACATGGCATGATGCCTTCGGTCCTAGGGAAGAAAAAGCAGAGACTTGGTCAACTGGACATACCAAGAAACATAAATACAGGAATAATGACAGCCACAAGCAAAAGAAGATTCACATTAGCTTCAATAAGGAAAGCAGTGAAGCTGTTGAGGATCTGCTCCATTCGCTCTCCAGAGTCGTTGACTGATTCAGCCTCCAGCAGGTGGCGGTCCCCTTCTATATTAAACCACTGCTGCATCTGAAAGGACAGAAGATAATAAAACAAAATTGTCTTTGATAAGCAAGCATGCGCATACTCAAAAATACACTACATGTGGTCAGATTCATTTATTTTTTAATTCACTTAACACTACCAGCCAAACGTTTGGACACACATAGGAATTATCATGTTTTTCATGAAAGGTGCAAGTCTTCAGTTGTGTTACCATCATTGCTCATGGTTATCCTTTTAAATTAATACATTTGCATTAGCAAACATAACATGCTATTGGAAGACAGTACTAATGTTTGCAGAAGTTAGGCCTCTGCATGTTTATGTAAATATTACTTTTGTAAATATTCCCTTTTCAGCTATAGTAGTCATTTACAATATGAACAATGTCTACACATTTATTCTGATCAATTTGATCAGAAAAATCTGCTTTTCTTTCACAAACATGGTCATTTCTATGTGTATCCAAACTTTTGACTGGTGGTGTATCTGATGTGGCTTATTTTAGTTCTTATCTCATACACAGTATCACATCCTCAAGTGGTAGTACAAGAACAAAACACCTACACCAACATAAAATACAAGCCACCAAAACAAAACCGTATTGTCACTGTTCACTACCAAACTATTTCACTTTGTACCCATAATTTATACAAGCAAAACAAAAGCCTATAGTTTTTAATAGGAATATTTGATAATCAGTTTGCGTAATGTACAGTACCTGTGTGAAGTGCTCCTCCAGCTCTCTGACTTGTAGCAGGTACTCCAGGTGTTCCAGTGACATGTTGGACCTCTGCACGAGGATGTGAGCCTGCTCCTCCACATGGTTGTACAAGCTAGTCACAGAGTCCACTGCATCACTACATGTAGTGGACAGGTTTGAGAAGGATATATATATATTCATACCTTTTCATTTGCCACACTCCTATTATTCTGTGATGTGGTGGCTGACAGGTATATGCTAAGTTAGGTGGTTTATTTTCTAGCAACAAGAAAATTCATTCGCAGGGTATCAAAGTTTATGTAAACATGTTTGCTCCAGAAAAAGACTGAAGAGCAGAGCAGGATATTTTCAGTCAGTGTTTACCTGAGGTCCTCGCACTCGGGGTATTTGAGGTCACTCTCCTTCCTCAGTCTAGCTAGGATGGACCCACCCTCCCTCTGCAGGCTGACCAATTTGCTGTCCTCCAGTACATCCCTCATGAGAGTCCTCTGTTCTATCATGCACCGCTGCACAGTCTGTTAGACATTTTAAGATCAGCATTACACAGTAAAACCTTAAGAAGAACAGTTTTGAAGAACTACCTGTGCTCATATTTCATTTCTTTTTAAATTTTTATATGTGCCTTCAGCAATATTTTTTTAAAAGTACAAAAGCTTTTATCCTGTTAACTGCACAGTGTTCATACTTTAGTCGTTAGTGGAGCCAGACTTAAGCCAGAATAAACTCAGCTTTTGACTGAGTTAAACATTAAAGGTACCTGCACAGTGTCCGTCCTCTGTGGCTCCTCTAAATTACTGATTGCTTTCAGTAGCAGGTTGGACGCCTCATGAAGATCACACACAAACGGGAAGAGTTTCTAAACAATGAAAGATGTAAAACCCAGGTAATTAATGAACAGTGGTAAAACAACTGGAGAGAAGCAGGTCAAAGAAAAAGAGAAACAGGTCATTTATTGAGGTGAGTCTCTCACCTGGTGCAGCTCCATCCAGTCACAGTGGCTGAGAGACAGTGTGCCATCCAGGCAGGAGCTCAGCTGACTCACCTCCACGAGCTTAAACAAGGCTTTCATCGATGTCACCAAGTCAGTCTGCGTCCAGTAGAGAAATGTCAAATTTTTTAACACAGTGCAAATTTGTTATTTCTCACTTTAGTTGACCTCACAGGTTGTTGGTGAAATATTGGTGTTTTGCTCATATTTCCTCTGCTTTGTTCTCCCTTACAAACGGCCTTAGCACTAAATGTTAATATTATATTTTCAATACGGATACAAACAATATTGTCCTGATTGTGGTAACTCAAAAAGCACTACGATTCACCCTCTGGTCATTAAAAGTCTGAAAAAAAAAATCATGACAATCCATTTTTCTTAACTTATTTTAGTTTGGACTGATGTGGTGGGTGAACAAACAACAAAGATTAAATTATCAAACATTACTGTCTTAAAGTCACACAACTAGCTAATGAAAGAAGATAATGTAGTTTATTCAGATTGATTGCTTTTTCTTAAAAAACAAACAGAACAGTTCTTTTAAATGCAGTGTCTTGTAATAAAGACTGTAAAGAATGAAAACGCTGACCTGGACCCCAGGACATTTCTCTGGTCGGAGGCTGTTGTCCTTGTTCACCAACAGCACCAAACTGTTTATTGTCTGGGGAGTCTGCTCCTGCAACAGTTCAACACTCACTTACATTTTAATGTACCTCCTTTTTTTTCATGGCATATGTATATAAAATGTGAGCATCATAGGGAACTTTATTTCTTCTTCAGGTTTATAAAGTAAATTGAACAGATTTTAATTATTAAAAAAAATCTAACACTGTATAATGCAGTTGTCTGAAGAGTCATGGCAACTGGACTTCTTTCTTTCAAGTAGAGACGTTTCGTTCTGCATCTACAGAACTTTATCAATCTGAGGGAAGTTGGCTAGTGACCACAAATTTATCCTCCAGGTTGGTTGCACCTCACATATATCACATATATACCTCACATATATATAATGCAGTTGAGCAAAAAATTTATATCATTAGACAGTCTTATAACAGATATATCAAAGAAAACACGATTTGTCACATTAGGATTATTATTACCTGAAGTGACATCAAGGCTTTATACAGCTGTGGTTGAGGATGCATCTTTCTTGCATCGAATATGAGTGTCATTCCAGCGTTTCTGATTTCTCGTCTAAATACAGAGATTAAAAAAGGAAAATTTGTGCATAACGGTGAGACAATAAAGCATACATGACTACAGACACAAGTCAGTCTTCTGGGGTTTCTGTAAATATGTTATGCGTATTTTATGATTGCGATTGATCAATGTATTCATTCTTTACCTGGTGATAGAGTGGAAATAGAGCAGCATCTGGAAGAGGTCCCAGCTTGTCACCTCCAATCTCCATCCTTGGTGGTCTCCATAGAGCTCAACTATTGCCCTGCCTGTTCTATCTTTGCCGCCTGGAGGGATTAGAGAGAAGAAACATCCTGGAACATTTACAATCCTGTTCTCTGTTTGTGAGGATTTCCACTTAACCGCTTGATCTAATTCCAAAAGGGTGAAGGAGAGAGAAGACTTAGTGTAGTGTGGTACTCAGTGCCAACTGTCTGCTTTGTCTGTACCATTCCTCAACCAAAAACACTAAGTTGATTTCACTTTTCAGTGGTTTTATTTCACCACATCTGTGGACATAATGATTCCAGAAGTGTAGAGAATTTGTAATTTTGTATATAAATAGGCTCATAGAAACAAAAAGCAATAAGCGCAGAAGAAGCACAGGTTCAACTGACATACACAGAGCAGGTCCACTAACTAATAGTAGCACATGAAATGATAATTACTGTATATAGAACAGAAGTTTGAGAAAACACAGCAAACAACAAAGTTAAAGAAAGACAGAGAGGATCTGAACTACTTTAGCAATGTTATTCAATGTTATACTGTACATTTCCATTTCATGATATGAAGAACTTTCTAACTCTCCTTTTGAAAAGCTGTCAAACTATGTAAATGGATTATAATGAGTGCTGTCACTGTCGATCTCAAACTAACCCACCTGTGAGAGATGCTACTCCCAGGAATAGTGGGTGAGCTCTGGGGTCTGGGGATCCCAGGGGGAGATGGTCAGGTCTGGGCCGAGCAGAGGCAGGCTGGGAGATCTTCTGAGTCACTGCTGCTGGATGTGGATCTGTCTGTGATGGGTTCTCTATGTGATTTCCACTGGGTATTGACGTAATGCCAGGCTGAGCTCCATCTGGAAAAAATAAGTACATATTGTTGTAGGGAAGCTGATGAAGACTAACTTTATTCTGAGATTAATACTAATAAAACAAATGAAAGATTAAATAAGAGTAGAACATGTAGCAAAGCAACATAACTCTGTACCTGGAATGACCTTCCTCCTCCTGTTGATCTTGGGTGAAACCAGTCCAAAGGCTGTGCTATTTTTACATTTGACTACATGTAGCTGTGGAATCTCTGCACAGGAGCCAGTATTTTCTCTTCTCCTGACATTTTGACCTTCAACAATGACCAGTTCACACTTCTCTGAGGTGTCCACTACCGCTGTAGAAAGGGATGAACATCTTCTATCAGACAAAGATTCCCGTCGACTCAGTGGTGCTGCAAGAGACTTAGGAAAGTCTTTACTCTGCTTTGTGGAACTGGACCTGTTCTGTAGCCTTTCATGAGGCTTGAGGGGCATGTTCATCCCTGAAATTTCACTTGAACTAAGCGGTAATCCACAATGTCTGGCAGAGATCAGATCTGTTTGTTTAGAATCAGTTGAATTATGGCTTAGCCTTGTTCCTGCTTCTGAGTGCATCCCATTCACGCGGTGTAAATAAGGCTGGGCAGAGTGTGCATCCTCAGGTTCTCTAAATGGTACAGTTGTCCTTTCAGTTGTTTGTTTTGGAAGCACACTGTATTTTAAAGCACGTATACCCCCGTGCTCTTTACATGTGGTGGTGTTTAAATCTCCTGCTTTCCAGTATGGAACCGTGTTCTTTTCTCCTGATTCCTTACAGATGGCTACACTGACAGAGGGAGGATACTGTTCTTGCATCCCAGGATCACACCACATCCCTTCAATGTTACAGCATGAATCGCTTGTTTCAGTTCCTGGCGGCCTCTGTCTTTCATCGCACTGTGAGAAATCGCCATCCTCCTCCACTAAAGCTAACATGCCACTCCTCTTTGTCTCCTGTCCAAAGGTGACAGGGTTTTGTAGAGCAGCCTGGTAGGACTCCCTGTATCGACACCTCATGTCCTGAGCTCTGGAAACGTTTCTGACTTGTCTCCTCCTCATGCATGGGGTACAAGGTTTTTCTGAGAACCGGACAGTACGGACACACTCAAAGGTTTTAGTGGAGTCATGATGAGGGTGATAGGACTGGGAATGATGAAGAGCAGAGGGAGGTCCAGGTTCATGTGTGGACACGTGTTTTGTAGGTATCTGCACATGTGCTTGTGACTGTCCTGGAGGTGGAATCTCTGTGTTTTGCTGTCTTTGTGTTTGCCTGTATGGCTCCATTTGTGCATGTGGTGGCGTTTGTGCTTGTCTTTGTGGATATCTTTGCATTTGTGTATGTGGCTGGACTTGTACTTCTAATCGCTGTTGTTCTTCTGTTACTGACTGAGCTCTGCCAAAAAGCATACTTGCCTGGAGTATATCAATATATTCCCCTTCTGCAGCAGAGTGTTTATGTTTATCTTGCCCTATATTTTCTGAAACAGTTACACTGCTTTCTGTGCCTCCACTTGCAGGCACGCATTCACTTATAACAGTGTTAGTTTTTGTAGCTGTATTTGCGTCTGTCCCACTAAAGCGACTGTCCCACATATTTGGGGACACCCAGCCTATAGGCTTACTCTCAGTTTCAGTCTCTTTCACTTTGACCGCTCTAGATGAAGACGCAGCAGTAGTATCCACCAGGCGGAGTGACACAGCGATGCCGTGTTTCGCTGGACATATTCTGGTTTCCACAGAGAAGGTAGAAGAACTTGAAGAAGGAGTTAAAATTGAATTTTGAACCGTTACAGGATACTGTTTTGGAGCAGATTCTGTTGAGGGAGAAAGACAAAATGGATCATTTGATAAAGGATTCTCTGGAAATTGAGGAAGAGAAGGATGAAGAGGAAGTGGTGGTGGTAAAGGAGGATGAGAAGGAGGAGCAGAGGCCATACTACTGCCAACAAACTGTGGCACGTCCACAAATTCAGGCACGGCTACCCGTTCCCATGGTAGCCTCACTAGACCCTGCTCAGTGGCGAGCAGGCACTGACTGAGAGGTGTTCCATGGCGGCCCTGGTTGATTTCCTCCAACCACTCACGGGTGAATATACAAGGGTAGGAGGTTTCAGGGATTGGAGTCTCCTCGACTACTTCCAGACTAGTACCGTCCTCTTCCAGGATGCTGCAGACCAAGATGCGAGCTGATTGGTCACAAAATGGTGCCACCTGGAGGTAAAAGTCGCCAGGCTGAAGTAGCAGGGGGTTGACTGGTGAAAGGTGGATGACAATTTGGTCATGCAAGCACAGAGGCCAGCCCTCACAGAGGAAAAGTACATCAACGTACTGAGCCTTAAAGAGGGCAAAGAAGTGGACAAAGTAGGGTTTTAGATATTTGAAATATTATCACGTTAAATCCAGCAAGAAGTCCTTAATATATATTTGTTCCATATTAACAAATGCAGTGACCATATGTCTCTCATACAAACTTAGCACATCACTGAGGGGTACAACACACTGACAGACACTTACACATGCAGCCTGCTGCACAGTGTCTAAGATGTGCTTGGCTGGGACAAGAAAGTCCAGCAGGCACCGCAGGGCATCTCCCTGATAGCGGCTGTCAATGATTTGGAAGAGCTGGCTGAGAAGAGTGGGCGCAGTGGCTTCAAAGGGTGGGTACAGTGCAGAGAGCAGGTTCTGGATCGAGCTCTCCAAAGAGTCAAGGTTCTGCAAACACAAGCCAGAGAAAGCTGAAAAAAATATATGTTGATTGGCAAAAGGCAAACCACGTTTTCTGGGTTATCTTCTTGGACAACCACTTAATCTTTATGGAAACTTCTCAAATTTAAGCCTAACAACAGAGAATTCAATAATATCTTGCTGCATGATATCATTAGCTCAGCAATGATAGAAACAAGTCGTTTACGTCACCATTTTCAATTTTTTATTTACTGAACACTGCTTACTGAACAATGTCTGCTTTCAAAATAAAACATGACTTTTAAGTAAAATCTTTATATTGACTTTGTAAATATTGTTTAGTGATTAGTCTAAAATGTCAGAAGATAATGAACATTATTAGTTATTGAAATTAATTGTTTTGTCTGACCAACAGTTCGAACGCTGACGATATGAAGTATCCATCATTGAGTCCGTCACTTTGAAAACAAAAATCCAAGTAAACAGTGTGTGTGGTGGTTGGTCTTGAGGCTAGCTAGCCTCCTGGTTTTGTTTCAGGTTCCCTTTGACCTGAACTCATGGCTGCCTACCCACTTTTAGGCCCTGCTTTATTTAGCCCAGCAAAGGCCATGGCAGCAGACCTCACGGGTTAATGTACTTATATTACATAGAAGAGGCTCTGTGCATTAGGATGGGTGATGTGTGAATGCTGACACATGATATGAATGTTGCTGCCTTTTTACCAGGTATGTGTTCAGCGGTTTTTAAATGTATGGTATTACAGTGTAGAAAAACACTTAATTGTTAAAATAAATTCATCAGTCCAACACTTTGTTGAGAAAGTGTTTGTTTAGAGAAATTATTATTCCAACTCAGCTGTAGTGATGAATAAAGACTGATACGGAAGATGGAAACAGAGAAGGGTAAATTATGTCCCTCCAGAGCTGCTATCTGTTGTGCATCTCTTACTCTGCACCTCTCACCTTTGAGAGGAACTAGCACAATAATAGTGGATTCTCTATATGTATTAAGTTGCCTGTTCTATTTTTTACTCTATGCGACAGTGCACATCATTGCACCGTTATATCATCTAAAAACACCACAGTCTTAGCCAGTCCACATTCCTCACACTGTGACTCAGACCTTCTTGTCAGTGCTGCCACACCCTGCTGGGACAAAACACAGTGATGAGCATCACGATAACATCCTTCAAGTAGAAGGAGGAAGACATTTTCAGTGGAAATTAACTGGGGAAATGACAATGTCTGCAGGCTTGAATGCACACTGTGTACTTTGAGCGTTTTCAGTTCACAGCACATACATTTTTAATTTAATGTTTCCCATTCCTGAAGACAAAAAACAGCTGCTTCATCAACTTCATCCAAATGTCAGCGAGTGTCACTGTTTTCTGCGAGGAAGCAGTTTCGAAATTTTAAGATGGAAACTAAACAATAATGCTGGGTAGAATCCACTGGCAGTGGTGAATGCACACCAAGTGCAAACACAAACCTTTGGCGAGCTCACAAAGAAAGGGAAATTTAATGTGCGTATTAACACTGATGGTAATGTGAGTCAACTGTAAGGACACATCACTGGGGACTGTGTGATGCCTTCAAAGATTCACTTACATGCTAGCATGAAAATGTAAATGTGTAAAACTATGACTGACTTTAATGGGTTTGTTTTTTATGAATGTGTTGTTATTTGTGTGTCTGTTTCCAGTTTGCAGTGTACATGTGTCTGCATGGACCTGTTTCTTTGCCCAGGCCGACATACAGATTCACACAGCTCTATATAAACACCTAGACCTGTCTCACTCAGCCACTGAAATAAATGACGACGCTCACATTACTGCGGATAAGATGTCCCAGTGTGGGAGGTGAAGACAGTTTGAATATCTCTGTCCAGTATCATTATGAAGCAGAAATAGCCTTTGCACATTCCTGATGTCAAACAGGTTCCTGCCTGGACAAGAACAAAATATTTCACAAAGAAAAAAACAAAAGCTTTCATGTTGACATTTATCCCCTTTTACATTACATTTTCAACTGTGAAATTAATTTTATTTGTATGTTTTTCTGGGTTTTTTGCATTTTTCATTTGATTGTATCTTGTTTGAGATTGCATACACAACAACCTGTAAGGCTGTAAGGTTGTTGACCACAACTGGGTTGTTACATGGGAACCCAATTTGAACAAATAGTTTCCAGAATAACTAATTTATTTTAATATAGGTGAATAAAGATGCAACACTATGAAGCACACACTGGAAAGAAAACATCCACACTGTTTAGTAAGAGCGAAATCTAATCTAAAGTAGATGTCAGTAAATTTATTTAATTTCTACTTAAATAGTTACTCTCCCTCCTCTCAATTTATGAGTCTAGTGACGTGTCCTCACAGTTATTTAGTTTGTGTAATATTACATTAACGAAATGCCTGAGAAATATGTGAAGCACAATAAGCGCAACTGCTGTGATTTGGCTAAACTTCAAAGCCTCTACAGACACTGATACAGCTCCTAAATAAGCATGAAAAGAAATCATTTCCTGTGTTTACGTCTGCGGTTTTACATCTGTGCTAATGTACACAGATTCCCTACTGGATTACACAAACTATTTATAATGGTTTTCCTGCAGGCCACAAAAGAAGAGCTGGGGAACAGACATGTTTTTTTTTGCTTTCAGAAAAGAATCTATTCATTTTGATTCATTGGTGCAACTTGATGCATGTTTGGAATTCTTGACGTTTCAGTAGTTTAAAGAGGCTAGTTTTTGTACTGCATACAGTACAAACCAAGTTTTAATAGGCTACATAAACATTTAGTTGACAAATAAATTAACTTAACAGACAACTGGGTATCTGCCATATTTCACTCTACTTCAGGTGTATATAATGCTGATATATTCAAGTAAGATATCTGATATCACTCTGGCAGTAAACACAAAGCATATCTGAGCATTTATTTCACAGCTAAAGTGTGATTTAGCTGTGATTTGATTTTGAAAAGGGAGATTATATCAGCAGTGAGTGCACTGAGCTTCACAGCTGAACTAATGACACCTACAATGTGCAACTCCAGCAGAAACTGGAACATTTCATGTCCTGTGACATGTAAATATTCAAATTCCTATTAGGTCAAGTCACTGGAGAGCATATTTGGTTTACTTAAAACTGTGTAAGTGTCTATGAACATCTGACTGTACAGAGGTCGATTTAACCACCATGACAGATTCACATGCGTATTGTCCTAATGTGTCTCATCAGGGAACAAAGCTGAGGAAGTACAAAGGCTCATTAGTGACTATTAACACTGTTTAGTCAGTGAGGAGACTAGGTCAGGGGGATGGAGAATGCATTTTGCCAAATTAAAGCAACAGGGGCACTGCTCTCTATCAGATCCCTTGCATTTATTTTGCAATAAAGATGAGGGGTCAGAATTAACATCATTTAAGATCATATTTCAATTCTGGTAAAATAACGTGGATATAAAGTCTTATACAGTCAAGTCTACATTTCAGTCTCTGCAGATGTTTGCACTCAAGCTGAATCTGAACTGTTTGGTGTCTAGTTGCCATCAAGTTTTTCTCAGTTGTCATGGTCATAAAGTCACAGGCAAACAAACAGAAAACTACAAACCAAGTCTCTGATTGCTTTAACAGCATTTGAACCACATCTATTAAATTACACGATGTACCCATCTAACAGGAAAGTGATGTCAGATGCAGAATACTTCTATTCATTATAAATTATTTTAAGTACTGTGTAAAAGATTGTATTAAATAACAAAGCTGCACAATAAAAGTATAGGAAAACAGTGTGAACTATTTTGTCTTTTAAAGTTTATGCTATCCAGCGACATAATCCATTATTTAAAAAAACAAACTGAAAAATCATAATAATGAAGAGACTCTGCATCTTTGTTCTTCTTCCAACAGGAAGGACTCCCTCACCAGCATCTGCGTCACAGCGCTCTGATGTTCTACTGAAGCCATTTACATTCTGAATGACAACAGCTCTCAGAACATGTGACCTGACCAGGAAACACTGGCAGTGACAACCTAAACTATTTTGTGATAAGGAGGAAAATTCAATTGTGCAATAAGCAGATTAGCTGTGACGCAGTCGTTGTGCAGTGACAAACCAGAGAACAATCGATAAAGCACAGCAGAGCTTCACACCAGGCACAATACACAAAATCTAGGGTAATTTACACAGATGCTTGTAAATGTTGAAATTCTTTAATGCTGAAGATGCAACATGTCAAAACCATTAATCACAGTTCCCTTCAGTAACATATCTGGAAATCTGCCCAATTATTTTAGCTGCTAATTAGCATCATGAAGACATTTTGTGTCCAAGGAGAATTTTAGGGTTAGAGAATTTAAATGTTAGATGCACAATACATGCAAAATGTTATTTCTTATTATATTTGTTATTATTTTTTCTCACTTATCATTGTCCATCCATCCATCCATCCATCCATCCATCCATCCATCCGTCCATCCATGACACTACAATTAACACAAATCAGTTAATTATTAATTAACTGATTTATTTTTGACATATAGTGGAAATAGTTCTTTGGATGATGGATGTTTGTCTGTTGGCTTCTTGGATTATTACCACGTTACCCAACAACTCAAGTGGACATTTGAGATAAAAATACACATGGTATCAGGTTGTTTCAAAACATCTGTTATTTTATTTAGTATTTTGGGTAAATAATTTATCATTCAATGTTATTTGCTTGAAAACGTGATGCAGGAAAAAAAATATATTAAATAAAGTACCAAATTCCATCTTTTGTCAAGAAGGCTACATTTTTGGAGCAAATGGAAGGTACCTAAAAAATACTGTGTTGTACCTTTTAGCCCTAAAAGTTGCAAACAAAAAATAAATGGTACAAACAAGTTTTTCTCTGTAGCATTTTGAAACATTTTGTGACTCTACCTTAATTTACCTACTGACCACCGAGCACATGAACAAAACAAATTACACTATGGTTGGACATAAATACAGAGTAGAGCTAAAGTACATGACCACTGAAGCACCAAGGCAGCTAGAGGGTATATTCAGTAGCTTTACAGGGATCAGCAAATCAGAGCTTGTGGAAGACAAACACTAATCACGATGGCCTTGATCAGCAGGATGGTTTGAAGGTGGCTGTAAAGTAGCAGTCGAGAAGCAGTGAGGCCTGTGTTTAAGTCATTAAAAACACGTCAGGGATTTATGAATGAGCGCGTCTTTAAACTCACGAGTGAGTTGATGTGTCTGCACTGTGCATGCGAGGTGTGTTATTATATCGAAACGTGGCTTAGCTTTCACTGACACACTCATCTCATCTGTAATTAGCCCACAGCTGTGCTTAATGTAACTCACACTGGCGGATTTCATAACAAACAACCAGAAACCATCACTTGGTTACAGGAAAAACAGGTGAAAACACAGATGAACTACACTTAGTCATGCTAATCAGACCCTAAAATACATGACGTCAGATCTTTTAAATGCATGATGAATATTATGCAGAGACATACAGATCAAAATAATTATGACACTAAATGGGATTTAGGGATTGTATAAAGGTTTAACAGATTGCTGAATATATTCATATGGTGAGCAACTCTGCAAATATCTTGAACAAGGCCTTTGATGCTCTGTGTCTAAAAACTAGGAAAAGAAATGATCAGTGCATGTTTAACTAAGTAAAAAGGAACATTTTGCAGTTGTCTCCACGCATCAGAATTAGAGTTAAACACTTTGAACAGCTGCGTCATAGCCGTAACAGCTCCGTCAACACTTAAAGTTACTGCAGCTGAGGCCTTTTAGTTCTTTCATCAGAACTAGTTCATCAGAAATGTTGTTTTGTACCGTGTGCAGATGCTTCCTAATTCCTATCCAAAAGCAACGTAAATAAATGGGAAGTCAAGGTGATAATTTGCAGTTTTGCAAACAGAGCGGGTTGAGCTGACTGTTGTGTATTTTCCATTGAATCACCAGGAAGGGACAAGAAGTCTTTCTGGGGAGAGAAAAAAGACGCTTGTGTAGCCTGCTACACACAGGAACAAATACCCAAACATTGAGGTCACTCACTCCTAAAACAGGAATAGTCAGGTTAATGGACTCTGGCTTCAACAACAGGGCGGGAAAAATCACAGTGGTACATAGACACACACACACATGAAGCGTCCTGCCTGCCAAATCAAACCTACAGCAGACCTGAGCGGGTATTTTAAAACTTAATTCCTTCCATAAGTCAGTGAGTTCCAAACAAAATCTGCTTTATGTACAAGCACAGCACACCCTCTCTGCAGCAGAGGAACGTGTAACAACACAGAAAATACATCCATTCAGGTATTTCTTCATCAGGACATGACACTCTCCACAGACCAAAATAAAAGGAAATATTAAACTTTCCAATTCAGCTACGCACATAAGACATCGCCTCATTGATTCTCTCAGATGTGTTCTAGCTCCTCACACGCCAGTGAGTAGGGATCCAGCAAGGAGGCAAATACAGTGGCTGGTTTGTGAAATCTGCTTTGGTGCTCAGTAACCTGAGTCCTTCACCTTGAGTCAAAACATGCTGGCAGAGAGCAGCAATCACTGCAAGCTCTATGGGAACTATGGTATATGTTGTGCACAGTAAAAATCAATGATTGTTTAGTACTACTGAAAAGGATGCAGCTCTGCAACTGAGTAAACCATCTTCTAAAGTGTGAGACACATATAGGAGCTGTTCTGTCATCTGTCATCTGTGGCTAATAAGAGGAAAATTTTAAACATTTGAAAGTTGAATGCCTGGAAGCTGGAACTCAACGTGACAGTCGACACTCTTTTCGTACAAGGTTTGCTGCGTATAAATACAAGCTCAGGATTTGCCAAAACTTTATATTATATTAGTGATAAATGAAATCCATGTCAAGTTTCAAACAGCTACAAGAATGATACAATTACAGATCAAAACAGTGGAGAGTAAAACAGATCATCACATTACCATCTTCCTTTCTGTGTGCCGTCATTCCCATTCATCGCAACAGTGGTTGTTTCTGAAATAATCCAAAAGGAGTGACTATCATCCACAGAGCTGCTGCTCCAGCGTGGTCGCTGCTGAACTAAAATGAGATCCATTCTGCCCAGGCACTCGTTCACAGCTGAGTGAGCGAAGACAACCTTAAGCCAGTTGGATGAGCACGAGTCCTCGGCTGAGTTGCCTTTGATTTGTCTGGTTTCCTCCCTCACTCACTCCTTGTGTGTCTGATTTACTGTGCTCTTTCTGCTTACTGTCTCTCTGTGTTTGCACTTTCCCTCTCGCAGCACCTCCAGTGCCGGGTGCTATGTTTGTCTGAGAGGGGCAGCGTGACCAAACATGAGGAGAGGAGAGAGAGGGAGGGAGAACACTCAATGATATAATGTATTCTACAGTCTCTTAACCTTATACCCTTCACCCTAAAACCAGGTTTAACCCACAACAGTTTACAGTTGTGAAGATCAGCTGAAATATACTCATAATAACAGTACTGAACTAAAATGTGTCCATACACACACAAAAAATATGTAGACACAAATACAAACATAGGCTCTGAATTGGTGGCTGTTAATGTAATTTTGGCATTAATGCCCATGTTATTTATAACAATGCTATGAACCTCTGTGCGTGTGTTTGTATTACTTAGGCTGTGGGAGACATATAAACTGTATAGCTGACCCTAACAATTTAAACCAGTAGAATAAGACTTGGTGTTTGTCAAAGTCAGGTATCGACTGAGGTTTGGTACTGTATGTAGTGGTCACAGCTGAGATAAGTCAAAGTCTCCAGGGAATCCATGTAAGTTGATTTAATGTTCTATGACAAAAGTGACACAAGCATACTGTGTGTAAATGTCTGTTTGTTGATGTCAGATTGAAGGTTATTTAGAGATAAAGGGAAAGATAGAGGGTAATTACTGTAGACAGCTAATAAAATTTTCTTTCCATTTGACTTTTAAAACTGCACAACAAGTACATATTCAATATTTATCCTTCAGTCAAACACACATCAACAAAGTAAGTGACCATTTACAGCAAATGTTTTTCAGTTAGAATTGGCAGAAACCGCTTGTTGTTCTTGAGTCTCAATGAATCCAAGCACCAGTGTGGATCTAAGATCTGTCGATCCCCATATATGACCTATGAATATTAGTTAAATCCAAATCACAAAATATTGTATACAGAGGGGGTTGGAGTGGTGGTAGTAGCTCACTTCTTGCATGAGTATGATCAAAAGATATTCTGGCTTGGAAGTGCCAGGACTCCGTCTGAACTGTCCCTGCATGTATCAACAAATCTGCACACCGCTCAACCTCTCTGCATTTTTCCTAATGGCAACTTGTGGTATTGCAACTATAAATCCTCATACAAACCCATTCTACAATGATAAAAGAGATATCTGTAAAACAAAGCTGTTTTTCACTCTTGTGATTATGTTTTTTAACAGATGGAGGTTTAATATTTGTAAAACTTACACTGAGTCAAGACTAGAGACACTAGGGTCTAAGGGTTAAACCAAAACCTGTGGACTGGGACGGCAAGGGGAAAAATACAGCACATAGATGATGGGCCACACAAAGCAGGAGCAAACCCAAAAGCTAGAAGATGTCATCCAGCAGGTGATCAGTGTTCAATAGAAAAGTGTGTGTGAGAGTGTGAGAGTGGTTTTCAGCTCCTATAATATATCTGTCAAAGTAATAATCCATCCATCCATCTAGCCATTACCCAAACCACTTTTCCTGCAGTTCTAGTGGTGCTGGAGCCAATCCCAGCTGTCACTGGGTAAGAGGCATGGTACACCCTGAACAGGTCACCAGTTTATCAATAGTATGCTTCATTATTAATGCAAATTTTATTAATTAAAACAAAATTTAAGATGTTTTTACACATTTTTTCCTGTCTCCATTTAAACTTCCTCCCTTTTCAGATCATTGTTCTATATTTATTTTATAAAAAATATCATGATATTTAATATCAATTACAACATATTATATAATGCATATTACAATAATTTTGCACCGTTAAGGTAACGGTATTTGTTTATGTGGCTGGACCGGCAGATAGACACACCTGCTGTAAGATTCACAAGCACAATTATACTTCAGCTACATACAGCTTTATGGTTTCAACTGTGTTTTTTCCATTTCATCTTCTGTCCAAACTCAACCAAACTGACGAAGAGATCAAAGCTGAAGTGGCACAGTTATGGTATAAAATATTTGATTCTCTAAGTGAAACAACAAAACCACCATCTACCACTGGCTTTGAGCAAGCAAACAGTTTCCTTAAAAACATCATATAATTCTTAATTAAACTTGAGGAGAAGAGGTTTAGAAAAAGTGTTTTAAAGGAAAAGGCAACACAGCCGGGTGAAACATCATATGGACGGCAGCTGCTGTCAAACAGTGGTGAGAATCTGTCGTCTCTGTACGTTTGACCTGGTCATGTCAAAGTGGGGACAAAGACAGACCGAGAGACACAGACCGTAAGAGTGAGGTCTATGTCTCACTCTATCTTTAACCCACACTGGGAGACAAAAGCATCACACTTGAACACTGCCCCTGAGCTGCTGAGTCCAAGAAATTTATTTTAAAGAAAATCCTCACATTTGATCATTTAAACTAATTTATCTTCATCAATGACTTTAACAAAACTGCTGTTTTTTCTGTCAGTTTACTAAGTGGTTAATTGATAAATTGTTTCAGGATGAATTAAATTGCAGCCAGGTTATAATATTATCACATTTAAACAACTCCCATCCTGAATTGTGTATGACCATGGTTCATTACCAATTACTTATGTGATGCACCAATAAGGACAGAATAAAAGCTGTTTTTTACCCAGCAACAAAACAACTTATTAATCATATCTCATGTAAGAATTGAGTGCCCTCAGTCTCAACTCCAGCAGTTGAGAAAAAAAGGACAAACGTGTGTCGTTGCTGAGCTATTGCTGTTGTCCTTGTGCCCGCCCCTTGTTCTGCCTGTCTCTCTCTTGCTCTCTGGTCCTCCTCCAGGCTCTGCTACTGCACTGACTCCAGTGAGTGAAAAGGCAAATGTGCAAAAGTCATAAAGGGACAGAGAGACAGAGAGAGAGAGGAAGAACAGGAGAAAGGCAGCAGGGAGGGGGGATGAGGAAATTTGAGTGTGTGTGTGATGGCATGTCTGTGGTATTAAGCTCGGGGAGAGCGAGCGTGTCCTCGCCAGAGGAGAGAAGCTGTTGATTCAACTGGTCTTAGCCAATGCCTTGTCGCCCTTGTCCTCATCTCTCTGTCTCTCTTAAAATCCCTTTCGTTCTAAGCCTCTCTCGCTCTCTCTCTCTTCATTTCAGTCATACATATTATATACAGGACTTAATCCCATATCTCTGCCCCTCCTCCCGTGCTTCTTTGTCAGGTTGTCATTGTGAGTTACAATCTGCACACTACCGGCCTTCCTGGTAAAAAAAAAAAAAAAAAAAAGTCTGTGTGTCCTTAGACAACACTGTAACTTTTCATCCTAGCAGAAGATGACAACTGTTTCACTGTGACACCCACATTTTACTGGACGGATGAGCAATGTGAGACTCAGGCGAGAAGATCACAGCTGAAATGAAAACGAAATGCACTCTCTGCAGTATAATAGCTGTGTGTTCTTTAAACAGGATTCCAAATTTATCCAAATCATAGTTTACATGCTAACAGCACAGTAGCTGTACTGCTTTAGCAGTAGTATTTATTTTCCATCTGTGATTTAACCTCTCATATTTCTTTAACTTGTCAGTGTCTGCCTGTGTAACACTAACAACTCAACTCAACTAGTACAGCTGTTAAACTGCTCTGGATGTAACAGTGGCTTCACTGAATTTGGATGAAGTGCTGTCAGTATTAGACTGCGTCAGAGCCACTTTTTAAAGGTACATGTGCGTGTGTGTACATTTTTACAATAGCCTTAATGGAATGGAGTGTTTAGAAGCTGCTAATCCCGACCACTGATGGAAACAAACGCACCTCAAGCTTTGACCTTCTATTTTTGCTTGCAGCATCCTCAGCACTTGAAGCATGCATCTTCTCAAGCTCTGGCTTAGGCAGCTAGCACCTCATTACCATTCTGTAAGGCAGTTAACATTGCTGGAGATGCATTTTGTCTAGTGAGCAAGTTGTGGTCAGAGCTGGGATAAGTACATATAATTAACTATTTTATTAGCAATTGGCTATGTCAGTGATTATTAAACTTTTACACGTGTATTTGGTATGTAGAGATGTTTCTGGTGGTAAGACAGGGACATTTTCAGTGTGAAATCTACATAAGCAGACACTGCTGAATAACAATAAAGACCATTTTCTATTGAATAAGCATTTTTTATCGAAATATTAACATCTGGCTATAATACACAATATAGCTAATCTGCTATAAATTAAAAAACAAATAATCTGAATCTGTACCCGAATCATTATGACAAAATGTTATTCACTGAACTTAAAGGAACAGACACAGATGTAACCCAAACTTTGTCAGCTGCTACTTTTATTGTACGTTTTATTGGCTTAGTGAACATACAGCAACCCTGTGGTTACTGGACAACCTATTGTACCATCAACCACCCTGGTAGAGCAACTTATCAGTAAAAGTAAAAATTGACATGAAGCAGTAATTGAAGACAGAAATAAAAACAACAAAAATAGTGAAAATGAAAGAATAGCAAGAAAATAAACCTATTTCCAAAAAACTTGGTTTTAACTCCACCTGAAAAATACCTAAGCACAAGCTTTTCATTCCTGACTGTTTGTGTCTCCCTTGATCTGTAATCTGTGGTCAGAGGACAAAGAGAAAAAAAACTATGGTGCACTATGCTGCATGGAGCTGTCTCCATGTTGGTTTTCATCCAGGCATCAAAAACCACATATATGAATCCAGTGCTTCCAGATGCAGTGTCTGTAGTTGTGGATCCACTGTATCCACAGTAGCCTAAGGATCCTATACTGTAGGATCCTCCACTGTATCCAGTAGCCTAAGGATCCTAGGACAACTGTAGTTGTGGATCCACTGTATCCACAACTGGTGTCTGTGTAGAGGTCATAAGTAAAATCAACGTACGCTGATATCTCAAGACTTTTGTTTCCTTTATCATTGTGCCAACAAGGCCTTAAGAGGTGCATATTTTGAGGGAGTGTTTATGTTGACTGACAGGTGTCCAATCACTCAGCTGTGATGATCACCACCTGCTCGTCTCACCTCACCTCCACTCAGACCCCATGCTGTTGCCTTGAAGTTCATTTTCAAGCTCTATAAAATGTCATTACATCGTAAGATGTTAAACTCAGGTTGGTCACAACACTGAGCAACATAAAATTCGTCGGGTTCTATCAGACTCACTCAGAAGATGTAGGCTGTGTGATTCACACTTGCTTTACAGTGACAGCTCCGGACTGAGAGAGAGAAATAGACCCAGTGGGGGAGAGAAGGAGAGGCATCCATTTTGGCTATTTTAGCATCCAACTGACTGTGTGACCCCTTGTAGCCTCCTCTGGAGCTGACCCTGTAGGTCATAAATCATCATGAGCTGTTTGGATCACTTCGAATGAACTGTGAGGCTGACTGAAGACTTTAAAATATATTGTTCTCACAGAAGCATGGGTGCCTGTGTGTCTGAAATGCGATGCCTGAAGTAGCCGTGGACAAACAAAATAGTCCCAAAGGCATGTCAGGAAGCCAGAGGATCTAGACCTTAATTTAAGAGGACAACCGTGAAGGAAGACAACTTCAAGCAAAGAAAAAATACAATATGGACACATCATACACTGAGGTTTTAGCTTTAAGTTTAAGTTTATCCCATTCCAAATGCTAATCACTGAAAATCAATTCAACTGCCTTGTCCCAGTTCTGACCTGCTCAGAAAAACCACCGTATTTGACTCATACAGTATAGGATCCTTAGGCTACTTCCAAAGATGTGACTCGCACATGATTCAAATACAACCATGGCTTTAAACGTTAAATCACAGCAGGCCTGAAGACGTCAATCACATAAAAAAAAAATGTAGTGGGAGCGCAAGGTCAAATTTTCATCCACTTCAAATCACCACATTACATGGTCAGCTGTTATGGGGACCATAGATGTGGGCGCTACATGGGCCTCATGTGCGTCATAAAGGTTGTAGTGAGATAAGATTTAGACACAAAAACAACTTCATTAGGTTTACGGAAATAACCTATGTTACAACTTTTGACCGTTCTACATCACTTCTTGTAATTTCTTTGTGCTGTTATAATTACTGTGGCCACTGACAATCACCTAAATTTAACCACTATTGATGAGATGCACTTTGGTTTACTGGTAGATGTATTTTGTCCCTGTTAGAGCACTATTACAGGTGCAATCAGTGATTTACTGAGGTGATATTATCATAAATAAATTTTTTGATTAATCTTCCAATTTTCTTCATCTATTTTATTATTTACTCCTGCCTGTTTGTCTTCATTTTGTTTTAATATTGTGTAGAGTGAGTATAGAGATTTCATAATTACCTGTGGATCTAGTTTATTTTTGTCATTACTTTTAATTGTGTTATTTGAAAAAACATGTATAACAATGTTTGATACCATAATTTGACGCTTGAAGAAACAGACTGGGTGACACTCAATATAAGCACTGTCATTAGCAGCTAAAAATAAAACATATGGTGTACATGGTCTTGTACTTCGTCTACACAGGTCTTATTTAATACTGTAGATATTAAGCAATCAGTATTTAAATATCTGTAGGCTATGTGACTGCTGCCTCTGCTGGTGGCCTGTAAAGTAGGGGCCATTTTCCCATGCTCTTCTCTGGCTGGAAAAGAACACAGACACACACCCACGTCTAAGGGTATAATTTATCTCATGTGTTCAAAGATCAGAAATAGCATAAGAACCTCATAATAAGGGTTCATGAAAGTAAATAAGTTTAAGTATTTCCAGTAAACATTTTCTTACTGCAGATCCAGCACTTGATAGTGAGGAAATTCTCCAATTACCAGAAAGTATTTCTATTTTGCACACCGAGCTAAAGAACAGCAGACAGGTGATGCAGGTCCAACAGAAATAGACAAAAAAAACTTGAGACGCAAGCAGGGTGGTATAAGCCCTGGCCACGGGGGTTGCGCTTAAAACAGGACATTAAAAGAGGCCCGAGAACACTATCTAGAGGCCAGCGAGTACACCTGCACTCAGAGGAGACAAACAAACCTCCCCAGCAGCTGGTTAAACAACACACGCACCCGCAAAAACCTCCAACCTCTTATTTATAACCTCGCCCACACAGCAGAGAAGAAGCCCTGCAGCAGAAAAGACGCAGCCGCACAGACAGACAGTAACAGCTGGTTACGGGAGTGAAGTCAAGCAGTCAGGTTGCACAGGAGCAGCATCGAACATTAGGTTTGAAATAACACGGAGACAGCAGTTTAAGGCTGCAGTGGATAATTTTTCTGTTGGTGTTAAACTTTTTATGTATAAATTAATTGTGTGCCCAGCAGGAGAAAATAAGAGCCACAATAATCCAGTTAATCATGCAACAGTGTCTAATGCTTGCAGGGTTATGGGTGTGAGATGGGTTTTTCACAAATATCTCATTTAGTAATAAGTCTCCATGAGTTGCAGTGATGAAGATCAAATATCACCCCTTTGAAGAGGAGTCAACTCTTCAGTCATGCTAATTTTGATTCAGATGAGTGTCACTTAAAACACACTGTCCAGGAAACATGAGCGTGTGTCATCACATCATCAATCTTGAGTTTATGTAACTGAACGCCAGCAGAGCAAATAGGTGGCAAGATTATCACCTTCTGCCTGGCTTCTGATTAAAAGAATATCTACATGGATTAATCAATCTTCTTAGATAAAAGGATATTTATTAACGTGGGCTTTGGCATATACATTTACTGATGATAATTTGTAACAGAAGAACCATTGTATAAAATAATATACTGATTCCTAAGATGAAATCACGTTAAATGTTATTCAGCAGCTCAGTCAAATGAACTTTCTGCTTCGGGCAGTGAGGAACAAGGCCGGGATCCAGCAGTAACTCACTGCAGTACATGAATGCAGATCAATGCAGATCTGATCTGAAGCTCCTCGCCGTTTGGAGGCTTATGCAGCTCCATCAATGTGGCAAAATAAACACTACAAGCCTGTTTTCTACTCTCCCAGTAGAGTGTGCACAATAATGCATACAACATACCTTTAACACTAAAGTGCCTGGACACTGTACAAAAGACAACACAGAAGACTGTGATTCCCTAAACTGCTCTCTTAATTCAAATCACTTTCGTCCTTCAATAAAACCTTCATTAACCAAACAGTGTTGATTCAGCTTGACACCTTCATGTTAATTCACTACTGTGCCAACTATAAGCACAACGCGTTTACTGTAGCATAATTTAATTAGAAATACATAAACCGTACAGATTCAAAGGTCATTTAAAATCAGCACATCAGGGACAAACTTACCTTGCGTGTCGCTCCTCATGACTGTGGACATGCTGGAGTTCAGGAGGAACGTGGTGCAGCAGCGCGGAGAGATACCGGGGGCTTCAAACTCTGTCTGACTGTGTCTGTGTGTCCACCTGGAGGCGCGGAGGGTCCTGTCATCGGGGTCAGCGGCTCAGCGTCCTCATGGTGCCGCAGAGTCTCGAGTGCCTGGAGTGCAGGAGCGCGCACCGCGGATACGCGCTGAGTGAATTGAAATCGATGGACAGCTCCTAGGGAGGAGTGGGTGGCTGATGAAACCAGACGGAGAGAAACGCTGGGACACTGAACATTACGCGTTTACCCATGCCAGAGGCGCTTATTAAATCGGTTCAATGTATCAGCTAATTTTACAAGTAATACAAGAAAACTGACTTTAGGTGGTGTGGCAGTGCATCTACAGTACTTGTGTGTGATGGAAGTTTGGATGAATAGAATGAGGTTTTGAGTTGTATACTTGTCCTGTATACTTAATTTGTTCTCAAGTCTCTCTTGCAAAATAGATCGTGATCTCAGTGAGATTTTTTTTGGATAAAATAAAGTGTAACTATCTCACAGTGCTTTTTGACTGCAGGAAGCCATAACTGAACTTCACCCTCCTGGTCTTAGAAAAGACCCCAAGTAATAATAATTTAAATACAAAGTCCAGTCTAAAAATCTAATCTAATCTACAACCTCAGTCTGTGGAAACATCCTTTTAGTTGAACTCCTGTGGAGTTAATTTTATTGTGTCAACATGAAAGAAGAATCGTGTAAACTCCACATTCTGCACAGTGAGTCTGAGAAATTCAACACTTCATATTTTCCAACAAGAAGGTTGTACCAGTGTACAGTATGTGTTCTGGTACACCCGAGTTTTATGAATTCCTGTGAACTGAATGTGTGTTGCTGTAAGAATACACACACACACACACACACTACACATTACAGTAAGAAGATGCTTCACATGCCACTGCTGTTTACATCACTGCTTCCTTTCTCATGGGAACGATGAAGAGAATTTTTCTATAAGAGGAAACAGAGGAAGTGGGATTTTATCACTTTAACAGAATTTGAGAAATATAGATGCACACAATAATTACCATGAATGTAAAAATGACCACACAACAACATGGTTAATAGTGTGTTCAATGAAACAAACTTTCAGGATTTTAAAGAAAATGTTAAAAAGGAAATTCTGGTTTTAAAAATCAGTGAAGTCACATCTGCCTGTAATTGCACTTTCACCATCCTTAAATGTCTCAATACGTTTTTATATGACTGCAAAATAGCTGATTATACTTATAATCGGCTAAACTGTCTATTAAAAGATACAGTAAACACCTGAGTGTATGATTTATTGGTCTCCGCAGTGAATCTTGAGAGTTAAATCAGGAGGTGTCTTTCTTCCTCACTATACCATAATGTCAATATGATAGCCCTGTACAGCGTCGTTTTGAGATCAAGTGCCTGTGCTGCACTGCTGATTTCACATCAACAGCTCATTTCCTTGTCAAGTCAAAAATGGTCCATTCAAAACAAAGTTAAAAAATTCATTTCCTGTTTAGGTCAGAGGTTGTCATAACAACAGAGAGCGCTCAACACATGACTCATCAGTAGCCACTGATAGTAATCAGTTCACATTGTCTTTGGCCTGAAAACCAAGAGCTGGACTATACTGGAGTAGTGATATTTTATAGTGACTTATTTCCCTTATTTAAGCTCTAAATTGTGTCAGAAGCTGTACGATGAAAACAAAGGTTTTCCAGTAAGTTTCTTTGTCTTCTAGTCTTTTTCCAGCTTTGGGCTGAGTTGGACACAGCTGCTTCCTCTCAAACAAAAACACACTGAAAGAGTTTTCATACAGAGTGATCTTTTTCAGTGCCTACTGTGGCCCGTCCTTTGCTTCTGTCTTCTGGGTTAACAACATCAGAGTCAGTGACACTAACAAACTGAGCAAACTGTTCAGGAAGGCTGGCTCTGTGTTGGGGACTTCTCTGGAAACCTCAAAGCTGGTTGTGAAGAGAAGGATGCTGCACAAGCTGATGAACATCATCAACTGCTCACAGCCCTTCCACAACCTGCTGGTCAAACAGCGGAGCATCAGAAAGAAGCTTTCCTGCCAACAGCCATCACTCAAGAGAAATCTCTGACACTACATTTTTATCATGCTCATCTGGACTGTCCTACATTTTCACTCATCCAATAACACATCTGTTTTGAATAAGCTCATCCTCTACTGTGTGTGTTACATTTACAGTATGATTCTGATGTATGTATATGTATTATATGTATATAAGTTGGAGGTGTAAGGCACTGTCCTGATGATCCTGCATCTTACACTAGTCCACCGTACTAATAAAGTGGATTATACAATACTTCTGTCAGCATTGTACACGTAGAGTGATCTTTAACCATATTATGTTTGTTTTCCATCCACTAGATGGCGATACTTTCAATTGGTAGTGCAGAATAAACTTCTCTTTTATCTGTTTCTGAAACAACATCCATGATATTCAAACAGTCCGTTCAATGCAAATGAATCCCAACATCAAACTCCTTTCTACACGTTTATTGAATTTGTAACTACAACACAATGGTTCACATACAATACAGCATAGTGATGAGTCTATATATACAGAAAGTTTCCACGGTGATTCTTCACATAATCATGTCGATGCTACAGTATAGGCATACAGAAATAGATAAAACAAACATTTTTTTGACCAAAGTTAGCGTGTGCTGTTCTTCTGCATTTTACTATGACATGGCACGCTAGTTTACGTACAAGATTAACAATATATAGCAACATGTATTTTAGATATGTTGAACTCAGACAGTGGAACAGCAGGTGGCATTATCACACACATTTCCCCCTCCCTAAACTGGTTTATTACATTTGAAACATGATGTCACATGGAGACTCTGCTTGGACATGTACAGTAGGGTCTGACCAGGGTGTGGCTGAGTGATTATTTCATTTTGGATGTCATGTGCTAGAATAGAGATGTTGTATATGTACAAAATGATGTTATCTCTGTAATATTAGATATATCATTCAGTTCCTCTGCTAAGCCTCAGCGAGCACACACTGACCTGATTGTTCATCAGCAATCACAAAGTTTAAAATCTATGAGGAAGACAATGATGGTGGCTGTGACTGTGAATGTGAAGCCCTGAGATGTTGTTAATGCCAGTACAAATGTGAGACTGAGCAGTACTGTCATGAATGAGGCTCTTCAGGATCAGGCAGCTGGGGAAGATCACACTGAGCATGTGGGACAAGTCTGGTGAACTTTCCGTAGGATTCAGCTAGGAAAGTAGAGTCACTTTATCTTACTGAGACCATGAGAAAAACTGACAGACACATGGGTTTCGGTGCCTCCTGATCAGACAAAGGTGTGCATCTTACTACTGAGTTTAAAATTAAAATCTTGTTATGCAAATAGTACGAGTGCTCAAACTCAAACAATCGAGTCAGAGACAACTTGAATGGTAATTGAATACGTGCAATTTATGAAAATTATTCCTCCCTCATTTATTCATATTCAGGTAATTTGTTGTGTTAAAAGGCACTTTTAGCTTCAAACACTTATCGAAACTAAACGCCTTCTTTGCAATGTCATTTGAATTAGGAGTTATGTTTCATTGTCAAAAAAACACTAAAGAGACTGGTTGTTATTCATGTCTCTTTTAAGTACAACACACTTCTGATCTAATCTGACCTTTAATTCAGTGACTCTGCTCAGTTCAAATAAATCCATCTCTTCATCACCTGCCAAAGACCTGCTTTCTTCTATCCTGATTGGCTGGTCAGGATTTCTAACAGAAGATTTACAGTACAGCACAAACTGACAGCAAGCTACAAGTGTCTGTTAAAAAGTCCCAGACTGGTGGCAGCTCAGCTGGGGACTGAGACACATTCAAACAATTGAACTTTAGATGGATCTATTTAAAAAAACAGAATCACTAAATAGCATCTGCACAGGATAAACGCTTCTTTTTAATTATGTAAGTATGTCAACTGCTTTACTTTAAATTAGAAGACTAGGAGAAGGATTCAGGCATCATGTCAGCCTTAAATGTTTGCAAAAGTAAAAAAATATTTAAACATCTATATAGTATATTTATTTTCTCAGACTTTCTTTTGTTACTCAGCTATTTGCAAACACTTTTTTCCACCCAGCTGTGATCCTGACAACAGATGGAAATGTTTATGAATGAACTTGCAGAAGGACAAAACTACAGCGCTAAAAAGAGCATTTAAATCTACTTACAGCCATTGGTGTACTAAATTTGCAACTCTCTCTAGAAAGTCTAATATCACCTCTTATTCGTTATTTAAATTGGTATTATTTTAGTTAATTATAAGCTGCTCTAGAGGTAGTAGTTACAAATGTATGCACATGACAGCATGTTAGTTTTGTCATGAGAAATCAGCTGTTGTTAAGGCTCGGTAAGAAGACTCACAAGGTGTGGGTGAAATGCAGAGAGGGAGCCACATTAAATGGACGTAGGCGGCGTTTCCTGAAATGTACAGTGGCATCTTACAGCTACAACATCACAGTATCAAAGCAATTACAAAAGGTTTCTTCTATACAGACTGCAAGTCGGGGCTGGGATTCCCTCACACCATTTTGCATTTGAAGTCCCCTTTGATTGAATTAACACTAGATCATAATATCATGTTGGTCATCTTTCCTGCAGTAACAACCCAAAAATCCAGTCTTGGACGCAAATGTACTTTAAAATAGAAAATCTAAAGCACTGAGACCAGGATCGGAATTAAGTGGAACCATCTCCCTCTCGCTGTGACATTTGTGGAAGCCAATCAGCACCAGCTCCTGACTGGATTCACGACACATGCAAAGATTTCAAAGCCAACTCGCTAAGCGACATGCAGTGTGGGTCTTCTGTTACTAGCTGGCATAACACACTATACTCTTATTTACGACAGAGAAAAAAAGTCATGTCTGCCTACAGTATGTCATCCACATGATGCCCTTAAGTAGGTGTGTACAGGGGACGGTGGAGGCTGTGCATTTAAAGAAACAGCTGCTGGTCAAAAATCTCTACTTGAGTATACAGCATTATTATTTACAACGTGTGTACTAAGTAATCGGGGATGAAGTCAGCCCCACCGCAGTTCAACCATCTCAGCAGATAATCAGCATCAGTGATAAGTGATGAGAAACTGAGGGATCAATGATTAATTAAACTCTCTGTATTACCGATTTAAAAAAATTTATATGTTGCACTGATTGAACTA
Organism: Ctenopoma multispine; assembly: GCA_034779795.1. Classification (NCBI taxonomy): domain Eukaryota; kingdom Metazoa; phylum Chordata; class Actinopteri; order Anabantiformes; family Anabantidae; genus Ctenopoma; species Ctenopoma multispine. The sequence continues at coordinate 8,296,051 of JAUYWH010000025.1, read as the reverse complement.
AGAGGGACTGAACCCCAAACCCAAGGGCAAGAGTCATCACCATAGGAGCAGAAGGGAATTCATCTAGTAAGAGGACTACAGGGCTACAGAGTTTTGTCATCATATTCATCAGTGATGCAGTGGAGGAACAGGGGGAGAGGCTGCATGCACATGGAAGGGGAGGGCCCTTGGACGGGTACAGTGTTTGGTCGTCTTCTGGAGAGAGATGAAAGGAAAACGTCATTTAGTTAAACACAGAAATGTGTTCAACGTCTTACTGAATGTGTGATTATTGATGGACTGAATTATAAGCAGTATGTTGCTGCCCTCTATTGCCTGTAAATCACTGGAGGTCAGGACTGATTCTCTAACTTTCGTGAAGTCGTATCAGACAGACATATTTTCTGAAAAGTGCTTAGGAGATCATTAGAATGCAGGTGATTTGTAGTTAAAAAGCAAAATCACCTGTGTGGACCACAGCAGTGACAGACACAAGGCCGTGTGTGAATGTGTGTGTGTGTGGGTGTGTGTGTGTGCACTCAGTGTATTTCATTAGTTACCATGGCATTAACTTGCAGCAGTCTCCTGCTGAATGATGTAGTGCCTGTTTGAATCATCTACCTCGCTGCCACAGTGAACATCACTCCTGTCAAAGCAGACATACAGGTACATCACTCTGTACAAAACAAACTACAACATAATTATTTACTGTATAACATGAGTTCAATGAAGTACAGAAACTAAAGTGACAAGTAAACAACAAGTATTTTGAATTTTCATTTCATCTTAGTTCATAAGCGTTAAAACAAATTCACCTTTTCTTACACAACCTTTACTCTAACTAAACACACAATCTAGAATTAATGTTTAATATGGTTTTGTCTAAACTTTTCTCAGTACAAAGTCGACCTTAAAGTGCCTAGATATAAAAAGTGCCTCAGGCTGAATTCCTCACCTGTTGTCGTTGATGTCTCTCGTCTCACTGATGCTGTTACCTGTTGAAAAAACAAAACAGTGGCTTTATTTCATTCACCGATCAACACTTTTACAAACGATTCACTGATAATATAATGTATCAATATAAAAACAAGGAATATCAAGCTCCTCACAGTAAAGATCTCATACAATCACACATGTTGCAATAGGTGTGCACAGGTGCATGAACATACAGTTATGTAAAAATTAGTTGGGATGCGAGTACAATCTGTACTTACCATTGTCAATGTTCAGTGGGAAGGACTCCAGTATGTCTCCGTTATATCTTCCTGCTCTGTAACCGAGTGCTGTGGAAACTCTGTAAAAATACACAAGCATCAGTGGAGTAGTGGAGTATGTGTTTAACTTTCCGAAAACAGTGCAGACTCAGTCAAACCTTGAAAATCTGTCACTATGGACGACAGACCAATGATGATTCTCTACTTACGTGTTGCTTTGGACAGAGTTGGGGTTGGGGTTGCAGTTGGCGCTGGCGGAGCTCTGCTGTGCCATGCTACTCTGGAAGAGGGCGTTGCTGTAAGTGTTGGCATGTTCAGTGGCACGGATGTAGGCGTAGAATGGATTTGTGGGAGAGCAAACTGGCAGCTGCTTCGGTCTCACTGGTTTGGCTGATGAAATGATAAAATGATGTCAGACTAGGTACTACTGTAATCATCCTGGGTCAGTGTTTTGCAGGCTGAACAGGTAATGTAAGATATAAAGAGACACTTTACATTTAATTCCCATTCATCATAAACAAAACAAACAATAGCATCAGTCTGAAGACAAAGCCTCAGTGCAGTACCAATCTGTGCTGCATGAGGGCGCCTCGTGGCAATCTTTGCCCTCATGGCGTCTTTGATGCGATCAACCTCCTGCTGGTAACGGCGACGGTCCATCATGGCGCCTTCTTTGGCATCCCTCAGTGCAGTCTCCAGGGCCTTAACTCTCTCAGCAGTAGACCGAAGACGTTTCTCCAGCTTTGGAAGCTCACAACGCAGATCTGCATTGTCACGAACCAGCTGGAGCAGAGAGATGAAATAGTGGAGGTAGGTGGAATAAAAATGGAGAGTCATTGTGAGGAAATAGAAGAAAATTTTACTAACCATATTACAGTGAATCAGTATTATTTAAACAAACATTTACATTGTATTCGTATTGAAGTACTACATGTATTTGTTACTTAAAGCAGTACATCTACTTGCAGTAGAGTATTTTTTAGGTGAGTACCTGGACCTTGAGTATTGATTGATGTACACATCATTTTAAATGTGTCTTGAACCTTCAGCAGAACTAACCTCACCATTCATGCTACAACATCACTCACAGTGTTAACACAATAAATGTTAAAATGTAATGGGTAATATCTAATTAATGTGGAACAGTCTTGGAGCACAATATAGGACAAAATTACACCATAAGAATGACATAAAAAGGTTCCCAAAACAGCGGTCTAAAAAAATCAAACGATCAGCGCTCAGCCAATCCAACAAATGATAGATTCAACTATCTGCTCATTTAGACTTAAAAATTAGACTTCACTACTTTTCAAGACAATTTGAACAGTGATAAATGTAATAGTAATGGGAGATTAACAAATCTATATCTATAACTATATCCAAATATACAAATTAGCTGATCTTTAATTAACACAGTTGTTTTAGCCAATATGAGAAAGTTAACCTGAATTATTTAAGGGTCCTGATCTAATGTGATCTGTGTTTATATCACTATGTATTTTTACAGTTCATCTGTGTTTCTCACCTGTTTGTGAACCTTCGTAAGTTGGTCCAGGTTATTCTCAAGAAAGGAAATCTTCTGCTTCTGGGTGCAAGACCCCCCGCTATCATCAGGCTCCATTTCGGAACTCTGCAGAGAAGACGACAAACTTTAATAATAATAAAAAAACAGAAAGTAAGGTAGTGACTGCTCCATGTAGGCATGATGGGGTACCAAGACTGAAAATTGTATTCATTTCATTGATTCAAGTACCACTGACTCACAGATTACTTTGCAAAGTGCTTAGACTTTCAATGTCACTTTTTAGTCATTGTGGAACAAAACCTTAAATTCAAAGCTCTAAACTCTTTTGCAAGCTTCTGCATCTCTCTCAGCACACCTACTCATAATTAAGTCAGTAAGCTTTTTTGGGCAACAAAACAAGAGGAATTATTCACTCAATATCTCCTAGTCTACACCAGAGGGTTTCTTCCTTCAGATTCCTACAATCCCCCTTAAACATCATGAGTCACTGCCTTCACTTCTCATGTCTGAGCCCCTTACTTTTTTAACCCGCGACGTGAGGTCTTGAACGAACAGCTTGCGCAGGTTGTGGAGGGTCTGGAGTTCGCGGGCCTGGAGGACAGAAAAAAGGAGACGAGGTGAGGAAGACAACTCTGCATACAGTGAGACAAACGTGAAAGGGGAAACTGATGTAATTGAAAAACTGTGTAAATTTAACTCACAACAGTCTCCTCCAGACCCTTCAAGTCCTGTTTAGTCTGCTCATGGCGCTCGTGCAGGAATCTGACAGAAACAGCAAAACCATCATAGTAACCAAGAAAACATTTTCGTGAATTTCAAGACACTGGATTTTTTATGTGTTGCTGGCGAGTGAGATTTGAGTAGAGTTCAAGAGTAAGTGGGCAGGACTCTAAGCCAAATATTCAAGTGTGAGAATTTCTATGAAAGAACACTTACGAGAGCTCCTCCAGACGCTCACTCTTGGTGCTGTCCTGACTCTTCAGGTGTTCAAAGTCAGCACGAACCTGAGCCAACTCTAGCTCCAGCTTGGAGTTACGACTGAAGGTGTGAAGTGATGTGTTCAGGAGAAGAAAAGAATTTAGATTAAGATGAAGATCCTTGTTAATTTGATAAAAACAAGTAACACAATAAGGAAAAAAACAGCCACATTAAGATGGTCACGCACTCAGTGAGCTCATCGATGATCCTCTGCTTCTCATTGATCTCATCACGCAGACGGGCCAGCTGCTTGTGATGGATGCCACGGTGAGACTCCCCATGCTGGCGAAGGGATTTCTGCAAATGAAAACAAAACAAATGCACAATGTTACTTACAAAGTTGCTGGTTTCTGCATAAAAAAAATTAAAGTATATTAAAAATAGATCAAATCAGTGTTTAAGATTCCTTAGTTCAAAGAAGTTAAATTCATAATGTCACAACAACAAACAGAAAATAAAAGGTAAAAAATCTATCACCCTAAACTAAAAATGCTTTTCAAGGTGTTCTACCTTCACATTTCCATCCTCAGTCTCACCCTTCTCGGCCTCTTTCTCCTCAAGCAGGGAGTTATCTGTTACAGAAAGAGAAAAGAAAACAGCTAATTTACTCGCTAGAATAATTATTCTGTTAATATTTTTGTAACAAGATTTTCTTCTCTGTGTGTACATGACATGTGCATGTTACCCTGTTCTTGCAGCTTGGCCAGCTCTTCGCTCAAGGAGTCGTGGCTCTCCTCCAGCTGCCTCTTCTTCTGCTCCACACTCTGCATGTACTCTGTCAGAGAGCGTATCTTAGCCTCATGCTGAAGAAACAAACATAAAATCACAGAAGTGTCATAAAAACTTAACTACATCCATACTTTGTTCATCTTCCATCTTTGCTCCTCTCTCCATCCCTCACCTGAGAGATAAGTAGCTGGCAGGAGGAGAGCTCCCTGCCGGTCTCCTCCATCTTACGGTGGCACTCCAGCTGCATGTTCTCCAGCTGGCGGCAGCGCTTCACCATGCTCTTTACCTCTGACTTGATCTTGCTGATGTAGAGGCGAGCCACTGTGAACTCCTCCTCGATTGCACCACTGATCTCCACCGGCTGCAGGTAAAAAAAATGTGATTACTGTGTCGTTCTCGGTTTCTCCACAGAAACATTCAGGGAAACTAAGACAATTACTCACCAGCTTGATCTCCCCATTTCCCACAATGGTGCTGAACTCGCTGAGGTCCCTCATCAGACCATTCAGGACGTCAGCGATGCGTTTCCTCTGCTGACCGCTCACTTCCTGCATACGAGACAACTCTGCCTCCAGCTCCATTAGACTGGCCTATCAGAAAGTAAAAGTGAGAATGATGTATAAGGATCAGCGAAGCTCTACTTCACCATCATAAAGCATCCAAAGACCACAATCCACCACCAGAAAATGTTTAGTATTGTACATCCTGATCAAGATCAGTGATAAACAATACAACATGCTAAATCCTGGCCAGGAACTAAAATAATGTTATATATAATAATGTTATATAAAATAATGTTAAATAACATTACTGCATTAGGCCACAGTAAATAAGAACAACAAAATTACAAAATACAGTTTTAAGTATGTATCACACCTAAGAAAAGATCCAGAGCACAGTGAACATAATAGGCCTGAAAACCTATGTAACATGAAGCTAAATGATGTAAAAATGCTTTTTCTTTAGTACTTGATTGACGTAATTCCTCATTAAACTGTTGCTAAAGCAGGCGCTTGTCTCTGTAGTGCAGCAAGCAACTAAGTGTCCTTCTGTTCCACCTCCCCTGATTTTAGCATTCATTTAGTTAATCCTTGAGTCACATCGCTCTTCTTAAAACGCACCATTTTCTGGGCCAGTTGGTCAGCAAGCAGCTGGTTCTGCAGGCCTTTCTCCTCCACCTCTTGGCTCTTCTGATCATAGTTGATGGCCAGCTCCTCCAGGGCCTGCAGCACCTCCTTCACCTCAGCTTTAGCACAGTCACTCTCCACCTGCAGCCTGCCGAGCTCAGCCTGGACCTTGTCCCCGTCACCTCGGGACGAGGCCAGGAGCTGTAGGGAGGGAAACGTTGTGTGTGACAGCAGGATGGAGAGAGACATTGAGTCTAAGGGTTTTGACCAGTCCCCATTGTTAAGGTGCCTGTTTTAGGACTGTGCACTGTACACCCACCTCATCCTGGTCTAACATCTGCTGCTTCAGTTTCTCCACCAACTGGCACTGCAGATTGATCTCATCATCCTGTGTAAACACAATATATATGTGATTAGATTCCTTTTTAGAGCCATAATTACATTTCAGTGTATTAGATGTTTTATCCTTATAGATTATAAATAGAATAACTATAACTTTATATGTTATTATTAGAACTCACACCATGCTAGCCATTGCATGCAGTGGAGTTACAGTAGAACTAAAGTAGAAAACGGACTTGTGCAAACAAACCTTTATTCTAATTGCTACTAAAGGTCATGTTTGTATGTTTGAACCTTGTCATCCAGTTGCTTGTACAGCTTGCGGATCTCCTCTTCATATTTCTGACGCTCCTCCTCGGAAATGCGGACCACAATGGAGGAGGTGTCATTATCCAAAATGGGGCGCTCCTCCACGGGCTCAAAACGGGTCACAATGTCCGAAGTGGTCTGCTCTGTCTCAGGCACATCCTCTCCTGAGGGGAAGCATGAAGAGACAAAGTGGACAGAAACAAGTGCCTAAAAATACTGCAGTTTTTCATGCTGGGGGCCACAGAAGAAATGCTTAACGTGACTCACCATTTCTCCAGCGGTTGAGCTCAGACTCCAATTTCTGGACAGTGTCCTTCAGGGTCTTGTTTTTCTCCTTCTCCTTCTCATACTTTCTCTTCCACTGCTCAGCTGTCAGCTCCAGATTGATGGAGGCAGTGTTCCTGATGGTCTTGGCACTGTGAGAGAAACAAAGAGACATGGTGAAAATGTGAACTAGTGATTAAGATAGGGGTTTAATAAGAAATATTTGCCTAAATTTGACTTTCATGTTGATAATATTCTTCAAGGTATTATTGTAAGTACTTATGTATGTGTAGTTTATTTTCAGATTCATTGAGTGGATCTATAGATGACTCAGCTGGGTGTCCAGCTCCTCTTTGTATTTCTTACTGTGTGTACATGTAGCTTTAGTTACTATAGTTATTAGAATATGTGATATAACAAAGTGAAATTTTTTGGATTCTAGTAGGTCAGACCCAAAATAGGTCACTGTCCTGATTTTAAAAGATAAATATAAGCAGCTTGTTCTCTGCTAGCTTCGGAAAAAGCTATACATACTTTGTTTGTTTCCTGTTCTAAGTAGAAGCAAATCTTCTTTAATAAAAATGTATTTCCAAAGATGCATTGACTGTATCAATACCTACCGTTGTCCAAACATCAGAGTTGACTTGGTCTCAGCTTCGTTGTAGTTAGAGGGAGAGCAGCAGATGAACATGGTGGTGCGACAGTTCCCACCCAGGGAGTCCTGCAGGATGCGGGTCATTTTGCTGTCACGATACGGCACATGTGATTTCTGCAGGAGAGGAGATGGAATAAAGATGGAAGGGATGGTGATGAGAGGAAAAGAAGATACAGCAAGGGAGACGATAAGAAAGGAAATCATTAGCAAAAGAAAGACAACAAAAACATAGAGTAAAATAAATGCTTGAGTTTTGTTTCTCTGTTTAGGATTCTAACAAACTGTTGTCGAATGTGGCAGATTGACTGTTTCCCATCCAACTATGGAAGATTTGGCATTTGATGGTCAAACATGTTGAGTTGGCAGTGAGAAAAGAAGGGTGTGGGTACTGGACAGGATGCATTTCATTAACAAGTCAACAGAAGGGACAGCGAGTTAGTGTGTTAAAAAAAAAGAACAAAAGGTTATTTTCCAGTATACACCCTTCCAGCTGTCCACATGGGATTAAAAAGTGTTTCAGTTTTTCTAAAATCACCATTTTCCCAATGAAGCTTCAGTTCTGAAGGCAAATAGGTTTTATGAAGAAATATATTCAGTATATTGTTGTTTTATAAGAGGTACATGGCCTCAATTGTTACTCTACTGCTGATAAAAATTTGGGAATTAGGGTGAAGATGTCTCACCGTGCCCTCCGCTAAGGCAGAGATGACGTTTCCCAGAGCAGAAAGAGACTTGTTGATGTTTTTAGCTTCATCCAGAACGGCTCCTGCAGCTCCAGTCTTACTGACCTGGAACAAAGAAAAAGATAAAAAGAGCTGAAGAGTAACACAGATGAAGATCAAACAGACAGAACATTTTTATCTTAGTAACAATATTCATTTAAAGTAGCTGACTAGAAGTAGATTTATGAGTCTTTCCCTGCGAGTGTCTCTTACCTTTTCACTTCCAGCCAGATCCACCAGGTAGAGTTTTCCACAAAGCTTCTGCTCGGTCTCCACATGTTCCTGCTTGATGTTGATCAAGAAGATGCTATGGCTGCGAGAGCTGTGCTCGTTCATGTCTGCACAAAGACAGAGGCAACACAACAGTCAGATGGGTGGAAGAGGTTACAGTTGTGAATGAGCAGGTGTTGGTTAAAAAGTCTTTGACCTTTATATATAAATGTTATTCTAAACATGAGCTTAAGTCACAGTTATGTGGAGAAATAATTTTTCACACAGATGATCACAAGTCACAACTTACTGTTTTTGGTGTTTGAAGTTTGAAATTAACCGTTTCAACATGTCTGCTGTCTAAAATACTGCCAGTCAATGTCTCCCCTAATGTACTTTAACTGGTAACAGCTTCATTGACTGAGTCATTCCTTCATCAGACCTCTTTACAGACACAATGTTCAGGTTTCTCTGCAGATGATATCTGAGGGCATCAGCTTGGCAGAGTGTCATCTGCTATCAGCACACCGCTCTGCAGCACAATGAGTCAGCAGGCGTCAACAGGAAACAGAGAAGATCGATTTTCAAGGCTAGAGTGTTTTTTTTTTTTTTCATTGTTTTCAGTTTATTAGCATTAAAAAGCTTTATATAAATTATCATCCACAAAGAAGGCTTTATTTCATTGTTTAAATATAAATGTCTACTATAAAAAGGAGATAACAACTAATACATTACCCCCATAGAGTTATTTGTCTCAGCATCCAGTGAATATGTAACACCATTGTTCCAACATGTACATAAAACCCATTAAACACAAGCACACATCTCTACTATTTATGGTTGTTGTACAGCTGCATTACAATGACTGTTTACGTACAGTAACACAGAAAAGGAATATTTACAGGAATTTAAACATGCATGGAGGGATTCAGCATCCTTTGCCAGAGCACACGCTGTCGCTCAGTCTGAAGAGTGTGAGTTGGGTCAGTTAGTGTTTTATTGGTCTGTATAGTATCTGCTCTGTGCTCTGTAGATGCCTAGAATTCCAACATTAGCGGACTGATCAGACTGAATGGCCACCATTTTAATCCTGAAAGTCACCTTGGCGTTTTGAAAATGTATATATTATACATTGTAATGAATAACCAAATGAGTATTCTTGTTTTCTTCTTTCATGACAGATTCTGTATTTAACTTTCTTTATTTTGAAGGAGAGCATGACTCTGACTTGTGATTCATCGCACTGGCTCGTTGCCTGCATGCTGACACCATCAGATTGTCATGGTTGTAAATCTAGATGCAGAGATGAGTAAGACTCGCACTGAGGAGCAGGAATGTTAATGTAGGAGTACCTGGAGATGCTGCTTAAAATGCAATTTACAAATATGATGAAATAAATGAACCAGACAAATATTAGTTGATCACTTTAGAATTAGCTTAATAATTGGGTGTATTGATTGATGGTTAATTTGCTTATATAATATCATAGTATAATAATATTATAATAGTATAATTTCCTTGATGACCACATACTCAGAACTGAGTATTACGTCATTAGAGTAAATAACTCTATAACATAGTGTAGGTTATTAAATGCGTAGCTAATGTAGGCAACACTTTGGCGTTGTCAGTGAAATTGAAGTCCTGCAGCACAGATGATGATAAAGTACAATCTCAACTGCATACTGAGGTACAAAATTCATTAACTCAACATGTTGAAATTTATTATAGTGAAACCGTCCTGGTGTGTTGTTGAGCACTGAATCCCAAAGCTCATTTGAACTCGCCATTATTACTTCAGTCACTGTGAGTCAGCACTAGACTCCAGCACACAAATAATAAGTGAATACATTCTTTATTGTATTTTTGCCTTTTCAAATACCTCTGCTGTAATATAAAGTCTGGTCTAACAATAGTAATTAAAATATACTCTGATCAAAAAGCTAATTTAGAAGCTTACATATGTAGCTTATTTGCTGAAATGTCCTCACTGTTACACATACATTTCAAGACAGATGTCTACACTACATGCTGCAACTCATAGATAGATAGATAGATAGATAGATAGATAGATAGATAGATAGATAGATAGATAGATAGATAGATAGATAGATA
>JAUYWH010000025.1:8241893-8285782 GCA_034779795.1 Ctenopoma multispine | reverse complement strand
TAGATAGATAGATAGATAGATAGATAGATAGATAGATAGATAGATAGATAGATAGATAGATAGATAGATAGATTTTTCATCCTCATGCTGTAAGCTGCTGTTTTACACTGTAATAAGGCTAAAGCATCACTCTGATATCTCAGCCCACACCATTGAGGCCATTAGTCATATAATATTACTAGTCAGCGGCACGGCGGCCAAAACAAAGTGCACGATTTACAGATCACACTGCTTTTAAATCAAGCATTTGGAGGTTTTGTAACATCAATTAAGACTAAACACACTGCTGCCGATTTAATGAATATTGCTCCGTTAGAAAAAAGCTGTTTAGGTTTGCTTGTTAGGAATTATTGATTGCTCCAGGCAGACACGCCGTTGTGCTTGGGTACTTTCCAAATTCACAATAACTGTCCATCACTGCCAATCAGCATCATCTGACAGGACCTACTTTCTTTTTTGTGAGAAGGAATGAAGTTTACAAATGACAGCACATCATGACATGAAAATGCATAAGACACAATAACAGCCTACACAAACTCAGCTTTCATCAGTAAAGAGCTGTGACTGTGACTGCTGGCACCAACGAGAAACAGTGCATCTTGTGCTCTGATGTGGAAGTAGAGCAGCAAGAAAACATACTTTAATCTCAAGAAGAGTGGAGAGATCAAATGTTTCACTAAACATTTGTATTCTGGGTTGTTTTTTTTATTTAATTTAATCAGATTTCTGTTGTGACTTGTGATATCCATGTATTTACTGTATGTACACGGTTTTGTGTGATATTAGTAATGAAAGACTTACTGGTCACAGCAACATGGCGATTAGCTTTGCCCTCATCAATCACATCCATAACCTCATCAGGGCTGGAGACAAAACGCTCAGTGCATCCCTGAGGAGAGGAGAGGAGAGGAGAGGAGAGGAGAGGAGAGGAGAGGAGAGGAGAGGAGAGGAGAGGAAGAACATGAGACATGAGATGAATCTGATGCACAATTTTTTTATCTAAAAAGACATGCAAACAAATAAAGCACCACTTTAACAAACCTTGACAAATGGAACCCGATTCTTATCTTCATGAACAGACAAGTTGGTCTTTGTCACTAAAAATAGAAGAAAAAAATCAATGAATGCTTTTTACAATTACAAGACATACCCAGGCAGAGATTACACTCATGAAGAGTTCATCAACACAAACCATCAAGCAGGTCACGGATTTTGTCCATGTAGATTTCAAAGTAGGAAACCTGGTGAGGTAGAAAAATTATGGACCAGAGTTATTTCTGCCCAAACTTAATCATCCCTTAAAAAAACTCTCTTTAAGCACACAGGTGTTTTATAAGAAGAAACTGATTATGACAATAAAGTTGTATGAGAATGTTCTAACGGTAAAAAACATAGCACAACTCATCAAACTTATCACACACCTTGATGTGGAATTCTAGGTTTTCATCCATGGCAAAGATGTGGTTAAAAATGTCCTCAGCGATACGAGGAATGATACCCATCTGGTGAGGGTCGTGCAGCTTGCCCTGCAATAGGGAGTGACTAGGTGTGAGATGGTGATGACTAAAAGAGTCAAAGGTCAATGCCGACTTATTGTAATAATTTAAATTTAAACTCTCTTAAAATAGGACAGTAACATGTTCAAAAATGTCTGTGAATCACAAACCACAAAGAAGCAAAAAGACAAAGTAGTGTGATTAAAAAAAAACAGGGTTGCAAAAATGACTAATGGGTAATATTCCAACCAAAAAAGCAATCTTAGTGGTGTAAAATATGAAACAAAACACAATGTAAATAGTAAATAATTGTTATATAAAAATATCACAAACAGCCAAAACCCCACTTCAAAAAATAACCACTAAAAACAACAAAAAAACCTTATGAGGCTTGTGTAAAGACTCCATAAAGACACATTTACATGTATAAATGTCCGCAGGAGTCAGATTTCCAGAAGTGACTTGTCGAACAAAACTGAGTTTAATTTGAATTGTGCTGTTTTTGCTGTGAAAAACTGTACCTCCATGGTGTGAGTCTTCCCGGAGGAGGTTTGTCCATATGCAAAGATAGTGCCATTGTAACCACATAGCACATCTATGAGTAAAAACACACAACAAATGAGACAACAGCACACATATGTATGCATATGTATTTTTAAATAACTGTAAGTGTTTTGAATGCAGCTACTTATCCGTACCCTTGACAATCTGTTTGGCGCAAGTGTTGTACACCTGCTCCTGAGTGGTGTTGGTTGGAAACACTCGATCAAATGCGTAGGACCTCCCCTGTGAGGATAACAGTTAATGATAGATTTTAAGTCTTATTACACTCAAAGAAGAATTTTCAAAAGTACAGTATTTACTCTTTTAATGTCTTTGGCTTATATGTAAGAGACAAGACATATACATCGAAATATAAACACTTTCAAAAACAATTTCATTTCCATCATCCAGTCATCTGTATAAACTTTGGTAAATGTTGTCAGCCCTGAGAGGTGGCCAGTGATAGACTGTTTTGTCCCCCACTCATTTATTTCAGGGTGGCCAAAACATTAGACACACCTCTTAATATATAATGTACAACTCCACCACACACTATGACCTCAATTGTAAACATATAGTAGAATGATCATCTTTGTGACAGTTTCAGCTGAAAAAAAAGAAACCTCCATCCGCTGTGCTTCTTCCTACTGGTTAGTCAGAGCAATATTTTTCCAGGGCCTGTCAACTTCAGATGGATCAAAGCAGTTGAAATATTCCTTCTCCATTTCTTTTGTCAGATTTTAACTAAAGTTATATGAAAGATAAAACATGCCTTTCATTAAGAGCCAAGTGTCCAGCACAGCTTCTCTGTAGCTTCCCAAGATGTAGATTTTCAGTTTTAATATTTAGTTAGAACGTGACACTTACATATCTGATGGAATATGTTTAATTGAAAAATTTATTAGTTATTGTTGCTTTTTTAAAGGAATAGATTGGAATTTTAAGAATCACACTCAACGTGATTTACCTATTGTATAAAGATTACAACTTGTGCACAGTTTAAGGAAGTAAATGTGAAGTGCCTACACACTGTTTTCAGAATTGAAATTCCTGCATGTAGGCTCTCTGAACTATCTGAACTGATGCCATAAGTTTCTAGGAACGCACATTCTAATAATTCTAAACATGTTCTCTGTTAGAGGGTAAATCTACATTGCTTATTTTATTTGTCCCTAGAAATAAGTCACATCCTCCTAAAACACAAACAACCACTGTGTAACACACTGACTCAGCCCTGACAAACCTCGCTGCAGAAACCAGGCTACCAAACCCCTGAATGTCAACGTCCCATTTGATACAGAGGCAACAATGTAACACATAACGTGAGCTGCCAAAACATGAGCCATATTAAATGTCATTAACAAACTGACTCATCTGCTGACCGCCCCCCATGACAGAGTGATTTAATAGAGAGAAACATTCAATGCCAGGACTAGAGAGGAGCGGGAGAGGCACAGAAAGACACATAAACACAGAGATGAATGAGTGAAGGGGAGCGGGGGGGGGGGGAGAGAAAGGGAGATATGAGACATAAAAAGAGGTGGAGCCAGTATGAAAGCAGGCCCGTCAGCGAGTGCATGAGACCACTGGGTGATTATTGATCCTCTCTGTAGGCAATTAGAGAGATCAGTTTCTGACTCCACTGTCCAGTGTTGTGCTAACAGAAGAGAGGAAGGTCAGGTCCAGAGGTTTCTATTATTGCTGCAGGGACATTTTAACATTATTCCACACTGAATTTGCCAGCCCGAGGAGAATCAAAGCGAATTATTCCTCTCCTTTTAGCCCTCTGTGTGGTCCTCTCAGTTATATTTTTATATTTCCTTTAATCTTCTTCAGACATGAGATACTCAGACAGAAATAAAAAGGACAATCAGCAACATACATGAGCATAAATGAAAACATATAAATTATCTTACTAAAAAGGCCAAGTCTCATTGGTGCAGCTGAGTTTGAGCTTGAACTTGACTTTCCAGTATGAGCTTGCTTAAAAAGTGTTTTCTGTTTCAGCAAACTGAATAATTCTGCCCTTAAAACACTGAAATAGGGTGGTTCATTTTTTCTGCTTTGACAAAAATCTTACTCAGTGTCTTGGCTGAAAGGAGCCACTTACAGGTGCTCTCCAGGTGTTTTCTGAACGTTGGACTGGTGCATCAACTTCATAAACATGAAGCAATCTTCAGAGTGTGCAGGACATGCAGCATCATCTGATTTAGGTACACCCAAATGAGCCATCTGTTTCCAAACATCTACTCCTACATTATTAGCAGACATCACCCCCTGCACCAGCATATCTGTCGGAGCCGTGCTGCTGGCTGAGCAATAAACCCACAACAGGACTGGAGTACTGTAGAATAGAAACATCGCTGTAGCTTTAAGGAGATGCTAATGAATGGATACATCAAAATGAGCCTGGAAAACAGCCGTGAATGACTGATGTGGGCCTACAGAAAAAATACAGCAGCATACAGTTTTAAAATGTTTGATGTTATTAATGTTTTCACTGAGACATATCTTTAAAAAGTGACATATATGTGTGTGCTACGCTTATATTCCAATCATATGAGCAGTGCAGACCTCACTCAGCTGATACAAGAAGCCAGAATCATCACATGTATTTTTGCTTTGTCATGTTGAGATAAAGACAGATTTGGGTGGGGTACCCCTGTGATGTTTCTGCCAATTCACAACCCAAACAGATGGGTCGAGCTGGTGATTTATTGATGAAGGGCCTGTGTGCACAATAAAGCGCCTCCCTTTACTTACCCCGACGACGACCGTGTCGTCTCCCTGGAATTTGGGGAGAAACAGGTCCCCTCGTATAATCTCCGACTGGTTGAGAGGACGGAAGCGACACAGCACTTTTATGTTGCACTCAGCTGGGACATCGGCCATTGCGCAGATTCAGTGAGGAGGAAGGATGCTGTTTTCTGGTGAGAGGAAAGATGCTGCTGAGGATGCAGGCGAGCAGACGCTAATCGGGGCCCGATCTGACCGTCAAAATAAACGAAGAGAGACGCGCAGAGACCTCGACCTTCTTCGTCGAGACGACTCTGGACAGGTTCAGCGGTTTTATCCCGGCCAGCTGAAGGAGGGTGCAATTTATTTCTGCGCAGCTGAACGGTGTTTCCGTGTCGCAGTGAGGCTAAATTAGATGTCAGACCGCAAACGATGCCCTACATCATTAAAACAACCCGCAGTGATGTCGCTGGGTTTCTCCTGTTTCCTGTCTTTCCTGTCTTGTCTGTTTCTTTCTTTTCTTTCTCGGATGCGGCGGTGGATGTCTCGGATGGCCGGTTGAAGGTGAGATGGTGCTGGAGAAGGGCAGTGAGGTAAAGCTGCTGATGCTCGGCCTGTTTTTGGTCGCCACAGCGCTCTCTGTCGGCGGGTCGAGGAAGGGCGTGGTCTGCATCCGTCTCTTTAAAGTGGTACCCACAGCATCAGCATCCTCGCAGGGAGGCAGAAACCTGATATGCCTGGTGCAGCGTCACATCACAACTTCATTAGTTTCTGTAAAGCAGGTCCACTGCTTTACAGAAACTAATCATCACAACTATATTTGGCCCATCTCCGAAACCTGACTATGTCACGGAAGGCTTAATTTGCATTTCTGGGAAGGCAGTGGATATTACTGATTAAAAGGTGAGTGTCTGATGATGAAGCAGGGATGATGCAGCACATGTTAAAGTTGATAACACAACTACCACTGCTTCTCAAACTTACAAACAACACATGCAGTATTACAATGTAAAATTTGAATTTTAGTTAGAATTAAAATGTTGCAGTCCAGCAATCAAACTTGTAAATTGCAAAGCTGTGGTTTAAGAACACAGAGAACAAGAGAGAGTATAACAGGCACTCATGCACGTTTTAGCCAGACTGCAGTAAAGTGTTACTGTACCTCAGTATTATTCAGACTAACGCTGCATGGAGCTTTTTTATACACTATAATCTCTATATCTGTGCTTTAGTGAAACAGATCGTGACTGTGATACTTTTTAAAGCTATAAAGTACAACAGACAGACATCTCACGTGATAATCAGGTAAATTCAGATACCTATAAATTAAACCACAAAACTATTCATATCCTTCTCTCCACAGAAATCAACACAAAGTACGTTTTCTGTAAATAGTTTAATATTAAATAAAAAAAAGACTCCCATATAAAAAAGAAAGCTACAGTCCACAATTTAATCGTCTTTTGAAACATAGGTATTGAAAGCAAGGGGTAGAATGAGAAAAATACTTAATTACAATTCCCAGAAAAATGTACAATTCATTGTTTTCTCTCTTGTCTCTTTCTCTAACAATATAAAATCAAAATAAAACACATTAACTGTACATATGTACAAATCTCCAAGTGTAGAAATTGCATAATCTGCTTTCTTTTTCACTTTTCTTTATTCATTTTTATTTTTAAATACAGCTAAAGATGCCAGTAATCTTGGGGCAGGGCAGTGTGTGGAGGAGAGCTCAAACAGTGATGAGGAGACCAGGAGAGGATATTACTCCAAATCCACAGTAACACAGGGACTTAACAGATCCACCTAGGACATCACATCTCTCTGCACTGAACTTTTCCAGCCATCCGTTCCACCAGTCAAAGGACATACTGTACTTTCTATAAACAGACTTTCTGCAAATGCTTGACTTAAAAATTCTGTCCTTTGTCCAGACGTTTATCCCATGGCTGGGGAGTGAAAGTGTGGGTGGGTGTTATGTCAACGGATAGTTAAACAGTCTCCATCACGCCGCAGCTACATGTAATTCTTCACAGCAACAAATAAGACAGCATGTGAAATGCAAGCGGGTTGCTAAAGTTCTTCAGATTTTTTTCTGGTTTGTTGTGGACTTTCGCTAATGTTGCAAATCAGATGAGGTCAAATTCACTTGTAATGATATTCTGGGAAACTTTGATGTGCTATAAAGTTTTTTTGTGATGCACAAGAAACATCAGACAGGTCATGTGGGTATCATGATAAAGACATGTTATTGTTCCAAGTATGAAGTGGTTGATGTAAACTGCCTAAGAAAGGTGATCAGCATTATTTTCTCTGTCTCTCTATCTTGTCCCATATGGAGGTTATTTCATACTATGAAAGAAAAACAAACAAACAACTGAAGTCTGTTCCTTCTTATATTCTCTTCCAGCTTCTGAAGACGTTTTAAAACATGTTATTAAAATACAACCACTGTGTGTCTTGGGGGTCTTGTTAACCAAAATGAAAATAAAGTCAACTAACGGTCGGACAATGACGGGCTCAGCATTAGCACTGTTGTCCAACACACACTCAAACACATAAAAAGACACACATCCACACACATATAAACACACTTCCAACAGAGAGCATTGTTCAAGTAGATGGGCTTTATCCTGACTCACAGTTACACACTGATGAGAAGAAAACAGTACTTTTGTATTTTTTGTGTTTTCTCATAGATAATATTCAAACACCAACCATGATGAACAGATCTCTGACAATGTCAAGCAACCATTATTTTGTGAACTAAACCTAAGAGAAGACCTATAAATGTCTCTTCAGTTATTTTTCAGACTTGAACGCTCTCCTATGTTTTTTTTCATAGTGGTTGCCGTAACAATGGTTGACATGACAACAGCATAATATTAGTGCAGTTGAATAAAAAAAAAAGTCTGAACAGTGGTGATGATGGTGGAGAGATGGAGGGGGAAAGACAGGTATCTGGCCGCCTCTGATTGGTGAACAGGTTTGACTGACGACTCCCTCCACCAATCACTGCCTCTGAGACCTGGCGCCTCGTCGCCTCCTGCCGCGGACTGACCTCTCAGGCTTTAGCAGTGCTGTCTGGAACAACAGAGAGACATTACAGTTGCCGTACAATCACTCTCAGATTCCCAGCATGCAGCAGATACCTTTACATCAAATATTTTACATAGAGAATTTGCTTATCACCCTTCAGAAAGTGCAGTGTCAACTTCAGAATTCTAGATGTGAACAAAACGTTTAAATCCTGACTGATAAAAACAGCTAAATTTGTGCCCCTTTAACTTTAAAAGCTTATTATAGACCATGAAACTTGGGGAAAAATAAGGATTCACCAGGTATTTTTCTCAGTGGCTGTTTTAAGATGAAAACGTAACTTTGAACCTCAGATTACATCAAAATAACTGAATATGTACAATACTATGGCATATAGAAGATATGATAGAAATATATAATATCTCCTATAGATATATAGAAATCACTGTACAATAATCTAAAGTTAAACAGCCATTTGATGATGTGATAATGTCACTAATTGTCTCCCCATACTAATAGTTTTATGAAGTTGTACTAATGCTAATGAAAATGTTGATGACAATGCTGATTTTTCTCATGTTGATTACGTTACTTTATTGTGTTAACATATTGCTGTGTTGTAAAGCTGAGGCTGATTTTTTCTGTGCTTATAGGATCTGTTGTAAACCAAAATACTGGATAAATTAAATTGATCAGAATACACTGTGATGAGAATGTAACCATCAAATTTCATAATAATTAGGAATGGGCATTTCAAGCTAAAACGCTATTCTATATTTGCTGGGAGTTATTTCAAAAACACACACCAAGCCTGACAAACAGTGGACACAAGGTTTAACTGCAAACAAGTTATAGTGAGTGTACAAAACATTGCTGACAGTCAGCTGCTGTTCTAGCACCACATTGCTAACGTTGTCATGTGCATTCTCTGACTTTAGCTGTAAGACGGTGGAAAGCACATTCACCAAGTTTTCAACTGTATGCAGCTCCAGCATTGCTGGATTGAAAATGCTGACTGAATCAGTCAACTACCAAACCAACTTCCAGAGCTATGCTTCTATATTATTATACATACATATTATAGTATACCAACAAGTCACCCTTTAAGTTAAGACTGGTGACTTGAAAATACTCTGCCTCAAAACATGATACTAGTGAATAAGTAAGGGGGAGGTGGGGTCTTACCGTGGCCTTGGTTTCCTCTAGTGCTGCAGCATCCAAGTCTCTGAAATCTTCTAACACATTCTGCAGCCTGATAAAGCAAGAAATACATATGTATTCAATACAGCAAACACAACAACAGAAACCCCAGAATGCATGTCTGCTACATGTAATTAATTAATTAAGAAATTAATTTTTAACGAGACAACGTACGTTTGCTTCCTTTTCCTTCCTCTTCTGGTACCACCTGCTTCTCCTGCTTGATCCTTTGGAGGTAGATTCAGATATAAAAATTACCAAAATATCATCTTTCAGTCATTTTGAATGCAGCCACTAAAGTCAGTCATAATGTGACATTCACAATCCTTCAATTTTCACAGTCTTAGGTTCATACCAAATGTAAAGTTTGGTGTAGAATGGTGATGCAAGAGTGTGAAGATAACAACAGACTTAGGCACTCACCCTTCCCTCTTCGGTGTGCAGTAATGTCCCAGATGTCTCCTCACTGGGCCTCCCGCTGCATCCATCCCTGGGACTGAGGTACCCTGAATGGGGAAGATGGCCCTGCCTGTTGTCCCTTGTCTCTACAAAAGGACACACAGCTGCAGCAGGTGCAGTACAGTCTGTTTTAGTCTCCTCCAAGTATATAGGTGGCAGAGGAGGCTCCAGGTGTGTATGTCCCTCTACAATGACTGGCTTCCTTTGCAAGGGTGATGTAGAACCATCCTCAGTGGGTTTGGGTGTCCCCTGGGCTGGGGAATGGGCTGCTGCTTCCAGACTGAGTCGAGATAAATCTGGGTTGCGGAGGGAACAAGCCCTCCGTGGGCTGAGGGAGACAGGGGCACTAGCCTGTGGCAGAGCTGAACCAGGGGTGGATGGCGTATGATGCTCCATAGGGAAAGAAACCGGTGGTAAGGCACAGAAGGGTGAAGTGGGGTCAGATGGCCCTAAGTGGGCCCCATCTTCCTGCTCTTTAGCACTGACTTGAAGGAAGGAGGTATAAATCGTGTCCATGAAGGAGGTGTAAGGATCGATAACAGGTCTGCCCTCAGATCCTCGCTGAGCGGGAGAGCCGAGTTGCTGGGGAAGTGCAGCAGGTGGAGCTGGAAGAGGACTGGGGATCACTTCTGGGGCCATCTGACTGGCTGAAACGTCTTCCTGTGGTGTAGGGCTTTGCGTTTCCTGCATTGATACTGGCTTCTCTCCTTCTGAGGGTGGTGCAATGTTTAGCTGGAGGGAAAAAATGGCAGCATAGATTATCACTATTAAAGACAAGAAGCTGCTACTTTAATGTTTTGTAAACAGCTACTGCTAATAACAGTGGGAGTTAGCAAATGTATGTATGTATCTATTTTGACAGATCAGTTATCAGATTAATAGGTATGTGGACTTATGCATACACATCCTTTTGTTCCCACAAATGCTTTAACACTCATTTGCATATGCAGCATAATGCTTGCAGTGTTGGGGTATAGTTGTGGAAAGAAGTTCATACAGTACATTAGTCAACACTAGTAGGCTGAAGTGGACACAGAAAGATGGGATTTTCACAGATTAAGATTGGCTTAATCCTAGCAATCACTAGTCAATCAAAATATGCCTGGATTGACTGCAGTACTGATCACTAGTAAATATTTGAACAATCTAAGTGTGTATGTAAGAAATAACACACACCTACTTAGACTGCAAAGCAGTGACTACTTGATCCACTAAGCTGTATTAAAATGACCTACTTGTATGTTGTTGAGCAAATTAATGGCTCCATCAGGACCCTGCAGCAGAGGCATGCCCAAGGTAGAGGTCTGGACTGGCGGTAAGAGGATGGAACCTGCTCCAATACCCAGCATGTTATGGAGGCCTGTGATGCCAGAAAGATCTCCTACAAAGACATGTTTCAAAGACACACTGATATAATGTCCTAATATTACAGAATGCCTGCAGTGTCATAATTTTAATACAGAGAACAACTCATCATTTGTTCCTAACATACTGAATGTAATCTTGAGAAATCAGAGTTACACAGGGCGGGCACTAACTCACCCAATACAGCAGGATTAAGCAAAGTAGGCAGTAACTGTTGGAGGATGGGGTTGTCTTTGCATTGGAGTGATAGGGGTATGAGGGTGTCAACACCAGTATCTGTGGGTACCTAAAGAGCAGGTACAGGGAAAAAAAAAGATGTTTACATATTCTGGTAAATAAAAAAAAGAAAAGTAGAAGAGGCTCCAGGAAAATACAGATAAATATGACAATTTCTTGTCTTTCTCTGTCAAACCAAAGTTTGTGCATTCTCACAAACACATCTTAGGTACAGTAAAACTGGCAACAAACCACAGTGCAGTTTGAGGAAAGCTTCATTTTAAAATAGTTTAGGGAAAACCATCTTATCAGAAAAGGAAAACACATTATGTTTTTTTGAGGAAAAGGCAACTGATGCAGAAGAAAATAATGAAGTTAAGGAAATGAGAATGTAGGGTTTTTGGAGGAAACTGGTATGAGTTCAGACAAAAGAGCTAGAGGAGACTGGGGAGCCTACCTGAGGTTGAGTATGTTGGGTTTGCTGTGGGGGAGCTAATTGGGTGTGGGAAGGTGTGTGGAGCTCGGTGGAGCTCAGGGCAGCAGTGAGCAAGGCAGGGCTGATGGGCAGGAAGGCCGCATGGGGAGGAAGGGCAGCAGGAAGGAGCAAAGACTGCAGGGCTTGGACAGAGCCTTCAGCTCCTGGAGGAACTGGGAGAAGGCCCTGGGCGACCTCCAGTAACCAAGGTGGCAAGGTGGATGTATCCAGGAGGCCAGAGGTCTTATCGAGAGTGACACCCTCCAGTGTGGTGGGGATTTGTTGTGGCTGCTGAAGAGGTACTTCCAAGCTGACCTGGCTCAACTGACCTAGGCCAGACAGAGGTAACAAAGGTGGCTGATGTTGCCCAAGTAACAAGGAAGCCATGAGCAGAGCCTGAAGGCTAGGTTTTTCTGTTAGAGCTAATTCAGCTTCCTGGCCTGGGGTAGGGGTTGAGGCTGGGGGTGGAAGCGGGTTCAACAGACCCAAAAGGTTCAGAGGCAAATCCCCCTGGGCACCAGTCAACAACGGCAACAAGGAAAATGTAGGATTATTGTTTATCTGTTGTTGCTTCTGTTGCTGATCCTGGTTTTGCTGCTGTGTCTCCTGTTGCTGTATCAGTAACTGCTGCTGCTCTGACTGCTGCTGGTCAGCAAGATTCTGTGGTGTTTGTGAAGCATTGGCAGGTATCTGTGCATGTTGCCCTCCTAACCACACCCCGCCTAAAGGCAATGATGCAAGAACAGCAGGGTCCAGGAGGGATGGCAGACCTCCTGTCGATGACAGCAGCTGAAGCAACTGCTCTTGATTCATGAAAGGGAATGCCTCTGCCAGAGGTAAGGGAGCAGCTGAGTCACTCACAGCTGCAGGGCTAGAGGGACTATCTTCAAAACTAGGGGAACTAGTGCGACCGGGGCTGGTGGCTGCTGGAATTTTGGTCACATTGGAGACCTTTGGATCCACACATCCAGGCTCTTCGGGTCCTGTACAGAAAGACACAAGCCATTCACATCGGTTCAAGCTGGTTTGTCAACAAACAAATAAACAATTTTCATACAAGGATTATGAGCTTGGCAGAATTTATCTGTGGTGACTGATTCTGTGGCATCTTGACTACTGACTACTTAACTAATGATTAATACGCTGTTTTCAAAGGTCTATAAAGGTAGCTTTCAGTATTTTGCTAATCTCTGTATTACTTCAATATGAATTAAAAAGTTTAGGTTATATCTTCAAGACTACAAACAAATGTCTGATTCAACAACATCCTCACCTGCATTGTGGTTTTTTTCGGAAGACATCTCAACATCAGTGGTACAGTCAGAGGTGCTACCCTGACCCTGTGGCACAGTGGAAGATGCTGCAAGAAGGGCCAAAACATGGTTGCTAAGGTCAAGAGGCTTTGGTGAGGTGGCTATCGCCACAGAAACACTGCCTTGAGACTGACTGAAGTCCACTGATGTGGATATGCTGTTACCACCCATCTCTACTGCCACAGAGGTCTGTGGTGAGGATTCCTGCAAAGGAGCCTGGGAAACAGAGTCTATTGTAGAATTGTGATTCTCACTTGGATGATGCTTGTCTGAGGGAGTCAGGGATGAATGCTGAGATGGACAGTTGCTGTTGCGTAAAGCTAAATTTGAGTTGGGCATTACTGTTTGAGAACGTCTCTGTCGTGGACTTGATTTAGTAGGCTGAGGGTGTGAATGAGACTGCACTGATCTGAAATGCGAGGAGGTGGGAGGAGAAAGTGGCTGTGGCACCAAGGTTAGTGGATTAGTGTCATTGGTTCGACAGGGTGACAGTGTCTGTGAGTGCTTGACATTAGTATGAGGGGTGGGAGAAGTGGGTGAGAGTCTTGGGTTCTGTTTATTAGTGTGTCCACCTCCTTCAACAGATCCTTGTTGAGCTGAAGCAGAGTTGGATGCTGAGGCTGTGGCTTGTGCATTCTGTACACTGAGCAAGTGTAACAGAGCAGATAGAGGCTGGGTCGGTGGATCCAAGCCAAGAGGTGAAGATGTTGGGCCTGTAGTGAAATCAAGAGCCTCATTTTGTCGAGGAGGCCTGGCAAGGTGTGCTGTCTGTCGAGGAGCAGGGAGCCTGGGCATCTGCCCAGGTAGGAGATGATGGTGGTTTTCCAGCATGACAGCATTCTGGTTCTGCACAGCTGAGGTAGAGGACGAGTGCAAGGAAGAGGAAGCAGAGGAAAGGTTGATAACTGTTGCAGAAACTGAATCTCCTGATGGGGTTTTCTGCAGCCCATTAGCCAGCTGCTGGGTGTCTCTAAGCATGCTAAGCACTGTGGGAGATCTCCGCTGCCTCTTCCTGTGTGACGCACTGCGCTCTGCTGTGGGAGGCAGGTGGGGTAAAGACGAAGCCAGGGACTGTGCCAGAGAGTGGGTTGGAGGATAAAGGACGGTGGAGGCTGCTGCAAGGGAGGGATGGGGAGGCCTAGTAGAAGCAATGAAAGTGGGAGGGTGGCTGTTGTGTAAAGTGCTGTTTGTTACCTTTGATGGCTGTTGCTGCTGTGCCTCTTTCAAGACCTCCAGAGAAGAGGGCAAGCTCACAGAGCTGCTAGCCGCATTTGAGCTGTGGCCTTGGGTTACCTGGTTAGCCAGCTGAGCCTTGGCAGCCGCAGAGAGCATACTACTTGCAGGAAAAGAAGCTGGGTGTGGTAGCTTTCCCTGATGGCTGTGGTGATGGTTCAGAAATGGCCCTAGAGGTAAAGTAGAAGGGCCTGCGGAGTTCAACGCAAAGCCTGGTGGTCCTGTGCTGGATTTTGGACCTGTGATATTCTTTGAGGAATTCAAAGATAGATTATGAGGGTTGCTACTGCTTTGGTTAGTCAGTAAGGAAGGGTTTGTAGGGCTTAGGCGGAGGTGATTATTAGTGCTGCTGTTGCCTGAGTTCTTAAACTGCTTGATGTCTTCCAGTTTGTACTTGTGTAAGTGGGGGCTGGGGTTTGGGGAGCCACTGGGTAGAGGGGATTGTGGAGAGGAAGAGGTGGATTTCCTCCTCTGAGGCAAGTTACTTCCCATCTGTCCTCCTTCAGCTGCTGTTGAGCCTCCTCCCTGCTCTGAAAGAGGGGAAAGAGAAGCAGAGGGGTGGCGGGACCGCTGGTGAGGAGACACACAGTTCATACTATGGAAAGAGGGAGAGAGGGAGGAAGACGGAGAAATGGGGGTACCTCCCACAATGACACTGTGAGGATGATGAGTGTGAGTCTGTGCTCCTCTTCCTCCTCCACCAAGGGTCATAGGGGAAGAGGGACGAGGTGAAGAGAGAGGCCCTAGCCGAGGAGAACTAGGGCTATCTGGTGTTTTGGGCATTCTTTGACTTTGATTAACATTCTGAGGTGTGGGGGTGCGGGGTGACCTCAGAGCAGCACTGTATGATGGGAATGAGTTGGAGGAAGAGCTTGGGAGAGGAGGAGGATGGTGAAGCCTTCTCAAAGTATCTAGGGTATGGTGAGAGTTTGTTCCTGTGTGAAGTACAGGCGTGGAACCATTATAAGGGTAAATAAACTGCTGAGAGGATTTGGGGCTGGTACAGGGGTTTGGCTGGAGGTTATTGTGGGGTCGAGCAGTGACTGGATGAAGTTTAGGATGGAAAATGCAGCGGTCCTCTTCTTCCAGAGGTCCCCCCTTTGGATTGTGACTATCCACTTGACTGCTTATCTCTGGAACTGAACACACACAGACACAGCTTTGTTGCTTCATTTGTCAAAATTACATAAAAGTTACAAATTTAATGTAAGTGAAGTAAGCTTGAAGTAACTGATGTGTGATCTTTCGGCCATTCAGGATCCTAAGGATCCTACCCTGGATATTAATCTAAACATAAGAAGAAGACACTGAAACTTTTAACTTTTATTTATGAGTTTTACAAAATGTGATGTGTCTGGGGAAGCACATCGGATGATAATGTGTGCTACATATGCAAAAATATGGCACCTTCCCCAGGAGATAATAATCACACAAAGAGAGATGGGAGCTGTCAAATGAGTGAAAAGTGAAAAGCAAAAAAAAAAAAGCGAAAGAACAGATTATACTCCTTACGCGCACAAATGCAGGCACATAATGGCATGAAGAATGAAACACTGAGTCAGCAGTGTACTCATGTACTTTGTGGATATCAGTGGTTTCAGATTTTAGTTGCTGATAAATGCTGTACTGACCAGCCTCTGTTCAGGCAGATGCCTGTATTAATGTGCAATGTTTGTGGTGTGTCCAAACCTTTGATTGGTAGTGTATAAACTTCAGTATGTTTATGTGTGATTATATTAGATAATGTTTGATACTATATAGGCACAGGACCAGCAGGTTTAATCTGTCTCAGTGCTTCAAAATTTACCTGGATGATGAAGGTTGGTGAAGGGCAGCTGTGAGGCCTGCATACTCCGACACAGTGCAGCCATCGCTACCACTTTCCTGCGGTGGTTACACAGTTTGGTCATGTCCTGCTCTGTTTTGCCTAATGGGTGGCTGTGCTGTTCCACCTTCACTCCCACAGTGAAGTTGAAAACCTGCACAATAACAGAAGGTGGAGGATTAGACAGAATTCAAAAAGAACACTTTACATACTGGTTAATTAAATTATTAACAGTTAAGGACACCAATGTGGGTTTTTCACTCATGCATAGTCACACAAAGATCACTGCTTTTTGTGTCTGAACAAAGGACTATTCAGCAAAACTAAGCCAAGTATGTTTCAATATAATAAAAATGATATTAGTGTGCCCTGGTAGCCGAATGGTTACAGTACATGTCACGTAAATCACAGTGTCCCTGGTTTGAGTCCAGCTGAGGACCTTGCACGTTCACTTCTCACATGTTTCTTGTCTGCCACTCTGCTAACACTATCCAATAAAGACAAAAATGCCCTAAAACATAATTAAAACACACAATAAAAGTGTGAATGAGGACAGTAGAAGTGTTTTAATGTGAATTCATATAGTGAGAGTGGCTACCAGTTCACATAGAGCTGATTAAAAACTCAAACGACTAAAGAAATAGGTAGATATACATATCAATGCGTGCAGTAATCAGCCATACCATCACATAATGCAAATTAACAAGAATGTATTTACCTTATGGATGAGGAGTGGACACTCCAAACCACATTTGCAGGTGCCATCAGTCAACAGATAGGTCTTGACCTCATCCACCGAGGACAGGGTGGTCCCACTGGGACTACAGAAAAAACAACAACAAATGGTTACAGCGAACTGAAAGTGAACTGAAATGGATATGAACAAAAATAAGTTCAAAACACAAAAAAATTTTCTTTATGTTTTAAGGCCAGAAAGACATCAAAATCTTCATATGTAAAATTTCAGAGAGCACCTATAGCCTATAGCACCATAGCACCTATAACAGCGGCACTAAAAGTTGTTGCGTTTTATGTGGCTTTACAAAAAGTCCCTGCTCTATTAGAAAGCAGCTGAAATCCTATTTAGTCTGTTAAATTTTAAATTAAGGCAATATAAAGATTAGATTAGGCAAAATCATACATAAATTCAGTATATCCATCTGAGATCTAGGGAATCTTAATGGCAAGAAAGCAGGTTTCTGTACTCTGTAAAAACGTTCAGCATACATCAAGCATGATTTTTTTTTAAAAGCCTCTTAAATCGCTTAAAGTCAGGTAACAAGAGCAGATTCTACACATCCCATTTCATGGTGATGAAAAAAATAAAAACCCTTATGAGATAATTATACATTCCACAACTTTATCTATATGTGAGCTCAGCTTCCTGTCTCGTTTCATGTGTTCTTCAGAGAGGTGAATATTGCAATTACTGTGGCTTGTTAAACTAAACAACATGACTCAAACAATAACTGAACTTAATATAGGTTACAGACCATGTAAAAATTAACTTCTCATATCACTATGCTGTTTAGTCAATAATTAATTTTATTATAATCTCTTGAAAATTAACAATTTCATGTTTTACACCCTTTAATTTAGGGTTTATGATTAGTTGTTTATTGAGAAGTTTGTATTAAAATTATTCCCAAACTCTTCTGCCCTGAGCTGAACAAGTAAGACAAAGAAAATGGAAATCTTTATTGCAGAAAAAAATATACATATATTTTTATGCAAACTTCTAACACAAATTCATAGTTCATAATACTTAATGGCCTTTCAAATGCATTAACAAGACCAGCAATCTTATTTCTTCATAATAAATTATTTAGCTCACAAAAACGCATTCTTCTTTGGACCAAATAC
This sequence comes from Ctenopoma multispine, assembly GCA_034779795.1. Lineage (NCBI taxonomy): Eukaryota > Metazoa > Chordata > Actinopteri > Anabantiformes > Anabantidae > Ctenopoma > Ctenopoma multispine. The sequence goes on along the minus strand of JAUYWH010000025.1, from coordinate 8,268,016 downwards.
GCTTTCTGTTTAACTCACGCACCTGATGTAGATCACCTTCCCGCCCTCCACTTTCCTCTGCCAGCCGATGGGGACGTGTATTGCAGTGGTGTGGATCCCATCCTTGTCCCCACTGACAGTCTCACTGCCTCCCATCATTTTGTAGCTGCTGCCTGCCAGCACCTTTAAAAAGCAACCGATGTTAGTACAGCTTTTCTTTCACGTTACATGAAGTACAATGTATTTTAAGACCTAAGAGTTTAGCTTTGAGATGTTAAATGCAACTTATAAAAAATGCTTAATATATATTTTTTTACAGTTACAAGGTGAATATGTCTTTTAATATCAGAATAATTCAACTAATACAATTGTCATTGTAGCTGGCATCACGATTTATACAAAGAGCTTTCAAAGTCAAGTACATTTATGTTAGCTATTTTTTAAACACACCTACGTGAATTTCCTTTAAACATGTATGCCTATATTCTTATACAATTTATTGCATCAATCAATAAAGTTTGTTGCGCATCAGTATGATCCACTAAACATGCATGCATAAAGCAGATGAACAAATGTCTCTGTTGACATTAAGCATTCAGGGTGGCTAATTAAAGAAGCCTGCATACCAAATGTGTGGACCACATTCATCTGATAACACAACACCATACGTCAATGTCAAACATTAAATGATGTTCAACAAATGATTGGTAATTAAATATAATGAACTATTTCAGACTGTCTTTTGTGGGCCTAAAAAAACCTGGTAAAGTGTCCAACATTTACTTTCCTTATTTCTGTGCTCCTTATAGTTATAGCCTCTAAATAACATAGTTTCTATTATGTACCACTAGATATATGATGTATATCTAACACAGCAAAAACACCAAAATGCAAAAATAACCTCAGTTTATTGCAAAACTAATATAGCATACCTTGTCATCTTTGGGAAGCCAGGATCTGTTTTGGCTATGGTATCCACTCTCCAATGTACATGCTGGTGGGTTAGATGCTCAGACTGCCAGTAAAACCTGACTTGATGCCCAAACACCTAGACTGTCCTCAGCTCTGAGGCAGATCCTCAACTTCAGCTCCTTTATATTTATTTATTCCGTTCACATCAGAGTATGGAGCTTGGATGAAGATAGGAGAGCCTGCAAAGAAAGGTGGAGGTGGATTATGTAATCTCAAAGGGAGAACCATGATAAATAACTAACGCAATAAACAATTTCCTGCAAATGATGTTATCCAGGTTTGCTTGGAAAATGATTACTGGAGATGCATTTCTCTCTCAAAAAGAACAACTTCAGAACAAGCTGCGGCTACTTTGAAGTGGGAGGGTGTGTTTAGATAGGCCCGTGGTTTACTAGATGTTTAGCTACAACATAAGCAGCTGCCTTTCCAACAACAAATTGAGATGCTAACAAGCTAGCAACATGAAAGATCATTGAAATACAATCCTGGACTTAAAGTCAACATCTTTGCAGTATGGAGACATGGAAAAGCATTTCACCAACTACAAAAGTGACACACGGCAGCTGGCAGCTAGGCTAAAAGCTAAGCTAGCCAGCTACCCTACTTTGTACTATGTTGTCGTGACAGCTGTCAGGCGCAGAAAACACTTCGGTGCAAAACTCTTATGTGTTAGCTACGATAACAAGAAACGAGCAATGCACAATATTGAATCGCAAAAATAATGCTGTAAATTTGCTCACCAGTTTGCACTTACTTATTGACAGCCGATAGCTAACGTTAATGTTAGCCGGACCTATCAACCGTTCTCTGCGTCGGGTTTTGGCGAAGTTTTGGAGTCTTGGCTTTTCTGGCTCGCGGGAGAATCAAGAGTTAGCTGGCTAGCTAACGGATTAGCCGGAGAGTGTTTTGAAAACGGCTGATACTTTAAAAATACATAACCATATAATAAATCACTCCACCATTCAAATCGCGTATTAGCGCGCTCAATCAGCTCGCAGCCTTTATGCAACGTCTGCCACTCCGATTAAAAAACAAAGGGCAATAACGCTTCATTTTACTGCGTCTGGGATCTCGGGGCTAACGCTAGCTGCTAGGCTAGCAGAGCTAACTGACTTAAATTTACTTGAATCTTGAGTGTCCCAACAAGAGTGAAGGATGTCCCGCTCCCGCTGTACAGTTATTCAACCGCTGCTTTGGTTTCTGACCTTCTAAACCGTCTTGCATTCAAATGTATTCCAACAACCATAACAACGCTTACAATCCCAAATTCACAGTTGCCCACTGTTTTTTTTTTCTTACAGATTCCGAGTAAAAAAAAATAATGGAGTTTTCTATCGGGCATGCGCAGTCAGTGCTCAGGGAGTATTGTACCCGACATGCACCGGGACCTTTGTAGTGCTCCAGACAGACATCAGAGCAGAGCTCCTTCACAGAGGACATGATAATGACTGAATAATAACAGGCCCCGGATGCATGTCTGCACTGCAGAATAATGGATTCATCATCTGTCTACACTGAATTTTAACCCAGATAACACATTGTTTACTAAGACACGGCAATAAAGTGCAAGACCTGCACGCTCATATATATTTTAAAAGTATTTCTTTTATTACTGCATATCACATTTCAGTTTGGATTTTTTTACTTTAAAGTAAAGCTTGCATTTCAGATGATTCTTTCGCAGTTACTTTAAAAATATGTTTGCCAAGAAAGTTGAGAAGAATAATTATTTGTATAGAATAGTTATTTGTGTGTGTGTGTGGTGGTTTGTGTTTTTGTCATTAACATATCTCAAAAATCACATCTTATGTTTTAGTAAAGACTGCTGTAAATCACAAACCCTACCAATTTAGCCAGGGAACTACCATGCAACTTTTTTGTTTGTTATATATGCACCAAAAAGCACATATTAAATAAACTGACAAAGGCCATAAGGTTCATTATAACATAATCTTGATGACCCTTCTTAGACACCCACCCTAAAGGCTAATGTATGGTTACAGCTTGCCCTTAGATGCATACTTGCACTATGGACATGCATGTGCTTCAACAGCATTCATCCTACAGTTGGCGATGGGTACAGTTACATGTTACACAAATGCACACTATGATGGTCTTTAACACGGCGCTCCTTCTGTCATTGGCAGGTAGAATCAATTCTGTAAAATTGGAGGAAGGGGGGATTAAATAGATTCACCACTTTGTTCATTTGAAACAAGACGCTGATAACACAGATAAGGAGTGAGTTTCTTAGAGACAGAGGGGAGGCTCTCCCAAATGACATGTATTATTAATGGACAGCCATCATCTAGTTAATCAAGTTAATTTTTGGGGTTAAGAAGGTGGATGAGGAGTACATATCCTCTGGGCCCTCATGAAGCAAGACAATAGCAGCAACGAGATCTTTAATCTGTGCCCCCTTACCACCAAGTAAATGTCTTCTCACGAATAACTTAACCTAAACTCAGTGGCCCCGAGACTCTCAGCAAACCAATGTGTACTTGTGGCTTTCTCCACGGGACTGGCACAGTGGCGTATGTTGCTCTGATGGATAAACAAGCTCACCGCCTTCACGCAAACAGGAAGTGAAAGACATACTTAGATGTCTTAAAGTAGAACAACTCGAACTTACAGCTCAAGGCTAATGCAAAAGTTGAATAAAATCTGTCAACCATTGCTGGTTCATGTAGAAAACTGGAATAATCACAAACACCAACAACACTTTCCTCATTTACATTTCTCTGGTTTAGTTTATTTTGTTTATATAATTTATTATATAAAAAAAATCTTTTTAAAATTACTTGATTTACCGTATTATTATTATTATTATTATTATTATTATTATAGTTGTTATATACTTTTTATTGTTTTTAATTGATCAACTTTAGTCATTCATGTATTTATTTAGTCATTGCTTTCATGCTTTTGTGCTTTATATGTTTAACACTCCATAAAAACATTCAAAACATGACAATGATTTCCATGGGTAAACAAACTGCAAAAAGAAGAGCTTCTTTCATTTTTTTTACCTGAACAATATGAAAAAAGTAAAACCGCCACAAGAACAGTGTCAAGAATGTTGAAATAACAAGCATATAACCTACTTATACATATAACCAAAGAAATTGAACGGTATGAATGTCGGCATTTGTGTGTGTATTTTTGTTGTCTGTGAACAAGTGGAACAAGGGGAACGAGGTATGTGTGTAATGAAGACACACAGAGAGAAAGTATCTGATTCACCCTCGTCACTGGTGTTCAGTCCGAGCTTCGCCAGCTGTCACAAACAGTCAGTTTGACAGTGCTTATAGCCGGGCTCACATACAAACACACATATAAATGCAGACACACAAAACCATAAGTGCACAAAAACAGACATATGCTCACACCCGAAGTCTGAAATCACCTGAAGCTAGATAAAACTAGAAAGAGACTAAAGAAAGGGGATCAGACTGTGGGAGTGCTGACCCAGGAGTCGGGGGGCCTGAAGTGAGGAGGCAGGTTGGACAACTGGCTTGTTGGACTTGTTGGTCCTCTTGACACACAACACTCTGGTCAGCCAGCGGGTGAAGGACTCATTCACAGAGATTCATCAAAACACGGGATTTGTAATTTCTTCTGTGTGATCTGTTTGTGAATTTTGACAACAGGTATGCTCCAGTCTAGATTTGAAGTTTGAAACATTTTATTGCAATATGTGTTAGCAGGACAAAAGTGTTGAAGAGTTAAAGTCTAAAGTTTATTTAGGTTCATTTCAGATGGGGAGTTAAATGAAGCTTAAAATAGTTAATAATGCTGAAAATGTTCTTGCCAAATTATGAATTATTATTTTAACTGCAGCATTTTCTAGAATTTAGATTTTCTTTTCCTGACAGGCAGAGGCATCCAAATTTAGCTGTGATGAGATTGAATTTCACAACCCTAGAATAGTTTGGGTCAAGTGCACTCATACAGCATGAGCATGGCCGTGTCTTTTATGTGTTCATAAAGGAATACAAGTAAAATCTTTATATCTGTTGTGTGGCTTTGTGAGTAAATTAGTTTCAGCATTACTACTACTACATGCATGTTGTAATTCTGTTTTGTAGCAATAAGTGTATATGAAAAGAGACATCCATTAATTGAAAAAAGGTACATACTGTATTTATCATTTGATGTTTCAGAGAAACTAAATGCTTAGTTCTTTAGTAAAGTTTTGAGTTTACAAATGTTTCACTAGTGCAGACACTTTAACTGCAGTGCTTTAAAAACACACAAAATAAAATCATTGTGTTGTATCCATGATATCACAAATTTGCATTAAATGTTGCAAAATTTCTCTAAATTATTTATGACTAAAAAATAATGAATAAATATGTTTATACTTGTAGGTGAGGGAGTAGTAACATTCTTCACCAAATACCATGGATGAGTGAGTATTTTTTCCTGAAATGAGTTCTATAACTTGTTCAAATCCAGTATATTCTTGCTCTAATTGTCTGCCTGCACCTCTTTATCATGTCCACATGTACTCCATCCAAATCCCAGTGAGCTAAATGTTTCCAGACCAAATAGTCCAGATCTAGATGAGCCATGTCTTTTTTGTAATACATTAATGATAAAGCAGCTTTGTGTTCATTTGTGAAAATAAGGAAGGAATTTATAAGAAATAATACGTGTGTGTGTGTGTGTGTGTGTGTGTGTGTGTGTGTGTGTGTGTGTGTGTCAGGGAGGATGACAAACACTCCGTGGACATCCATGACAATCCTCCAGTTCCTGACAATGTAGTGAAGGAGGAAGGAGACACTGTGAGTGACAGCAGCATGTCAGCTCCCAACCGCTAGCAGTGCCATTCCTGGGTGGTTTAAAATAGTCACCAGCTGGAACAGGAACACAGTGCAGCGTCAACTGGAAAAATATAAGCCCTGACTTAAGTGTCTCTGTCTTTTATCCCCCATGAGATAAAGTGACACCGCTGGCTCATCTGTGAGGGACAATCACTGTAGTATTAATTAGAGATCTGCTTATCTTCATGCCAAAAAGTAGAAGAAAAAGTTAAACAGAATGCAGTTACTGTCAAACATATAACAGTGCACATCCTGTGGTGCACTGCAATTATACTAATATGTAACAATCACACTGACACACAAAACAGCTTAGTTTGCACAGTTTTGTTATTTAATCACTGCCCCTTTCTATCGACTGTGATACAGAGAATATACATAATTTATGCCAGAAAATTCAACATTTTAAACACACTTTCTCCTTTAAACTACTCTCTATTACACACATGAACTTAGACTATATTTCCTACCCCGTGCAGACCAAACCTCTGAAGAAAACATCAAAACACTACCAGCAAATAGTTTTTAGTAGGAATGGCCGATATTGGCATTAAAATGTAATATCGGAAACTATTGGTATCAGTTTCTACTCTTTTAATGACACAACATTTACATACCATGCACATATTATACATCAAACTCTTCAGCTACTTCTCTTCTCTCTCAAAATGTAAAAATATGAAAAATCCAAGGTATAGTTTTTGAGATAATTTTGTTTGTTTGCCACACCTTGCAATATTCCTGTGGCTTCTGCATTTCCGAGCCATCCTTGACCTAGACGTCTATCGGTGCACACTTGGTGATATCATCAAACTGCGTCATCACCCCGCATATTTTGGTATCGGTTTATATCGGTATTGGAAATTAAGAGTTAGACTATATCAGTATATCGGATATCGGTAAAAAAGCCAATATCGAACATCCCTAGTTTTTTGTTTTAATAAAGTGTTTGAGGTATTCCCATCTGTCTGCAGGTCTACTTCATATATGAGGAGGAGGTGGAAGTGGAGGAGAAGGAACCAGAACCTCCTGAACCAGTTCTCCGGGTCAACGACAAACCCCACAAGTTCAAGGACCATTACTGCAAGAAACCCAAGTTCTGTGATGTCTGTGCTCGCATGATAGTCTGTATGTACTATTTTGTTATAGGTGATTGCAGGTGAAAACTGTATTTTTAATCATTCACTTGAGTGCATGGAATTGGATGTTTTTGTGCCACATCCCGCTAATGGTTAAGAGGGATACCGATTATTTTTTTCTTCAAACAATATATTTTCTTAAATATTTGATATTTTAAATATTTAACACTGTGTAACATACCATCTTGTTTTCTGGGTCCCACTGATGTCCTTTTGCTTATCATTTAGTGAACAACAAGTTTGCTCTGAGGTGTAAAAACTGCAAGACCAACATCCACCATTCATGTCAGTCCTATGTCGAATTCCAGAGATGCTTTGGCAAAATTGTGAGTATATTTTCAAGAAAATAATATTTGCAGTACAATGAGCCACTAAAATGTGTGCAGGTGTCCATTGCTTTGCCCTTAGTGAAACAAACATTCATTACCAAAAACATGGTGAAACATGGTGTCCTCTATTTGTTCCCCGTAGCCGCCTGGCTTCAGAAGGGCCTACAGCTCCCCTCTGTACAGCAGTGACCAACCAGATTCAAGTGAGTCCACACAGTCAGGACCGTAGCTATCATTAAAAACACTGAGGTCACATTCAGTATTTTGGTATCAGCAACCTGTAAGGAGTTTTTATTCTACAGATATAAACTTGAACATTGTGACAATTTTCGTAAGCTGAATTCAGTATCATCAGACTCTGTCACTATCAGTCTGAAGGTTGCCTGGTGGTACGAAGAAAACTAAAATTTTATTCTATTAAAAAAAAGAAATCAATGCAAAACCTAACCGTATTCTGTTACTTTGGGGATTTAGACTTTCAGAAATGTCTAAAATGTCTTAGGCTAAAAGACTTTTACAAATTTCTCTGTCCATAACCAGACAATCCAAACCGGAATGACCCTGTCTTTGACACCCTGCGCGTTGGTGTCATCATGGCAAATAAAGAGCGCAAAAAGAACGAAAATGACAAGAAAAATGTGAGAGTGCAATACACCTTTACTCAAACCTTGATAAACCCACCTACTTGTTTTTCATTTGTTGACTATTATTTGATGAGATTAGTAAAGAAATTTGTCCAGTTATTTAAGCCAAAATCCAGTTTTGAAACTAATGTATTATTGTGTATATGAAATATATTTGTGTACAGCTGAATTTTACTGCCTTTTGCTCTTCAGATGATGATGATGATGGAGGAAGAGGAAGAAGAGAGTCAACAACCCAAAGAGAATGAGGAGGGAGGAGAAGGTACAGGGAAACTGGATGATAGCTGGATGTTATGGTACTTTAGCTCTATCTTAAAAAAATGCACAAGAAAGTGCGTAATTTTTTGCATCAAACATGGAATAACTTTTAAAATTAACACTCCAGAACATTTGTTATATAAAAAAACACATTGTCATAAAAAGATGCTTTCCACTCTCAATACAGACACTATATATACCCTTTGGCTTCACTCTTTGATGCACTGGGTGTCTCTGTGGTGCATCGCATAAATGACAGTGGTCTTCTGCTGGACATCCTGTCAAAACAATTGGTTATAGCGTTGAAACATGACAGTTTGATTGACTTTATGCAAAGTTATGAATAGGGACAAAACCTTCTGGGTTACATTAAATTAAAAGATAAAGCTAGCATTAGTAACATTGCCATAGTAGAAATATTAAATAGTTAAATAGTGAAAAAGTTTCTGGATTTAAAACCTTCATCAGAAGGAAAGAACTGTGTTGGTGACTCTGATGTGTTGTGTTTATACAGGGAAGCCTGACGATAAGAAGGAGAAAGGTGGAGACAAACCAGATGACAAGGTGAGAAATGTTAACAATACAGTTCAGTGTAACTATGAAGCAGCTAATTAAAGCAACTAACGCCTTGTTTTACCGGCTGCAATACTCTTTATGCACGTGCTTATGATATAAATCAATATCAGTTGTCACATGCAGTTGCATTTTGCTGTTTTGTCACCAGAGTAAAGGAACATTCTCCCAGTCCCATTATTACCTGGCTCTGTACCGTTTTAAGGCCATTGAGAAAGATGACCTCGACTTTCAGTATGTGTGAAAATCACAAACAATGCTCAGCTGGCAACAAATACATAATTCCTTGTTTTGTATTTGTTGTCAATATTTAATAACTACTTGTGTGTGTTTGTGTATTAGCCCTGGTGATCGGATCACAGTACTGGATGACTCCAATGAAGAGTGGTGGAGGGTGAGTACAACTTCGTGCTCAAGTTTTGTTTTTTTAAATCTGAATCTACCGTTTCTATTCTGTCTTTCTGTGTCATTGTTTTCTGAAGTTCCTGCTGAGGATCTCGCTTTACTTTTAGGGAAAGATGGGGGACAAGACAGGGTACTTCCCCACCAACTACCTCATAAAAGTGCGTGCGTCAGAAAGAGTTTACAAGGTGACGCGCTCCTTTGTAGGGAACAGAGAAATGGGACAAATCACACTGAAGAAGGATCAGGTACTTAAGTTTGTCTATAGGTAAATGTAAGCAACATGCAACATTTTCTAATCACGTTTTGTAAGTAGCAAGTTTGTGCTGTTGTTGTTGAAAAGAGAGACACGAATAGCTTTCTCTGAAAAAAAGGCAGCATTTAAAAAAAACAGGCTGCCCAAGAAATATTGTCAGTTTTAATTTACATTTTTATAACAAAATAGCTGCTAACCCTGGTGCCCTCTCAGTCTCAACATATAAAACAATGCATGGTCTCTGCAAGTGTATTCAGTTAATAGTTATGACACTGTTTCTGTCTGGTTTTCAGATTGTTGTGAAGAAAGGAGATGAGAAAGGCGGCTATTTGAAGGTCAGCACCGGACGAAAGCTGGGCTACTTCCCTGCTGATCTTCTGCAGGAGATCACTGTGACATAAAAAACACAATATGCTGTGAAAGAGCACAAACTGTAAAGTTATCCTCCTGGTCGTTCAGTAATATTCTATAAATATGAACTTGCTGTATGGTATCACAGCACGTAGTTAAAGTGTCTGCATTTGTGCCTTTAACACAAATTGAAGTGTAATTTGATAGTTTGAAAAGCTGTTTAATTTAGGAGACAATTAGATGATGTATTTGTTGTATTTGTTTTAAATAGCATGGTAGTATAAATAATCAGGTGCTTTAACTTTTACCTGCTAGTTATAGGTAGCACTTGGAAGAGAAAACCTGAACAGCCTTAGTCATAAAGAAATTTGCTAATTGAAATCAATTTATTCTATGAATCTAATGTTTGAATGGTGGTAACTTATTATAATTACTGTTAAAATGATATATTTAAGGACTTTATAGTCACACTAAGACCTCGAAGCCATTAGAGCATATTAATATTAGAATAAAATGTGCAGACATTTACATATTTTCACATACAGTATGTGAATCTAACAAACTGAAGAAGAGATACATGAAAAACGTCTGTACATATTGATTACATATTTCTGTGAAGCAGCAAACTGCAGAAAACTATGTTTGCACTAACTATGTAGATGTTTCAAATAATAAATCTGAAGTGCACTTAAAGCCTGTAAAACATCATCTGAAGTGCCTTCTGAAGTTTTTCCAAAAAGCAACAACTTTATTTAATTCTTTAAAACAAATTGTGGTAAAATGTTAAGTAATAGAACGCTATCTCTTTGCTACAGCTTTGTCTCTATTACACAAAAAGCCACAGCGCACCTCTTCAACACCTGTTACAATGTAAGAAGTGAGCTGTGTATTTAACGTGCACAAAGCCACAGCCTGGCATGACTTTCGACATACTGCAGGTGTTGCTAGTGGCAAAGACTAAACCAACCAGTAGATGTGCTTGAAACTGTCGTTTGCCACTCTTCAGCACCAATGTTGCAAACAGGTGGGAAAGTGTTTTTCTGTGATCTCCTTCTACTTTGAGTGTTATACAGATGCCTGCCATGTCATGATGTTGATAATGTACATGATGTAAGTGAGAAAGTGAAATGGACTAGAAACAAAGGAAACAAACTACCCGAACAACATTACACCTTCAAATAAACAAACATATTTACACTCACAGCACAATACATCATACAAATATCAGCACTAATAAGTAAAATAGCATGTGTAACTAAAAGCTCCAAAACAATTTTATCCTAAGTTACTGTAGTTTTAAGTTTATGTTGCCGTATGCGCCCTCCCGTGGTTATAGTCGCGTAGTACAACAGGTACCACTTCACTCCCCCTGAATGGAGTTTCTGTACTGGAGTACATAAAGCAAACCAACATGTGTAACAGAATAACGAAAACTTAAGTGTGTATATGAACTCTTAGCAGATTGAATCAGCGGCATATTAAAATGTATAACACGTTTGATATAAACATGTATCAACTACTACTGACCGGAGCCACCAGTGTGTCTACTGAGCATTAGCCATGTAATGACTGAACACAGACACCTCACGCCTGCAGCAGCAAACATGTTGTTTTTTTTTTACAGGTATAGAAAGCCCCGCTTTCGCAGGGCATCAAAAAATTGGGTGAAACTCTTATTGTTCCTCTCCACGGAAATCTTTAGTAAAAGGCGAAAGATTTATACGATCTGAAGAGAAACAAGAGTGTACTGACTTCACCAGGGCGAGCGGCAGGCCCCATTCTCCGCCTCACCGTGCTCACTTAGGTTTCACTGATCTAAAGCAAAGTTATTGAAATGATTTGGAATTCAGAAATATAAACTATTCACGGTAAACACATGTGCAGTAATGATACCACAGCAGCGTACGTGAAGGATAAATGTAAAACGTTTACTCTGTACTTAACGTTGCGTGCGCTGTGCACTATGGGAACATGGCGATGTTGACCACGCCCCTATCCTTTAAAAGCTCGCCACATTGAATATAAAACACTTTCCTGTAGCCGTCGCCAAACGGTTACGTGTCTGTTTTAAAGGACGTTGACATTAAATTGCCTACATATCAATTGTAATGATAGTTATTCTGTTTGATCCAATCTTTTATGCGCATGCGCCACCATAACGATAAAGAGTAAAAGTCAGTCAAGAGAGCAATCCTGTTCATGCGGTCCTACTTGTTTCCAAACAACCGATTCGTATTGTAAGAAAAATATAAAAAAAATAATACTTTACCTTAACATATTTATAGAAATTACATTTAAAACTATGTACTTCGTTTACAATCCTTTTTCAACCGTGTCTTTTGAAACTAAAACCGGTTCAAACACTTTATGAGCTATCCAATACACTCAGGTCACGTGTTCCCATTATAACTTCTTATAAACATGGTGGCCTTTATAATTCATTTAATCCATTCAATTAATAGACTAGGATTTTATAGCCTACTGTGCAAGGACTACACACTCTCCTTTCCAGCTTTTCTCACCCTGTCCAAAGATGACAGAGCCACAACATTAATACCACCTTGTGGCGTTAATATTGTGGTTCATACTGCTTTTAAGTTTTCAAGATATTTATTTTTCACATGCATAGTTATACAAGTACAACACACAGTGAAATGCACCCTGAACCACTTCTTTTGACTATGCAATGTTAAAATTTAAATTAACAGAAGTTCAAAAACACAGATCTAAATAAGGTAAAATAAGTACAACTAAAACACAGAGCACAAGTTAAGATGCAGTTATAAATTAAAGTTTACCAGTATCCAAACTCCCAGTATTGGTTTTCACAAAGTTCCCTGGCAAAATTGCAATGTTTTGTTCCCTGAGCCACTTGGTTATCACTTTTGCTGTATGGCACATTGCTCCACACAAAACTGTTTTTGGATGGTTGGGAAAAGTTGGTTTCATAGTGTTGTTAGACAAAATTGTGAGTGAGCCTACTCTCTTGGCTTAGAAGAAACCCTGCACATCAGTCGTCTCAGGCATGACACAGAAGTGATCGAGCGGTCACCTTGTCTTTACCCGGACAGTCTTTTTTCCAGATGCCCCAAACAATCAGAAAGGGGATTTATCAGAAAATAACTTAACCCCATTTCTCAGCAGTCCAGTCCCTGTACAGTGAAGTTGAAGTTCTTGATGATCCAATAAATGGTTGATTTAGGTACAGTCTTACTTACAACAATTTATGTGCCTGTGCAACACTATTTCTGCAAAACAGTGATGGATGGATGTGTTTCATTGCAGGTAATCATTGTTAACAGAAGAAGAACAATGATTTCAAGCACCAAAGCTTCTTTTAAAGCATACATTTTACTATTCTAACTCAATCAACATGACAGAGTGATCTCCAGCTTAGTCCTCCTCACCTGTGTTAACGAAAGGATCACTGAAATGTCAGCAGGTCCTTTTGTAGCAAGGCTGAAATGCAAGAGAAATGTGTTTTGGGGGTCTACGTTCATATTTTTATTATTATATTTGTAATGTTTAGATTTTGCACAATAATTATTTTAGTTTTAGCTGAATAACTGTACTGTGCATTACTACTACATTATAATTTAAAAGAAAACCTACAAGCCCACAACTGTTGATATGAATGCCCCCAACAATTTAAGGATGTTTCCAGAATTTCTCTTCATTTTTGATGGCAGAAATCATCTTATTTTTCTCCTTCCATAGAAAAACATTTTGTCAACCGAGCAGGTCTTTCTCCTCCTCATAAACACAAACAATAGAGGAGCTAATAAGCTAACAGCTAGCTTCAAAGTGAGGTAATGTTACTTAAACATGGCGTCTGACTTTTATTACTTTATTTACTACAACTTGTCTGGTTGGTGATGTGATTTGTTTGGCTTGAAATTCCACTGATAGGAGGCAGTGGCAGAATCTCTCCAGACTTGTCAGTGATTTTCTACACTTTCCAGAGAGAGTCCTTGTCATCTTGTCAGCCTCCCCATGGCTAGAGTATGCGGGACAGCGGGGAGAGCTGTCAAACTGTACCCGCCTGAGAGCGCTTTTCCGCGGGTTGATGACTCATAATAAGGATCGGTCAGGTGGTGAAAATGAGCACTGAGGCTAGAGTGTGAGTGAATATTTAAAATGTCTATCATTGTTTCTATCAAAGTTACCAATTAAGCCTACAATAAATTCATATTCTCCTTTGATTATTCTTGTTAGCACTATTTCCCTGAGGCAGTGCACAATTTTTTTTTTGTCATGTTAAGTGCAGTAGTTTTGTGTGTGCGTGTGTGTGCTGGGGGGTAGAGAGAGGGTGCGAGAGAGAAAGAGAGACATTGTGGGAGGGAGAAGGAGCTCTGAGTCTTCACTCCAGATCTTGGGGGTCTTTGCGTCTCTTGCTGCGGAATGTGTGCAGGCTTTAACTCGGTAAATCACCACTTTACACACTCGGCACATTTCCTCTAAGACAAGCCGACTCTCTGGATGGAGAAACGCTGCTGCCGCTGCTGCTGCAAAATGAGGGCGCTGTGTTTGAACTTTGCCATCACCTGTCTGTGGCTTCTCCCTTCAGCGGTGAGTGCGATCCGTGAGCGACTCTTTGCTCTGTGCTCATTGCTAACGAGGTGTTGTTGTAATGGATGTGGGAGATGTTAGATTTATGCAAATAATCGTGTTTGCGCTGCCAATTAGACTATAATTTCATTATTGTTAAAGTCATCTTAGATTCCCGCACATTCTGGTCGTGCTCTGATTCTTTCTTGCATTATGCACAAACACTGGCCCCATTTGTTTAATTTAAATGTTTTGTGTGTTTGTTTTAATGAAGAAATGTGTTAGTTCTTTGTATGACAATCATCCAACACCAACTATTTCAGAAGAGTGTGTTACAAAAATGACATCTTGTTTAAATGTAGTTGATCTAAATAAACAAATGTATGCTCTATGAGTTATTTATGACTTAAAATGCAAAAAAAAACCTTTATGGATGTTAAAGGATAATAATTTATATTTTGTTAATCCTATTGGGGAAATTACTGAATACCTGTTAACAGAGCGAGTCCTAGACAGAGGTGAGAGCTCAGGTTTTACTCCACTAATAATGTTATTGTTTGAGGCTCGCTGTGGTTCCTACTGATTTGAGATTTAACTACCTGTCATACTTTCACAACCTTCTTTTGAAAAGTTTGCTACTGTATTCAAGAAAAGAAATTAGCCCTGTGGTCTTTTGTATGTAAGGATTTGAGAAAGTCTTTTGTTAGATGGTGAAATTCAGCCAAAATGTACCATCCTCAAAAATGTAATTGCTTTTACCCTTATGGTCTGTAATATGTAATATCTCTTTCAGGTATTTTTGTAATTTAATCTGCTCTCCTGTCTTTAATTTAACTTTCTTAACTTTGCTGCACGAGCAGCCATCTGCAGCATCTGTAACATTAACACTAAAACTGTCAGGTGAATCCTCAAAGCCACCTAATTTTGTGCTTTATTACTTGAACTAAACGATTGCACAGTTTGATCAAAAGTTTTATCACCCTGGGGCTGAAGAAACCTTGTCACTTCATTCTTTTTGTTAGATTGTGAAAAACTGACACGTTAAGGATCTTTTTACCAATGGCAAGAATGTGCTCACTGTCCTTAAAAATCCAATTACTGCTCTCAGGTTCCTTAGTTTTTTGTCTCTGCAGGTGCTTTTGCACAGGTTTTGTGCTTGCATCTACTCCATCGCTGCTGCGCAGTTGCATTCACTGTGCTGGCATCTTGACACAGAGCCAATGACATGGCTGTCACACAGTGGGCTCCAATTAGAGCAGGTGAGAACAGCACATAGCTGGAGATTTAGGTATGTAACAATAGGCACAGCTGGAGCTCACTTGGTTAGGCAGAGATTGGCACACAGAGATGGCGTGGTTTGTTATGTGAATCCCACTTGTTGTGAGAAATAATGATACACTGGGAACTGTTTATTCAGAAATATGAGGGAGAATAACCCTAAACCACCATCTGCCCTTGACACATTATGATGAAAATAGAAATCAAGTCTTGATTTGAGTTCTGCAAAGAACTTTTGTAGAGCTCATGTTTCAATTCTCTAGAGGCATAAAAGCTTCGACTTGACTCCCACACGTCCAGTTAAATATTGAAGTGTTTTAAATGACTGAAATATGATGATCTCGTTAGTTTTTACCTTTAACTCTAATTGAGTTAACTAACTGATTTCTGTCGGTATTCTATGACTGCGTCTGTACATTTGTTATATTCAAACATATGACAGTCGTTTTTGTCAACCATGCAGCAAATCTCAGAAATATCAGTTGCACAAACATCCTCACTAGTGTCTGGATTTATTGGGATTTGTGCATTTTAATAGACACAACAGCAGGTGGCTGCCTGGCTTGTAATAAGCTACTTGATCAATCTGAACATGCACTTAATTTTCACAGCCGCACTTTTCTGAGCAGTGATATTTTTTAATTTCTGGGGACAGTCGGGTGAAATTAACCTTGTTTATCTAGTTTACTGCTCAGTGTGAGCTATGAGAACCAAACTATTACTTAAACCACAATGAAAAAACAACACTTAGTTTAGTACAGCAGTTTATTTGAAGTTGTCTATCTTGTCTCACATGATGCCAGGAAAAGAAAGTGAGTTTTTATATTTTGTGGATCATTTGTACAGTGAAAAAAATATATAAATTGTGAGACATTAACAGGAAGGAGAGGAATGTACAGTTAAATGGAGATAGCAAAAAGCAATGATGATACAGCAGCAAAGAAAACATAATCTACTCTTCATATGAAATAACATGACAAGGTGAATACAGGTGAAAGCTTAATCCCTTATGAATTTCCAGTGTAATCCAAATCACTTTAAGAATGGAAAAAAGTGGGATTTTTAGTTTGACAGTTGAGATGTTCAGCACAGGAGCTCAAAAAGAAAAAGATGCTGCTAACAGTTTGCACATTTTTACAGTTTTCATACAGTTTGGACAGCATATTATTGTTTTTTACCTTTGTTGACGATGTTCCTCTTCAATAAGCCCATGGATTCAGTCCATAATCAAGGTGGCATTGAGGGTTTTAACAAGAGAGCCAGACAGAGCCAAATTAAAATGTGTTAATGGCAACATGAGTGTGACTGTGTGTGTGTGTGTGTGCGTGGGAGAGTGCATGTTCCTTGTTGTAGTCCTTGCCTGAAGGAGCTGACCTACAGTATTGATCACAGTCAATTTCAAGTTGTTCTCATTTAGAGGACCTGGCACATCAAAGCATAATTACTTTGATCGATTATTTGATGCCCTATAACTTAGCTACAGTGAAACTGTCCTTCATTCGCGGTCATCCTGGACGTCTAAAGGGTTCCTCTCTATCCTATCATGTTACTTTCTATAGTGCAGAGGTAATGTTGATATGAGAAACTAACTTTTGAAGTGTGGCGTATGTAGAACAATACATAATGCAGGTACGGTTTTATTTTAAGAGCTACAATTTTGCTAGAGTAAAAGAGAGAGTAAATTTACTTAATTTTTTAAACATTAACTTGCCTTCTCTCGAGCCTGTAGCATGTACGTGTGTTTAAACCGTTCTTTTCTTACTGTAGACGTTCCTCCTATTCATACTGGCTATTAACTGACCTTCTTAATATGTTTTGAATGGGGGACAACACCTAGTCATCTCTCTGTGTAAAAACAGTTCACATTTTATGCAAAGTTTAAATGAGGCTTCACCAGTCTGAGACACTCAAATCTTATCACAGGGTTTAGGCTTTTTTTACTATAAATTTCCCTTTTTGTGCTTCCACCCACAGTCTTTCTGGGATAGTAACACAAAGAGGAAATGTTGTGCTAAGGAGGCTGTAACTTTAGATTTGTTTAATTCAGACTGGTAAAGACTTAAAATAATTACGTTGCAACGTTAATTTCAAATTTAGAGAAAATGTATGTTAATGTTGTTGTATGTTCTTTAATGGGAGACATTTAAACTATATAGATTACATACATATACAGTATGATGACAGCAACCTAATTTTGCTGCAGAATGGAACCGTTTCTGTCATAAAAAGTCTAAAGACAAGTTGTGCAGATACACTTATAGGGTTTTTATCCAAAAAACACTGGACATTGAAGATAGTAATATTGTACTACTGGGCATGTACTCAAAACATCCTGTGTTGACTCTGATTGCACAGATGTTAAACATGAAGTCAAAGATTGATGCGCTTCCTTATATTCTTTGCTTTTAAATGGTATTTCGCCTAATTAACAAACAAACACAGACACACACATATATATAGAGAGAGCAAGAGGGAGAGAGAGTTGTGTTTTGAGATATATGACTTTCGTATTTCTAGCATTGAAAGATATACCAGAACGAATGTTCCCATTACTCTGGAAAATGCACAGAACACACTGTCAGGGATATTAGGTCAGGTGAAAACTGTTCACAGTGGATTATTCAGAGGACACCATCTGAAACTTATGCTTAGTATTGCCATTTTTTTAGTTCTGTGAGAACCACAAACAACTTCCATTCATGTCTATAGTATCTGAGATATCAAAACCTGGAAAAATTGAATCAAATCCATTTGCATGACAGATTACAACTAGGGGAAATTTAAAAGGAAGAGTGTTGTGTGTGGGTGTGATTTGGTTGAATCCTTTTAGTTAGGAAAGAGTGCTACAAGATGTGTGTCCTTCATTTATGTTTTGTTCTCGCAGGTCCAAGAAACAGCCAAGGTCTTGGACTTTCAGACCCCAGAATGGAGGGAGGATGAAGGAGGAAGAACAGATGCTGTGGGAGCTGCACTGAAGGTTAAACACATCTCCAAAGATTTACAGATTATCTCCACCAAACACAAAACACCTGCTTACGGCTCTCTCGGCCCGTATGGGTGGCCTCAGAACTTCTCCCAAGCCCTGGATCAGTATTTGTACCGCCCGTCTCCCAAAACCAAACCTCCTGCCAAAACGTCCCCAAAGGCCAAGAAGATTCTGGGCTGGGGTGATTTTTATTTTAATGTGAAGACAGTGAAGTTCAGCCTCCTGGTGACGGGGAAAATAGTGGACCACATCAATGGCACGTTCAGTGTCTACTTTCGTCATAACTCGTCCCGTCTGGGGAACATATCCGTCAGTATCGTCCCTCCGTCTAAAACTGTAGGATGGGACGTTCTGGACTCTGCATCTCAGAGCACTTACACCAAAAACTCAGTCCTGGTTCCAGATGTGATGACCCAGTTCCAGAACCCTCCTCAGGCCACCAGCACCACCCTTCCCGACCAGCAGAAGCAGCAGCAGGACATGATGGTGGTGAGTGAGCTCAACTGCCGGATTGAGTACCAGAGAACCAACCGGTCCAAGAAGACCAAGCCCTGCATGTATGACCCGGGCCAAACTTGCTACTCGGAAAATACCCAGTCCCAGGCTGCATGGATCTGTGCCAAGCCCTTCAAGGTTATATGCATCTTCATCGCCTTCACTGGTACAGATTACAGGCTGGTACAAAAGGTTTGTCCCGACCACAACTTCCAGATGGAGCAGAACCAACAGCATTTTGGATGATGGTTTCTGTTGAAACATGTCATTTATCCCTCAAAGTCTTGTGTCCAGTTTCTAAAATAGGTTTGAGACTAACTGTTTTTATACGATGTTAAAAACTAATTTTCAACATGTCAGTCGGTGCAGTTTGACAAGTGCAGTTCCAGTTTTAAAGTGTTAATGTGTTATAGCCGAACGTGTTTATGGCGAGTTTTTAAATGTGAGCTTTGTATTGTCTGAAACTACGCTCATCCATGAAATCTCTAAAAACCATTGGCTTGATCCATGATATCACTTTCTGTGTAGTGTTTTTTCTGAATATGCTTTGAAGACTTAAATTCGGAATTCACTGTTTGAAATGTGTGTTTTTGGGGCTCATTAATAAAACAAAACAGAGACATCTTTTTGGGACAGAATCATCTGTCATTTTGCAAACATGAACTGACTTCAAGTTCTTGTTCACTGCACTGTAGCTATGATGATTTAGATTCTCCAAAGAAGTGAACAAGATGATTTACAGTTAATATCACTTTTATCAGTGAGACAAAGTGCGCATGTCCTTGGCTGCATTCCAGTTCTGACTTTCACCCTTTGCACCTGGAAAGTTTTCTGTTTTCCCAACCCTCTGCTGTGACAGACATGCTTTCTCTGTCATTACATACAACATTACGGGTGAGTGCATTTGTTTAATAATGTATTTATTTATTTTTAGAGATTTTAGAGCTTATCGTATCTCCTAAGAGTGGGTGCAAATAAATCACTTATTACTGCAAACTGGGTCGTATTGTCAGTCATCTTAACCCTGATAGAAATGTGTGGTTTGAAATGCATGTTGTGTATATTTTCTGTGGTATTGCTGCCTTGTCAGTGCACTTGCACTGTGTTTGATAACTGAGGCCATTGAAAGAGACGAGGGCTGTTTTATGTCCCAGAATATTTTTTGTCGTTAAAGGAAAGTTGACTGCACACTCTCCGCTGTATGTAATATTCAATATACTCAAGGCCTCAAAAACATAATGAACACAGGAGATGAAAGGCGAGTTGCTTCAACATATATTTATGCTTGAACAGTAATTTGTCTATTAGACCAATGTAACACATAGTTATGTAACTATCATGCAGCTACAAGCTGCCTTCAACAAACAAGACCCTGATAACTAAGTCAGTGTGTGTGTGTGGCCAGCCCACAATACACTTTTCATGTCCAAGGTTTTTCTATAACCGCTCCACTGAACAACACTTTTGTTTTTTTCCGCTGCCTTTCATTTAATGGATTGTTTAGAACATCAAAAGACACATTATTCTAACTCTCATGTTTCCAAACCCCCAGCGCAAAGTATTATAATTTTGAGTGATGAAAGTGTTTTTGCACAGGCTCACTCTTCATGAGGTTTTCAAAAGACAACAACAACAGAAAAAGAGCCCCTCAGAAACTTTTAAATTCTGCTCAGTTTAAAGCACAATGGAGAGTGTTGCATCAGATCCTGTGACTTGGTATTTGTCTCATCATTAGTTTTATTAACTGTGTAGAGCAGCACAGTCTCTCCAGGGTTTTCCCAAACAGTGAATATTTACAGTAGTTGTTTTATTTATTGATTGTTGTCTTCATCCACCACTCCATGCCGCAGCCCCTTTTCAACAAGGTGTTAGGGTGTTTGGGCCGAGAGGGTTCGATCACTGCAGAATGGTGCAGTCGAGGTCTCAGAAGTGCTGCAGGCTGGACGGGACAAGAGAGCCTGGCCCAGGATGACCCAGAGATGTGGAGCCTCCTGCAGCAGGAGAAGGACAGGCAGTGTCGGGGACTGGAGCTCATTGCATCAGAGGTGAGAAAATAAAAAAGATATTGGAGTGGGAAAGATTTGTGTTTGATGGTCTGTTTAAGCCACATTCATGCATAATTTTGCCTTTACTGCTATGTTTATTATTAATCATGTCTTAAATTATATGGTAAATGCAATTAGATTTAGAATCAGGTCTCAAAGCTGGTGAAGCTGATTCAGTCTGAAAATTGAAAAAGGGTGGGGAGTAATTGTAAGTAATGAGGCCACACTGGAGAGTGGGGATGGTCCAGAGGGTGGGTTAATTTGACAAAATTATATTTACTCTGAATATCTCCTACACAGGCCCGAAGACAGTACAAACACATTAACTGCATAAGGACAGTTCAGTTTCAGTTTGATTTCAGTTTAAGTGGAGTTCAGCAACCTTGCTGTTAAAGCGTGTCATGTCAAAGAGAAAGTTAGTTTACTGTGTTTAGTATTGTTTAATCATTATTGTTATTATTATTATTATTATTATATATAGACAGCACAAATTAAAAACAGTAGACAGGAAATGTCTCAGAAATGTCAGTATGATTACCAAGTGAATTTTATTACTTAAATGCTGTGCAGTTGAACTCATTATGGATATTTACCTTTTATCACTGTGTATTTAATCATTAAAAAAAAAAAAATTAACTGTTAATTGATCATACATCTTTTGATTGCCATCATGGTTACTGCACTGCAATTATTTATAGACCACTGTTGCAGCTGGGTAACTTCCTGTGATGAACCTAACATGCTTCTGTCTCACTTTCCCTGAGATGGCAGGTTGCTTATCATTCTTGGAGACAAAAACATCTGCCCAAATCCTAGGCTGCCAGTGACCTTGTGCTTCTGACCCCATTTGATCTAAAACTGGTCCCTACTCCCCAACCCTGGACCACCTATACCTCATCTGAAACTACATTATGGACAACCTATCAGTCATTGCTTTGACTCCCTGAGTCATTTCTTGCTCCCACCCCACAAGGTGGCTGTCTTGAGCTCCTAGTTCCCCCCACCAGAGGGCGACACTGTGCTAACTCCATCAAACAGCACATCCCTCTGACATATCCATTCTTTCTCTCTTTTAGCCATCCTACCACCTGTCCTCCAGACTACATTCCCTTTACTCTTCTACAAGCAACAGCACCCATAAACTCCAGCAACTACACAAATTATCAATGCATCTCTCACAAGTGGTACCTTCCCCACCACATTTAAGCAGACCCAGGTTACCCCGCTGCTTAAGAAGTCCACCCTTGACCCCTCCCTTGTGGAGTATTACAGACCTGTCTCTCTTCCTCTATTTCTCCTTGATGTCAACCATTCTGATTTGGGGATTGGTCAGTCTACAGACACAGCTCTCCTGATGGTCGTGCAGTCCCTTCAGACTCCAGAAACTATTGCCCAGTCCTCTGCCCAACTCCCATTTGGTTTGCCTGCTGCATCTTACTCTATAAATCACCAGGTCCTCCTGTCTGCACTCACACTTCACACTTTAGTACAGCTCTCAACGGGCTTAGTTTCTTCCTATCTGGACAAACCTTCAAGACATCATCCAACTGTCATTGCATGGGTACAGTTATTGATGAGTACCATCATCACTCTTTTGCACTTTGATTCAACTTCTCATGCAATTAAACAAAAAAAACGTCCTCCCTTATCTGGTTCATATGTCTCACAAAACAAACATTTCTTCTAATGGTGCTTTGCTTCAAATATCTTCTCTCTGACTTACATTTGTTGCTTGCTTTGTTGCCTTAAGTTACTTACTTACTTAAGAAATCTGCCAAATGACTAAATATAAACGATGAATCCAGTTACATTAAAAAAAGACCAATTGTGGTTTAAAAGTTAACAATAAGCTAACATTCACTTACTATGTGATGATTTATTTATTCTCTTGTGAGTTTTTACATTTCTTATCTTCTTGTTCCATTCAGGTTATTAGTAGATGAGTTAATTGTCAACCAGGGTGGAAACTTGTCTCAGCCTTCAAAACCTTACAGACTAACAAAGATGTTTCACAGTCGGCCGATACATTTAAATGCAAAAGTGTGTGCAGTAATCTCAGTATGTACATTAATAGCTAATAGTGAGTTGAGAAGGTGGATATCATTAGCTTCATGTTGTTTATTTTGAATGCTTTTTTGTAATTCATGCTCTGAATCTTCTGCATGATAGCAGCTGTTGAAGCCGTGACTATACACTAAGAGGCAAAGATGTTGCTAATTATCTTTTGTGCTTTTCTGTAGACAGATGTGTTAAAGATGTCACATGTGAAACAGGAAAGCAAGAAAAAACAACTTAAACTGCAGAGGAGCCTCCTAAGGCAGCAACATCAAGTCACCAGATCTGTAGTTTCTAGAATGTAACTGTTTTCTTCAGAGAGTTCACTAAGATTTCCTTTGCATTTCGCCCTATGCAATCACTGATATCATCTAAGTGGAAGCTGTGGGAAAAGAGGGGAGCTTTCATTCTTTTATTCTCCAGCAATTATTAGTCCACATCCCTATCAGTCGCAGTGACATCCAAAAGATTTTCATGTGCATGTGCTGTCAGTCAGTCGCTGCTGCAGGCTGACTCCCAGTGGAGAGCCCTTGTTTTTTCTTCAGGAATACAGTCAAATGATCCCATTAGATTCTCTGACTGATTTCTGCCATTTATCTGCACATTTTAACTTAAGAGAGTGGAGGAAGGCTGATTGTGTCTGTGTGAGCTTGTGTGTGTGTGTTAAAATAGTATTGTTATGTCACATGGGACACTGGTTTTAAATCCCACTGAAAAGATTGAGGGATCCCTAAACAGTGACAGGTTTAGTATAATAAGAAGTCAGAGGAGGTGGCAAGGAAGACACAGGGAGAAAGTATATGTGCAGTGAGAGTGGGAGAAAGAAAGACAGAGAAAGGGAGAAAATTTCATTTACATGCATTTCCTTTTCTGCAGCTCTGACTCTCATGTGTCTTTGGGAGATTTGACATTGTTCTAAAACCCACAGGTATTCAGTGTCAGATTGCTCTGTATTTATCCCTTAATGTATCTGTAGTACCATTAGTACTTTTACACTTTTTAAAGAAGGTAATTCATTTTTGCTGATTCTGAAAATATAGTGACAAACAAATATACAGCATTTTTAAATGCATTTAATTAATTGTCTGCATCTTTATTTTTTATAATTGCAGGCAAGTGTTCATAGATAAACTGGATTACATACTGAATTACTCAAGTGTATACGTTGGGTGAAGTGTTGACCTAAATAGGAGCCAGGGTGTTCAGTCACATCTCTCCGGGTAAATAAAGGTTATATTTGGATGGTGACAGTGTTCTAGATATATAACCATGATAAAAAATGTACAGTGTGTGTCTCTGGATGTTGACACTCTGTTCTTTGTCCTGTCAGAACTTCTGCAGCCGTGCAGCACTTGAGGCCCAGGGCTCCTGTCTGAACAACAA
Organism: Ctenopoma multispine; assembly: GCA_034779795.1. Taxonomy (NCBI): domain Eukaryota; kingdom Metazoa; phylum Chordata; class Actinopteri; order Anabantiformes; family Anabantidae; genus Ctenopoma; species Ctenopoma multispine. Next base: position 8,243,500 of record JAUYWH010000025.1, on the reverse strand, counting down.
ATACTCAGAGGGATACCCAGGACAAAGGTATCTGCACAGATAATTCACTTAAAAAAATTCCACATTTCCATGCTTGTGACAATAATTTTGGATTTGGATTTGGTGGAATGGTCTGACATCAGTAGTAAAGTGAGTTTGACACCAGAATATTAACAATTTTATTCCAGACTAGGACGTGCATGCAATTCAATATAATACAGTACTGTACAGTTATAAGATATGATACAGTGCATAACAATTACACAATACATTACAGTTAATGTGATATTAAATGACACAGTCCAATAAAATATGATATCATACAATTTGATATAATACAACATGATACAGTACAATGGGGATGGGCAACACTGGTCCTCGATATGACACAATCCAATAAAATATGATACAACTATCCCTGAGGTGTGCTCAGTCAATTGAAAACTGGAAAATACCAAATTACATTAGGGTTTTTTCCCACTCCATCATCTGAGATGGTCTTCCAAGTTCTGTTTGACCAGACACAGCAGTGATTAGGACAGAGATAGTTGGAAAACTAGCAGGGCAGCGGCACTCAAGTACCAGTTTAGCGCACTGTGCAAGTGCAGCATTAAACAATACGAAACAATACAAATAATAATAACAAATGATAAAATATGTAGCTTGTCTGTCTCAGGTACTATGGAGGCACAGAGGTCATAGACCAGATTGAGCAGCTGTGTCAGCAGCGGGCACTCACCACCTTTGGTCTAGACTCAAATGTGTGGGGGGTCAATGTCCAGCCTTACTCCGGGTCTCCAGCCAACTTTGCAGCCTACACATCTGTCCTGCAACCTCATGATCGCATCATGGGCCTGGATCTGCCCGATGGAGGCCAGTGAGTGAACATTTTACTGTGTGTCCAGACACGCTGAAGATTAGTGACACGTAAGGAGGAGGAAATGAAGGATTACTATTGGAACAACATATTCCCAGTAGGATAAAACCTCCTAACCTGTCTCACGACAGTGTATTCCCAGATCATGTTCCCTTTTAGTTGGTGAACAATCCAACTCTTGATGAATTCTACTTCACAATAGGAAGAAAATCAGAATCCAAACTTGTTATTTTAATAGGTTACTAAAACAGTAAAGAACAGGAGAAGAACATGCAAATATGTTTAGTTTAATAAGATTAATTCATCTGCATATCTATTGTATGCTTTTGATTTACTACACCTTAAACTTTTCCAGGATATCAACATAAAACACTGACTAGTGCCATGATCACTCGTATAATTATTATTATTATTGTTATTATTATTATTATTACAAGACAGATATTACCAAAGCATGTACATATACAAGAAATAATAATTGACGGGTAATTACATTTTATTACATTTCATAAATGTTCTGAAATTATCTGACAGTTATTACAACTTTTGGTTGTTACAGTTTTGTTGAATGAGCTGTGAAATAGTTTAAGATTTGTCCTGTGTGGTTTTGACATTTTCCTCAGACAGAACTGGATGTTGTTACAGGACTTAACTGTCAGGTTTAAACAACCTAGAACAGATATAAACACAGAGGACACGACAACAACTTAATGAGTCAAAAGCTTGCAAGCGAGAACGAGCAGAGAGTGTC
>JAUYWH010000025.1:8189384-8241793 GCA_034779795.1 Ctenopoma multispine | reverse complement strand
TGTCTTTACTAAGATTTGTACTTCTAATATACTTGTAACACAGATGTGTGATAAATGTATTTACAATAATTCTAACATTAACGTCAAAAACTAATGTAAATGACACAATTTTAGTCACACAGTCAGGAGTTGTCACATTACACACACACACACACACACACACACACACACACACACATATATATATATATATATATATATATATATTTTTTTTTTTGACACTGAAATCCTCTACTGTTAGGTTAGCTGTAGGTTGAAAGTATTACATTAAATAAAACCTAAATAATGTTTGGTTGGAAGTTGGTGGGAGAACAGAAAACGTTCATACATATATACATTAAAGGTATGTATTACACATAACAACAGCACAACAATGCATAATAATAATGCATTGCAATAATGCAATAATGCCATTATTGCAATGTTATTATGCAATAATGCATAATAACTTAAAGCATTTTTCTTTTTAAAATATTTAACCAACCATGACCTGTAGAAAGGAGGAAGGAGGAAGTGAAAAAGGTTAAAGTTATTTGTACTAAATGTGGTAAATAGATACTGGTCAGATGGAAGATAATTAAGTGTTTCAGAGAATAAGTTAACAGTGCTACTGAACCTGCTCTTGTTCTGGTATAGATGCTCACCTACATTATAAATCTACTGTTTTCCTGTTCAATGTTTCTGCAACATTTCAGCCTTACGCACGGGTATATGACAGATACCAAGAGGATCTCAGCCACCTCCATCTACTTTGAATCTATGCCTTACAAGCTGGACGTGAGTAACATGTTTGACTTCTTGTTAACTAGATGTGAGGATTTTAAGAAGAAGGAAAATGAGACTCGAACTGAAAATATATCAGACTGCAAAAACTTTTGCCTGACATCCCTTTCATCCTGTATCATCTCAGCCGAAAACAGGTCTGATAGATTATGATCAGATGGAGAAGACAGCTCGACTCTTCAGACCCAGACTCATCATAGCAGGAACCAGCGCCTACGCTCGTCTCATCGACTACTCTCGCATGAAGAAGGTACTTCTTAAGTCCTCTCTGTTTTATTCCAAAGCAGCAGTGGTAAAAAATACAAGCCCTAAGCCAAAACAGCTAAATATAAAGACAACAAATAAAGGAAACACAAAGACTGATGTCTTCCTGCCTTATGAAAACTTTAAAAGATTAAAAATAAGGGTATCTATCATCACACACTTTGACTTTGTGTATTTCAGCTGTGTGTAGAGCTTAATACCTACCTGCTGGCAGACATGGCTCATATCAGCGGCCTGGTGGCAGCCGGAGCTGTCCCCTCTCCTTTTGAGCATGCCGACCTGGTTACTTCCACTACCCATAAGTCTCTGCGTGGGGCAAGGTGACGGTCTAGACATTATGTGTAAATATTCTTTTAATTTGCATAGTGGAGGTCTATACACCATGTAAAAAATATTTATATATCCATCCATTATCTACCGCTTAATCCATTTCGGGTCGCGGGGGGTGCTGGAGCCTATCCCAGCTGTCTTCGGGCGAGAGGCGGGGTACAGCCCGGACAGATCGCCAGTCCATCGCAGGGCAATATTTATATATTTAAATCAAATTTAGTATTTTTGTTCTTGTGAGTTGCCATGACTCTGGACATACTATTTTAAATAATTTGTCAGGTTGTTGGACAGACAGATTGTTTTAAAGGTAGGATGACGATTTTTAAGGTTTTTGTTTTATATGCTGTTGTCCATTGTGCTTAGATTATTACAATCAATAGATAAATAACGCATGTCACATCCGTTCATACAAATTCTATGCAGATGATTTGATAAAAATTAAAACACAGCATTTGAAGTTTCAGCACTGGTTTTTCTTTCCCACTCTGCAGGGCTGGTCTAATCTTCTACAGGAAAGGTGTAAGGTCTGTGGATAAGAAAGGTCGGGAGGTGATCTATGATCTCCAGGACCGAGTGAACTTTGCCGTGTTCCCTTCACTTCAGGGAGGACCTCATAACCACGCCATCGCTGGCGTGGCTGTTGCCCTAAAGCAGGTTCAGAATGTTATTTATTAATATTCAACACTATGCTGGAAATTGCTTTGGGAAAAAAACACACCACAGAACACTTTAAGCAAAAGCTTAATTATTGTAGCTCGTTTATACATCATACAGTCGGAGCTGTTGCGCTTACAAAGCATCATTGTCTCTGTCACTGTCTCTGCAGGCTTCTACTCCCACGTTCAAACAGTATATATCTCAAGTGCTGCTGAACGCCAAGACCATGGCTAACGCTCTGCTGAAGAAAGGCTACACCCTGGTGTCAGGTGCTGAGACAACTGAAGTGTCTTTTTTATGATAAATATGAACTTCATAAGGTTGTTTACTTGTATAAAATATACATATACAGAGGTTTATGTTTTGTCACTGATTAGGGGAATTATTACTGCCCCTCAACCAGTCACGTACCTTATGCAGTTTCTTTTGCATTACTTTTTTATTCACTCCTTTCTAATTTGCATTCTTTTTTTCATGACTTTGGAAAAGTTTACCTACTTAACTTGACAGTTGCACGGGAAAAAAATATTAGGAGAAATGATGAAACTTTGTTACTGTCTGTATGAAGGTCTTGAGTGGAGAGGAAAATAAATTTCTCTCACCGTTAGACAGAACTGAATATTTACCGTAATCATTCCTCCTTTCAGGTGGAACAGACAACCACCTGGTTCTAGTTGACCTTCGACCTTGTGGCATGGATGGGGCTCGGGCTGAAAGGGTCCTGGAACTTGTGTCTATCACTGCCAACAAGAACACCTGCCCCGGGGACAAGAGTGCCCTCACTCCAGGAGGACTTAGGCTTGGTACTCTAATGAACACAAATAAAACATGTACATGTGTTGGGAAGCGGATTATTCTTGTGAAGAGTTGACGGAGTGGAAGTTGTTTGGGCAGAACCTGTCAACCCGTCAGTCTTCAACTCTGTGATACTGGAGCCTTTCTTCTCTCTGTCTGATGTGTCTCTGTTTGCTTTTGCCTGTCTGTATGTTGTCTGTGTGTCCATCAATCTGTCAGCACGTCTGTCGAACACTCTAAACTTCTTTGTCAACTTTACCAATATCAAATGAACTAATATTAGATTTTTTATCAAATGATCATACAATATCATATCTTTGTGTAACTGTCTTACAGGAACCCCAGCTCTGACCTCACGACAGTTCAAGGAGGCAGACTTTGAGAAGGTTGTGGACTTCATTGATGAAGGGATTCAGATCGCACATGATGTGAAGATGAAGACTGGTGAGAGGAGAAAGAGAGGAGCACTTTCTCTGTTTGTGTGAACTTGATGGTGATTTATCCAAGGAGAGTGGTGTCATAGACACATCATGATGACATTTATTTGGGACACAGCTGAACAGTTTATATTATGTAGCTAAATGAAATGATGATGTGCACCAAGGTCTAGGTATATTTTGTATGGAACTTTTACTTAATTTAATTGTATTATTTATTGTATTTTAAATGTATTATTTTGCTTGGAGTTAGGGACTGTATGAAAATTATTTGGGGGGGTGGGTCCAGTAATGTATTTTTAGAATGGTGAGAACCCAAAGACAATATTAATAATCCTGGAGAGGACTGTGTTTATTTGCAAAGTGAGAAAGTGAAACGTAATGTTCAGCCCTGCTGAACAAATAATTTTTGTACAGTCCCTAACTGACTTGTTAACAAGCATATAGCAGGGTTGGATTTGCAACATCAATGTTTTGCAGTACAGATAACAGTTTAGAAAGGCATTTTAGTATAACTAATTTAAAAGACCAAATTTTATAGTGCACATTTAAAGAAAAGTGACACACACACAATATGTACACACAAAAATGTTTTCTATCTGCTACTAATCTTTTTATTGTCCTATTCACTGAAAATGATAGGAGCAAAATATGAGGGTTTAGCCATCTGAGATAATCAAATCAAGTGGATGAAATCCACATTAACAGCATTTTTAGTAAAACAATCTCTCTGTGTTTTCTGTAACTGTGCTTTTGTGTTGAACTACTTTGGTAATGATAGTAACAAAAAATAATACTTTAATTACTACTAAGGCTTTAACCTATTCACTTGAGCTGTTTTCTGGCTGAACGCTCATACTTGCCTCATATAAAATCTGACATAATGCACAAAACAAGGACTGTGTATTATATCCTCTATCTTTTACATTTAAGTTACATGTATGAAAGAATCTGTTAATGATCAGCAGCAGCAGCCAAAATATGGTTCAGTTTACATATGGGCACCTGGCTGCTCTTTAAAGCTAAACTTCACATTTTGTTATCCTATCAGTTAAGCTTAGTGCTTTGTTTCCTCTGTCTCACAACAGGGAATCTGGCAAGCTTCAAGTCCTTCTTGCTGCAGGACCCAGAGACGGTGTCGCGTATCGCAGAGCTCCGCCAGCGGGTGGAGCAATTTGCCAGGCCCTTCCCCATGCCAGGATTCACTGACCACTAACAACAACCAAAAGGCAGTTTCCACACCACATCACAGACACATCCTAATAATGAACTTGCTTTTACTGTTCAGTTCATTGGTCATTACTTCACACAGTCAGGCATTAACAAACCAACTAATGACACTATATCTGCCTTAACATCAATGTAATGATAATATGATGTAAATGATAAATAAAAAATAGAAAAATTATACTAATGGTCATATAATTCTTAAAATCAGCACCCAGATGAGAAAAGCATTGAGTGACATGATAATATGATGATATTATAACACATATAATAATAATATATTCAAAGGTCAAACTCAAAAACTATAACTCACCATGTGGCTGGTGTATAAATAGATCATATAGATAATAACATACCTGATATCTACAGTATTTACAACTACATTAAAGTGTCTTTTAACCCCAGCTAAGACATTCTACATAAAAGTACTAAACATGAAGTATTACCTAAATGTCTTATGATGTGAAGTGATAATACAGATTATGGATATATTTTTAGGACCTTTTCACTTCAGCAGATTTTATTTTATATTGTACTTGTATACTTGTACACACTGTTCACTGCCAATTAATACACCAGTAGATGCTGCATTTTCTCTAATGGTGTTTTCACTGCACAGACTCTGATTTGTTGCCCAATGCAAAGAACCATTCAGTGTTTTCAGGTATGTGGCTTTTCTGTCACTAAGCTCCTTTCAGAGCACTTATCAGCATCAGGCTTTGTCCCAGACCCTGAGAAACTCCCAGCAGCTGTGTTGGGAACTGAACACATGCTCGGGTTAAACTCATTAAACCACAAATGAGACAGAGAAAACAATTGTAGTTTGTTTTTAGACTTATTTCAGGCTCATTTCACCTGCTTTATCTATACTTTAATTTGTTATTGTAAATGATTTGTTCAGAATCTTTAATGTACGGTAAATACAGTAGGTTTTTTTAGTTGCAGGCAAGCGATGTTGGGCTCTAGCTTATAAAAATTATAATTTACATATAGTTTGAATTAATTATTCTTATGTTGCACAGTACTGTACATTATCTGGCAGTTAATACATAAACAGCTGCTGCACTTTCTCTAATGAGGATTTCACTGCACAGACAGACTTTTGTTTGTTTCCCAAAGCTAAGAAGTACTCTTAAGTGTTCTTAGGTATGTGGCTTTTTTGTCACTAAGCCTTTCAGAGCCCTTATCGGTACCAGGCTGTTTGTCCCAAACCCAGAGAAACTCCCAGCAGCTGCGTTGGGAATTGAGCACACGTTCAGTTTATGATCACTAAAACAAACTTTTGTAAAATGTCACACTTTACTTTCAGTTTGTTTTGTTATTATAAATAATTGTAACACTGCAAACACTGTATAATTAGTCTGATATTTTGTTGTCACTTTCATTAGTCATGCAGTGTTATGAATAGCTGCTGCTGGGTAATGTTTCATAGAGAGATAGATGATACGCAGCACTTTATGTTTTCAGTCAAACAAGGGAAAATATTCTTCAGATTTTCTATCACTGATCCATGATAAGCTGTTGGCATTTCCTCTTGTCATTTCCTCTCACTGTCCACTTCAGGAAGAGTGCAGAAAAGGAAAACAAAAGCCATCTCTAGATCGACACAGATATCTAGAGAAGATAGATGATAGTTAGATAGTCAGAGATTCTCACTCTGAAAAAAATGCAGTATTTTATTTTTTTACTGTCTCAGACACTTTTGACTTGTTTTCCTTAGTGGACTGCTGGTACTGTTTTCCACATATATTAATTATTAATTAAAAAGTAATATTTCTTAAATGTAAAACTGCATTTTCTTCTTTGAAAGGAGACTAATGACCACACAGTACCTGTTGTAAACAAATAGCAGGAGGTCAAGGTAAATACAACCATCTACCCGCCATTTGCAGAATTCCTTCTTCCCCCATAAAATAAATATAATATTTGTGATACTGTCTCTGTATGTCACCCTGCTACCACACATTACACAATGCTAATTTTCACAGACAGTTCATTATACACAAGAGGAAATGAGAACATTATGTAACATCAGACTGTCTTCACTGTCCTCATGAAAACCTTCAGAACTTGCAATTCTTTGTCTTTAAATGCTTCTTCTCCCACTGTTTCGTGGGTTGCTGCAGTCAATCTGTATACTCCCAGACAGCTAAAAAAAAGACAACCTCCCTATTTATTTCACTCTGGGATGAAATTATACACTTTATTATTCTAAGAGGAGTGTTTCCTCTGAGACACAAAGTGCTTTATAAAGCTGCTCTCAACGAGCTCTGCAGCATGAAGCGCTGCGGCTGCCTGTTGGAGTGTTTAATATTTATTTCACTGAAGAACTGAATGGACTTTTGTTTTGTTACAGACTTTCGTGTCCTGTTCAGCTTTTCAGTCTGTCTTCCAGTTTTTCGGTTGAAGGTTATTGCTTCAGCTTCTGCCAGAGGAATGTGTCCCCTCCATAGAGACTTGCCAGCTGAGCTGCAGGTCAAAGGCCAGAGAAGCTCTCAGCTCTGTCATTAGAAAACACACGCACACACACAGACACGCAGCATTACAACACAAATAACGACTCATCCGCTTCATCTCCGTGCCTGTTTCTCATGACCCAATGGCTCCTTTGACGCAGTTTGTGTATGTGAGTTATAATGCTTTTAAATTCACTTTAGGGAAATCATTTGATCTTTCATGCTCCAACGTTCTAGGTCATTAGACCTCTACTTCTTGGCACAAAAATCCCTGTGGTGTTCAAAAGGAGGAAGTTTTTGTTTTTTTTTTGATCTGCACTATTTTTATTCTCTCTTCATTCCCTCTTTTTGTGGCAGCACGTTAAGGAAAACACAGCTGACACTGAGATGAGTGCGAGCACAAAGAGCCGAAGGAGCGGTCTGAGGTTTCTTAAGAGGATGAAACACGAGTTTCACCTTCACTGAACAAAGCTGAGAGATCGTGTAAGAATTTAAGAATTGTCTCTTAATGTATCCCCCAGATGTAGTAGGGGAGTTTCTAAGTAAGTTAATAAAGCATGGAAGGATGAAAACTGGATGTCAGTATTTGATATGTCTGGGGGAACAGTTACACAATGTATGCCATCCATTCACAAGTCAGGGTCTGACAAATCCTGTGGTATCTAGAGGGTTTCCACAAATCTATATTCATTTACCATTAATCCGCTTAAATTTCTATTATTTTTGATTATTTATTCATCACCTTGTCTGTTGGTCAGAGTATCTCCTTAGAAACCACTGTTCATCTGTCTCATCTGTGTCCTTTTTTTCAAAGACAGATGTGGATTTAGGTGTTTAAAAGCAATCACAGAAAGAGTTTCCGCCTGATTAACCTCATCAGTCCATTTCATTTTCATCCTATGTGTGCGTGCCTGTGTCTGCAGCAGGGAGAGACCGTCGTGCCTGGATGTGGACTGCAGTGTGTGGAAGTACGTGTGTGTGCTCAGGTTGTACACAGTGTGCTCTGCTGTCATACATCAACACCATGCTGGGGGACTGTTCAGCTTCCTGCCACTCTGCTGTCGCTGATCAAAGACACAGGGCTGCTGTCACACAAGCTGACATGCAGACACACACACACACAGCACTAAATGTGGTCGTAGAAGCACAAATCAGACTGCAGAGTGGCAGCTGCACTGCCAGTAGATGGATCTGTTCCATCAGAGGTGCTGATTGTGTTTTTTTTATCTGCGTGTGGATGTGGAAAAAGATCTGTATCTGACTCAATCCTATGCAGGTGTCACCTGAGTGTATGTGGATGTGTAACATGCAGACTAGCAAAAAAAAAAACTCCCATCCAAACATAAATGAGACATTTTCTTTATTGAACAAACATGAGCTCACTTCATCTCTGCTGGTTTTCATAACTTACACCCTCATTGTTAAATTTAGTGGCTGCTAAACATACAATCACGTGGCAGTTATGAAGAAACACAAGCAGTGAGGTCACATTCACCTTCACTGAGATGCAGCAGGACTGTCTGAGGTTCTCAAAAGTTCACGCTTAAATAAAATATATGAAAAGTCAAACTTTAAAGTTGTAAAAGGAGGTTTAGTTTAGTTTTTTTCTTGTTTTTTCAACCAGACTTGTAAAGAAAAAACGTGGACCAAAAAAGCTGAACCAATGTGTTTGCCAGTTTTAACACAAAACCTATGGCAAAAATGATTTGAATGAAATGAGAAAAGATGCATTTTTCCTGGTGTTTCAGACAGACATTTGCTACAACATGTAGTACCACCGGTATCAGACCAAAAAGACCAAAAAAGCAGGTTTCACCAAATCCTACTCCTCAGTTTGTGATATACAGTCAGGAAAGTTTTGAAGTAAGGGGAGGTTGTGTATATGTGTGTCTCCTGGATAAGTTTTAAATATGTCTTCAGTATTTGTTTGTGCCCTCAGGATCCATTCACTGAGAATCTGCTCGCATTAACAATGTCACCAGTTTATCACGAGATACATTAAATGCTTAACCATCCAGATCTAGAATCCACCTGCGGTAAGGAGGAGTGAAATTGTTCATAGATGAGGTTTTTCTGAGATTTTCTCTCTCTGGTTCATGGCATTTAGAACTCAGGTCCCTCCTTCTTCAGGTTTTTGTAGTCTGTGGTGATCGCCACAAACTGGGGAAGAGGGAGAAAATCAAATTCACTTGAGGTTGTGCGAAAAAAATTATATCTGCTTCCAAACGTGCAAACAATTATGTAAATTACACATTCCTAACACTAAATACTTGTTGTAGTACCTTGTACTGGTATGTGGGGTCAAGTTTATTCCATGGCTCAGGGTTACTGGTCTTGTTCCAGCTAAAGACACAAATGTAAACACAAAGCTCTTATTACAAACCTGCCACACAAATATTCATTCAACTGATCTGACACCATTTTATCTTATTACTACTTTGTTAGACAATAAGAAATATCTGTAAAAAATAGCAAAGCCAAACAAAAGTTGAGAGTCACATTCAAACTCCACACACAGTATGTGCTTTAAGCCCACTGTGACACTACCAGGACACTCTGTCCAATAATTTCATCAAGCTTGTAAACAGCCACTGCTGCAAAGAAACTATCAAAGACAAGTGCACCATCCTGTGAGCTCTTATTAAAAGTATTTAGCTGTGTCTGCTGTCATTGGACTCTCATTAAAGCCAAATCAACTGTTTGGATTGCAGCAGGAGGAGAGAACAGCCAAGCAAGAGTAATTATCCCTCTGTTTAATTAGAGCATAAAACATTTTTATCTGCCCTTCACATGCCCTGTTAAAAATGTTAACAAATGAGCCTTTCAACATGGGGCCTACAAAAGAAGGAAGTCTGAGCTCAATTAATCTAAAATAACTATTTATTTAAAAATATGAAAAGAGAACTAAACAGGTGTCTGAACAAAGGATTTAACATTAAGAAAATATAAATGTTTAAACATGACTTTTCAGTGAATCTGTCAGTAAAGAGATCAACCTGGAAAGCAGTTCTTCTAAGAACGATTATACATATACACTTTTTACTATATTTTAGCAGAAGTCCTTACGTGACATGGGGTCCTCTGGCCAACCGGACCAAATACAGAGATGCACCGCCCATTCCCAAACAGATGAAGAAGAACTGTGGGATGAGCTGAAGACACAGAGAAGACACAGAGATATAAGTCTACATGTCTTATATTATATTAGTTTATTAAAACTTTGCTGATTTGTCTTTTCTGTTTTGGTGTGTGATATTTAGATGTGAACTTTTCACAATAAGACTCAAGTAATTACCTTGTGAGACTAACTGACTAATCATTAGTGTCTTTACAGAAAATGTACGATGCTCAGTTTAAATAAATAGCAGTAAGAACTGTCAGAAGCAACACGTGTTCTTGTTTGTTTGACATTTGATTGATTGTCTGGAGCCCACAGGATAAGAACATCATCTTTCTGAAAGTTTCAACAAAAGCTGAGAAATGAAGGTAACAAGAAAAGAAAAGAAATAATAGAAGATGCCTTTATTCAGCGTTACAGCAGTAGAAGACATAAATAAGACATAATAACTTTGTAGAACTCACGTCAGAGCTGCTGTATTGGATTGTACAGATGTACCTAATCAAGCAGCTGGAGGAGGCAGGCTATTAAAGTGTTAGCAGACTGGCTCCTTAAAAAAATAAATCTAAACATTTAAAGGACTAACCCTGCAAACTGCATATTGTTTGATTAGTGTTTATGTGTCTGTAAACCTTTGTTTCCTTTAGAGATTCCTGTGCACAGTATGTAGATCACACAGGGCCAATTCATCATGCGACACAGTACATGTTTTCACTTTCAGCCAGTGTATATGAGCCATGTATTGACAGCTGCACCCCTGGCAGCAGAACCGGACAAGGATTTGTATTTTTGTTTAAAAATGTAAAGGAAGTTTGAAAAAAAAAAAAAGTGTTCGAAGTTTACTCAGAAAGACCAATAAACTGAGGAAAGTTGAACACACTGGGACAACTTGCAGACCACCATGAAGGCAAACAAACAGTGGAGACTGACATCTGATATCTGTGGTAGCTCGGCTATTGTTATTCCACCAGCGATTGGTTTCAGCTGAACTTTCTGTTGTTATATCAACCACTTCTGCCAACGTCCCATGGCAGCTTTAAAGAGGCGCTGCACCCTAAGATTACATCTGGTTGTTATTAGGTTATTTATAAAACACAATGTGAGGAGCCGAGTGATGGTTGTGTGCACTTACGGACATTTTAAAATCACTTTATTACCAAAAATGTCCTGATAGGTTCCCCGGCAACAACTTTTATGATTGCCTTTACTTGTGTAATACTCCCAAAAATCCAGAGTCAATTTAGAAAGTTGGTGACAACAGTGGCAAAGAGCTAGTGTATAATGTAAAATGTGAGTATTAGCTTAATTTCAGTTTAGTACAATGAATGAATGAGTTGCCAACATTGTGCTTTGGTTTTATTTTTTAAAACTCTGACTATTATTGGTAAAACATAATTAACTGTTTTCAATACAAAGTTTTAATGCCAGTGTTTCCTTTTTCAGTTCAGGTTTTGTTTTCTGTACCAAATACTTTAAAGTCACGGTCCTCCTCCAGTGTGTACTGGTCCTCACCAGTTTCTGATTATTCCAATTATTAAGAACTATATTTCACTATATTCTCACACTTGTACAAATTACTTCTGGTTGGTTCAGACCTGTGGCTGATATTTGTTTAGTAAAGTTTCTTTCTTTTTTCAGGAAATGTTTTTCTTCAAATTGTGTACTCATTTGCATTCACTGACAATTCTCCTACTATTATGCAGGACTTTTGTCAGAGAGCGAAAAGCAAGGTGCTGACAATGATTATTTAGTAAATCTGTATTTTACTGTCAGCTTACAACATCATGACTGAATGATTATAACTGTCTTTAACTCTGCCTGTCAAACTCTAACTATTTGCCTGCCTGACTCTCTTTCTGTTTGTCTGTCATTTTCTCTGCCTGTTACATTTTCTCTAAGAACTTTATATATCTGCCTCTCAGTTTGAGTTTCTGTTAACTCTCCATCCTCACTGAGAAGACTGACTGCTTTGTCTATCTGCTTACCTTTACCCAACTACAGCACACATGTAGGCCACTGTTTTGAAGTTTGGGGTTACACGTTACATGAGTATTTCTATTTCGTTTGAGATCTTTCAGCAACATATTACAATGCTTCTTCCTTCCCTTGACATATTTGCACACTACTTATGATAGAAGTGAGTATAGTGTAAGACACAGACATAACTCTGACACTCAGACAAACCATCTGAAAAATAAAGATGGTGGTCGTCAATGATCATCATTTGTAAATTGCTTTTCATGTGGCATGGACGTTTTTAAAAGGTATAATAATGCTTAGGCATCCAGATAAGATAAGATAAGATAAGATAAGATAAGATAAGATAAGATAAGATAAGATAAGATAAGATAAGATAAGATAAGATGAGATAAGATAAGATGAGATAAGATAAGAAAAGGTATATAACAAGACTATAAAAAGAAGAGTACAAAAAATTTGAATAAAAAATAGAATTAAAATAAAATAAAATAGAATATACAATAAAAACACAATCCAGACAGCCCAAACTAAATTATATTTTGAGGAGTGAGTGATTCTGGACACTGCTTCAGTCCTTCTGATTAAATCTCCATCTGTCTCAGTGCTACCTGTCGGACCTCCTGCCTGTCTGTCTCTGACTCGCTCTCTGTTTTAATAGACTTTCTCCATCTCCATGTCTGACTTCCTATACGTCATATGTCTGTTCGACTGTCTGTCAGTCTGTGTGCTTGGGTGTCTGCCTGTCTCTCTGACACTTTCTCTCTCCAACAGCCTGTCTCTCTCCATCTGTCTGTCTCTCTCTGAGTGTTGTAACTTGATTAGGCAGACTTGTAGAGTCACACAGGGATTTGCTCCCTGCAGCTTGTCTCTCTCTCTTTTTCTGTCTTCCCCTCAGCATGTCTATCTGTCAGGATGATAGACCACATGAAGGAGGTCTGGTAGAGTCTCACAGAGATTTGCTCCCTGCAACTTCTCCCTCTCTCTCGCTCTCCTGGGAGGCTGATGACAAGAAGTTAAAACTCTGTCACTCCACTCTCTGACAGCAGAGCTGGTTAAAAATATAGAAATAATCCCATTCCCTGTAGGGACAACTTACATTTTGAAATGTATTTTATTCCAACTACTTATTTCCTAAATGTGTGTATTTTTGTCAGTTTAGATTTAGGAGGTTTATAAAAGTCATGGGTGTGTATTTTAAAGTCGTAAGCTCCTCTCGCATTGGCTTCAATTCAAATGAGCCACTGGAGCAACTTAACCTACAGAATTAGAGTTAAGATAGATGAGATAAAATTAGACTTCCAGTCGTATCTTTTGTCATGACTAATTACTTTTACCAACATTCTGCTTTTTTCTGCTACTACGTTTGATTGCAAAGTAGTCGGAAATGAATTAATAATTAGCATTTCATTATAGAAAAGATTAAGCTACATTTGTTATGCATTTATCACCTGTGTGTAGTCATGTTAATTAAATAAAATAAATACATCTAAAAAATCACATGCAACACATGCACTCAAAGTAGGCCTTATAAGAGGGACTACTGGTGCCACACAGCTTCTACAGACAAACTAGAAGCATTTACACTGACGTTAGTGTAGCAGGGATGTTGAATAATGTGCACTTCTGTGGCAGAGTGAACAGATGAAAACACAAAGTACGAAAAAAAAAAAAGACATTATATGATTAAATTCCATAACACTTTAGCTGTCCAAATGCTGTTGCCACATTTTAATTATTTTTGTGTTAATTAGAAACGCCTGCTTAGTTATTATAAATTCATGTTGTCAAAAGGAAAGTGGGCAATGCAGAGGCTTTGTTGGATCACTAATTAAGCTTGTTCTAACATTTTCGAACATGTAACCAGAACCACTACAACCTCTTTGTCAAAACTACATGTTCTGACAAAGTGGTTATTTTCCTCTGAAGCAATAACTAAAAAGAAAAGATTATGAATAAAATAAAGGTACTTACACCGGGGTGCTTTTTAGCATGCTCTACCGCTGTTCGAAACATCATTGCTCCAGTTCACAGAAATGCAGGAACAAATTATTCAGTCAATAATTCAGGTCCTTGTTATCAACAACCACAGGCTCTCCAAAGCCGTGCACAGATTTAGACCTGTTGCTCTGTACATGTGAAGGGAGGAGGGGAGCAGGAGGAGGAGAAAGAGGCCATTTACATCTAATCACTGCTACTTCTGTTCCCTTGTTGGCGTGATTACATCGTGCAGGACACTATGTGTAACGGTTTATATTGAAAGAAAGTTTCATCCTTGTAAATGTTCATTAAATATACATGTCTGATGCTCATATCACACTGTTTAATCATACGAAGATATGCAAGCTCCTGCAGAGAACTCAGAGGCCTTTATCCCTCATTTCCATCACAGAGTTTAAAGACATTTCAGCCCTTTGGGAGATGGCTGAAGGAAACAGAAGAGCATACAAATACTGTCCTTTTATATGCTGTTGGGAAATATCTGTGTCTACAAAGGACTTTAGTTGCTAAAATTACATCAGTAAAGATAACTTCAAAAAGCCACTGCATGACAAAAACACACACACATACAATTCAGAGAAAACTGAGAAAACCCACACACAGGAACAGGGCTCTGTCAGATTAAAACTGATGCACTTAAACGCATCATTCTTGAGTCATTATGAAATGAAGTGAATCTAACGCTGCAGAAATTACTGGTAAGAAAAAAGATGCAATGACAGCAATAGAAAATAAAGTATTTTGTTTGTTCGTGATTGTCTCGTGATTCCTCAATCACTGTGTGTCTCATAAGAATCATAAGACCAATCGGTAGAGCATAGAAAAAACATGTATTAAAACAATGTGCACTTTGGCTTCAGAGGAAACCTTGCCAGGCTCTTGAGTGGACCTGCATCTCTGTCTCATTTCACTCTGCTTTAATGAGAAGTTAAAACAAATACAATTGAATCTGACACACGAGTGCTACACTTTCAGCTTCACCCAGGAACCAGATGTCTGTTGTAGATAACAAACACTTTCATGGTATGGATCCAATGGATTTCACAGAATCAGCCATGAAATATGCATCAAATATAGTAGAAAATGTACACCTTTGGTTGAAATTAAAAGGGACATTTAGAAAAGTGGAGCCACAAGGTTTATCATAACATATAAGATTAATTATAGTGACTGCATCAGCCTCAGAGGAGGTAAGAAAGCCCAGCGTGAGATAGCATCAGAGCTGTGTGTGTTTGTGTTGTAGTAATGGTTTGATCAGATCTTTTACAAATGAGCTCATGAAGCTGTCTTGTAAATCCTAGACCTACCGTGTGTCTGACATCAACTCAAATGGAGAACCTGCATTTGCGTGCAGATGTCTTTGTGTGATTTTGTGGACTTGGTTCTCACAATTTCAAAGGCCTGTTTGAGGGTTAAACTTTGGATTTAGGGTTAAGATTAGAATTAGGTTTAGATTAATGCTACGGTTAGACATATAGCTGTGACGATTAAGGTTAGGGTTAGGGGCTATGGAATGCATTATGCCAAGTCCTTATGAATGAGTATTCAAGACTGTGTAGCTATTATCAAATAATAATCTCAGAAAATTAACCTGCACTTTACAGCTGCTTTAAATTCTTCCTTTTCAGTAAGAAACACATATCATTCTTCCTTCTGGCATGTGGCTCATGTCACCCACAGCACAAAAGATTTCCAATAGTGACATGTTTCCCCAGTGGTAAAAATGTATTGAAGGACCCACAGAAAGGCACCTGGCCAACTCCTGAATTCAAATCTGGATCCTTAGTCAACTTTCCCTCTACCAAATCCAATGTTCATTATATTCATTCATTAAAGAAATGTGCACTGCTTTTGTGTCACACTATTTTCATCCTTTTGGACGATAAGAGATGTGAATCAATGTGCATAAATGGTTAAACATATTTCCTTTGTGTGAACCTGTTTCTATACGGAGACAGCAGCTTCTCACAAACAGTCCATGTCCAGGCAGGAAATATCAGGTCTGTTAGGGTCATTCTGCTCATAATATTAATGCTCAGTAAGAGTTGCAGAAAGTGCCTCCGCTGGACGACAGCCAAGATTCGTTTGAGACGTGAGAACTAGATGTTTAACAGTTTACTGAAAGTCAAGAAACTCTGCAGAGAATAGAGTTTCAGGCTTTAAGCTTGTGGACATTTAATTAAGTTATTTAAAGCAGCTCTCTGCACACTGCCTTCGAACTCTTGTGGGAAGCCCTGACATTTGAGAGTATATGCACAGATGCCAAACAGCATTTATCTCATGGGGTGTTCAGGACTCACAAGAAACAACAAAACAAAAACAAGCACATCATAAGAGCAGAGTATGACTTTGCTTGTTCGTTGGATTAAAGAGCAATGCTCCCGTAGGATCTCACGAACTCAACTTTTGTGACGTTCAAAGTGTCTTTGAACATTTATTCTGCACGTACTGCAAGTAAAGCTACAGTATGTAATGTTTTTCAATTATTTTTTGTAGAAATATGCTTCAAACCGTATGTTAATGCAGAGAGGTGCTGTTGAAGCTTCCTGGAGCAGTGCAGATATTTATTTCTAAACCTTTTTTTTTAGCAAGGATCACTCTTGTAACCAATCAGAGAATTTCAATAACTTCTGTTCGAGTAGTAGGTTTTGCAGCATTGATATTTAATTTCATAATGACTAATGCCTGAATAATTATACTGCATGGTGGAGCATGCAGAAGAGCACAGCAGAGCCAGACATCAGTATGTAAATAAAATTCATAGAAAATAGTTTACATTAGCGCCACCCTAACCAGAAACAGATGGACATTTATGTACATACTAATGACCATAAGTTATAAATACAGTAAGTACTTTATTTAAGTATTAACACTTGTGTAAGTAGTTGTTAATGCAGGGCTTTTACACCCACACACAGATCAACCCTAATCGCAAAATCTTTTCTCACACTACACATACATTTTTTTGCGTATGTGATGGGCTTCACCAGAAAGTCATCACATGTAGTAGGTTCAACCTGCAGCTCAATTTCCAGCACCAACATGTGCTCCCAATTTGGAGTCACTAGAAACGTTATGACATGATCCCCTACAGGCTTCCCACCCCTGAACAAGATCATATATGTTTGTTGTAGTCTGCCAAAAACTTGGCCCAAGATGAAAATAGATAGGAAGCATGGAGAAGAATAGTGTGGTCATTTGCGAGAAAACTCATGTTGGATTTTAACTCAAGACAAAGTTACCCGGTGTCCAAATTATGTGACTATGTGAACAGGACATTGTGCAAACAGGCTATTTTAAACTCTATAACCATGAAACGTTTTCTGTACTGCTAAAAAAAATGAAAAGAAGTTAATCCTATCGTTGCTTCCAGAATTATTTAGAATCTGTCACAGGCTAAGTTTTACACTGTAAAAGTAACATAAGATTGTCCAACCATTAAAAAAACCTTCATTGTGCATCTGTCACACTCCCAACTCCTAGCTCTTGTTTTCTCCTCCTCTCCGACACAGAACTGACATGAGCTCAGCCCTGCCAGGTGTTCCTGCTGACCTACAACACCGCAGCTTACAGATAAATCCTCCTAATTGGACGCTGGCCAGGACTACGACACAAAAAGGGAACGACACTGTGCAGGCTTGTTTAAAAATACACAAGATCTGCATGGTGTACGTACAGGTTCCCCTGTGCTGCCTGATAGAGAATTTATTCTGAAACCTTATTTAATGATGATGTTCATTGGTCCTAGCAGTAAATTTGACTTGTATACTGACATATGGCTATGTAGTGACACCTAGATGAGCCATGAATAAAGATAGTATTCATCAACATAGTACATCGTACTATTTTTAAAAAAATGCATCTCAATAAGCTTTTAGGGAAAATTCATCTGCATGATTGAGCCCTATGTAACTGCAGGTCCTAAACATTGTTAATGAAGGCATGCAGAAATGCTGTGTACTCGCTTTAACAGATAAAAGATTGCCTTGTTTTCCCCTTTAATCACTCTTGTTAATTTTGAGCCAATCGCCAATCGTCATAGGCCTAGCTACAACTATTCCTACTCTGCCCCGCCGTGGAAACCAGGCTGCTGTGTGTGTATTTGCCTGACTGCTGCTTGAGCTAAATTATTTGAGGGTTTGAGCCCTGAGCTGTGGCACAGTTTAACACCACATAATAGTATTAGATTGTAGACTGCACGAAGGAGCAAAAGAGTGCAGCAGGAGTCAAAACCTTCAGATTAGATAGCTAGAGAGAGAACTGTGTGAGGTTGCAAGTTGAAACTCTGGGCTTTAGTGAACTGCCTCACTGACGCTGCAGTTTTGTGTAATATTTTATAATAAACCTGTTACTGTAACTGTGCTGACAACAAACTGCTGTAGCTCAGTCTCCACTGAAGAGGATGAAGACCCATCGACTTCATTTTACGTTCAGCTGTGACCTCTAGCGGTACAACTAGGTACTGCAACACTAATTTTGTGGTATTTAAAGGGTAATTTCACCCATATAAATAGAAAACATTTTCATTTATCTCTAGTGTTTTTGTAAATACATGAAACAAATGTTGGTTCTATTTGGCCACAGAAACAAATAGTCCCAGTGAAAATAGTTGACTTCTGTAGTCAGTTCTTTGGATTATCCAGAGTAGTGCTGAAATAACATATTTCTTGATTAGATGATTGAAAGAAATTAATTAATAAATCTGATAATTAATTTCTTCATTTTTCATTATTTATTGCAAATATGTTAAACATTATCTGGTTCCTACTTCTAAGATTCTTCTTATTCTTTGCAGTTTTAAAAAAAAAATCTGTAAATCCTTTACTGACTTGATTTGACAGTCACCTGGACTGATTAAAATGTAAATCTTGATCTGTAACCAGTGACGTCAAGCATCAAACGTCGTGAGACTTTCATCTCAACCTTCAATCAAAAGCAAATATCCGTTTCCATCAGTGAAAATATATTTAAAAAACACAAAAATGACAAATTCTATTTACACAACAGTACACAAAATATGCTCACTGGAAGATGATTAATTTGATGACCATTCAATATGAATGGTTTCTTGTGGTTTCATCAAGCTTTGAAGTTACAAAAGTCATAACAAAAAACCTTAAAAAAAAAAAAAAAAGAGTGTGAATAGACACAGTAGTATCCCTGCAGTTAGTTATCAGCAGCTTAGCTCTGTGACTCAAATGTCAACTCCTGGGGCTATGGTATGAGGCTATCTGAATCCTCAATATTATACATTTTCTTCAAGAGCAAAGTTTTCTTTATCTTTGACTAAATGCAAAAGTTCACCTGCATGAAGGTTGTGGAAAGGCATGCCTTTCATTCCTGGAGTTTACTTAACATCAGGCTCATGATATCTGGGATCTCAGTTTATGAGGTAACCATAGAAGAATCAGCAGGAGTTGAAGCTAGCGTAACCGTGGTAACAGCTGCAGAAGCTCCCGACGATGTTACTGAAGGCTCAGCGGGGCGAGCAGGAACTGGTTTGGCAATCTTCATGGGAATGAAGACGTTAGAGGCACAGTGCTCACTCAGATATTCACCTCCTTTCTCCTCGTAGTCCTGTCTGCTAATCCACCCTTCTGCTCCTCCTCCTTCTCCTCCAGGTGGATGCTCCAATGCCCAGTCCCTGGCTCCGTACCAGGCATCCAGGGCTGGCCGTGATGCCATAGTCACCTGAGAAGGAATCAGTCAAAGTTCAAGTGTGAGAAGTGTTATCTGAAATGTTTATGACCAGTTAAACCACAGGATCTGGATTTACCTTTGTTTAGAGTTTTTCTATTACTTCATATTTTTAGTTTTCACATGTTTTTATGTTTTCAATCTATGACACTGTAACCCATTCAATTTACAATCTAATTTGAATGGAATGGATTAGTCGATGTGGATAATGTAAATTGATGGATAATAAACTTTAATTGGCATATTAACTACACCTTATTCAATGATGCCACCCTGTGATCAAACCTTGTAATGGCATGGGAATCTCTGGCTGCACACTTACAAACCTTTTACATATTACACAGCTAACAAACAATGCTACATGTCACATCAAATATATATTTTATACTAAGTGGAAAATTATATTCTATTAAATTTACCACATGGCTACAGAATAAATTTTTTTTTTAGAATTTTATGAAATGCTTGAAGTGACTTCCTTAACTTTGTGCAAAGAAATACAGCAATTATAAATTACTTTAAGGGTGACCGGGCTGACATAACAAACATGACACATAGATTATAATATTAACACTGGACAGCATCATGTGAAAGCGTAAGTAAGCCAGAAAAGAAATATGTTATAGAACAGATGTAAAGGACAAATTCTGTTCTGTTTTTGGTGTCATTTTACACTGTCGCTGCCGTAACACGTGATCAGAGCATCAATGAAGTCTAATCTATTTGTTGGTTTAATGTTGCACCTTAAAGTGTGATTGGAAGGGCCTCATAGCCAGCAGTTCTCTCTCCACTCTTTGCTTCATCCCAGGGTACTGCATGTTCCCTCCTGTCAAAAACACATTGCTCACCAGCGCCTCCTGCTGCGCTTGACTGTACCTGTATGTTAAAAAAGTAAGATAAATTGTGATATGTTCACATTTTCTAAAATATAACTGTATAAAAACTTTATGTTTTGGATGCAAAAATGCAGTATGTGATGTGATACTATCAGAATCTACCTCATTAATCTCTGTTTGCATAATTTTATTCCTGTTATGTTTACACACTACATGCTATACAGTATGTGCATATATGTTTGTCTTCTTTGGTTGCAGTTGCTTGGCGGTATAATTACCTGGCCAGGACATACTGCAGTGTCTCCATCAGTCCCATCTGGTCCTCTCCAGTCAGTGATGGCTGAAACAGGATCTCTGGACACCGCAGACGCTCTGTCCCTACAAAGAGCTGGTGGTACTCTGCCATGTTGAACATGGGCTGGAAACAAGATCAAAAACGTTTTTCACCGACATGTAAAAAGGACTGATACTCAATGTTTCAGCTGATGAGCTAAGTTAGATAGTTTTATTATGGTCCTGGGACAAACACATTATACAGGACTGAAAGTTTTCTCACACATGCTGTCATATGTTACAGTAGCAGATAACTGCCTCCACAGCATTAATGAGGAAGGTCCAGTGTCTCTCTGCCACTACCTGAACCACATTAGCTGTTTTTTCTGGAAGCATGTCCTCAGGGAAGTCAGGATCCATGAGCGACACTCCATCTCCCTCGTCCATCGCTTGCTCCAGCTCAGGCACCTGGTAGAGAGCAACAGAACAGCCTCAGGCTCCATGTCACCAGCAGCCTATCAACTGCAGAAAACAAGCGCGGATCCTGCAGAGCCTTACAGCATGTTCACGGTAATGACATGCAGACCTAATTACTTACTGTTTCATTTAAAGTTTACTTCAGCTCAGCGACTCCTCATTTAATGGGCTGCTGAAATGTTATTATGTGGGGAATATAGTATTGCTCTACCAATCTGCATATATGGAATAGATGCATACACTACATTAAAAAACACTTACATAAAACATTTGTGCACATCTAGTATAATCCAACTTGTATTAATGAGGTGCAAGAATGTTTTTTATAAGTTACCATCAGAAATCAAATGATTCCATCACACTAATTAATAGATTAATAAAGTTTAGTTTCACAACACTTTATCTGAGTAACCTAATACGATCTGTTTTTAATTAATTGCCATGCAATAAGAACGTAAAAAGAAAAACTCTTCACTATCCAAGTTTAATATTGAATTCCTTTAACCATCCAAATGTTTTACCAGCACTTGCAAAATAAGGATTCAAGACCTAGTCATTTATATGTTCTCTGACTTGGTGGAGTAAACACCCACCTCTGTCTTTCCCTCCACTCCATCACTCTGCAGCAGTTTCTGTCTGCCCTGCTCCACAGCCAGCTGCAGTTTGTTAATGTATGACTGCAGCTCCTCGGCTGAGTCCATGTTGAGCTTCACCAGGCTCTTATGAAACTGATCCAACAGCCCGTCCTCCAGCAGCTCCTGTACAAACAAACTCTTTGGTCACTGTGCAGCACACATCAAGCTGTGTTTCAAACCAAGGATCACACATCAAATCAAAAATATGATTAGAAATAATCATATAACCAATCAACTCTCTCTAAAACCTAAGGGCCATCAGAAACTATAAATTATGATATAACTGGTTTCTTGCCTGTACTGCCATAAGTCTGTCCAGCCTCTCCTGGTCCTGCTGCAGCTTCTCCTCCCGGCGACGAGCGTTGATCTCTTGAAGCCGTCTGAGCTGCTGAGCTCGTCTCTCCTGCCTCTCCTCCACACTCACGCAACCACCAGGCAACTTCCCAGAGAAAGGAAGCTGCATACGGTGAACTTCCCGTTCGTAAAACTCAGGGCTGCGCCACTTTTCCATCTCTGTGTAGACGACAACACGTAGCTGTAAAGTTGTAAGTGTATCGGTTGTGTGTTTGTGTGTGGCAGGACTGACATTCTTTACCTTCGTGATAATCCACAGCTGTGTAACTGTGTTCATGCAACAGTTCCTCCATGCGGCTGAGTGTGATCGCAGCAAGGTGACCCGGGTATTTCAACTGGAGGAGGCGCTGCAAGTAGGATGCAGCCTGGTTCCCAGCCACATTCACGCGCTTACAGTTTACTGCATCCAACCTCAAATCAAAACCATCAAAATTATCCTCTGCAGAACAAAGTGTTCAAAGTGTGTGTATAGCTGTACTACAGGGAGTTAAAATGTTTGAAATAGGTTAAAGACAACAGGTATTTTACACTGAAGACGCTTCAACAAGGCACAGTAGGAAAAGCATAGGTGTAAGTAATGAAATTATATGGCTGAATTCCATTTAGCTTTTTCCGTTTCAGGGTCCTTATAGAGATACAGAGCATTTCTAAAAATAGGAATTTAAAATTAACTTTGAAAAAGCAAATCTGCTGTCTGCATCTTTGAATCCTCACCTGCCGTTGATAACCGGCAGGATGTGTGAACACTGGTATCCTGAAGACAGGACGATGCCAGTATGAGGTGGCTGGGCGTTTCTGTTATTGTGGTAGAGACTGTATAAGCCATCCACACCATAGGAGACGTACGGGACGTGGTAGCACTCAAACAGCAACTCTGACATCATCTGCCGACAGTGCAGTGGGTTACAGGGTGCCTCTGTCAGCACGATGGGGTGTTCCACACTGCCCTAAAAAAAACAAACTGATTGATCATCTGACATTAAGCATAAAACAGAAACGGTCAAGCATCAACATTATTGTCACTATTTTCTGACATTTATATTCTATATATATTTATAAACTGAATAATTGATGAAAATGATGTACATATTTGATGAGAAATTAAACCATTAGTTACAACTCTTTTAATTTATTCGTCTTCAAAAGCTTAAAAACAAGTCCACTCGCCAATGAACAACATTATTTGGGGATCTTTAATTTTACTTTTTTTTTTACTTTTTACTGTGGTGGGTATGAACAACTGTGTTGTTGATAAGCAGGACGTTATCTTATATATTTTTTTATAAACATCCTGGATCTGATATGTCAAAAAAAGTAATCCTTCTCTCAACGTTAAGCTCTCATTACCTATCAACATTAACTATCAGGTAAAGAATATGGCTTTGCTTTTTTTAATAACCTATAAGATGCTGCTAAGCTATATTTATCCATCAATTGTGCCCTTTTATGTCTCGTAGTAAGTAGTGTTAGTATGAAGCCCCCTAATATAACTGTACTATACTATAACCCACTGTGCGTCTGAACTGAAACGTGGATGTATCTATGCTCACACTACCGCTCACCTCTGAGGCGATGCCCAGGTGTGTAAACACATAGTCGAAAATCAGCTCCTGGATCTCGAAGTTTACCACCACGTTTCGATCAAACTGGCTCTTCAGCAGCCATCGCAGCGGCTCCAGGTTCGGGATGTCGTTACCGATCTGCGTCTCGCTGCGAGCAGCCCCTCTGCTGCGCGCCGCCACCGACCTGAAGAGCAGCGGCGGAGAGTCCAACTTCGCCGCCGGAACCGCGCAGCCGGCCCGGGTCTGGAAGGAGCCGTTATCTATCACTATCGGGGCCGGTGTAGCTGTCAGACACTGGGCGGGGAGCTCATAAATCGGGTCGGGGAATGTTTTAGAGTCCTGAAATGAGAAAATTTGACAGATCGGTTGCTCCTTGGAAGCCATTTTGGGAGCGTGTCACTAGAAAATACAGCCGAGTGGAATATTGGTGTCGCTGATATATAGTTCCGACCTAGTGAAAATTTCCCCAATTTCCACCACTTCGTTTAATGAACCACTGCCTACTCCCAAACCTTAAGAACTGCTGTTTATCCATACAGTTTGTATCAACATCAACATTTACTATAAATATGAATCTTGATGTAAAAAGGTATGCTTTATTTACTTTAACCACCAGAGGTCGTAATACACTGTTAACATTAAAGTCACTGTAGGATGAGACCTTATAGCCTCACCTACAGTGGATCATCGTTTTTAATGTGTTTATAATTTAAGTCACGCTGTATGTTAGCATCGTAAATTTATATCTTCTATAAAAATATTGTTGGATTTTAATTTTTAAATTTCAATCTTAACTTAGCTGACCTGACATTTACACAAGATGGAAATTGACACATTTAAATCTGACCTACTTTGGCCATAACTTTCATTTAAAATTGTACTGTAGATGCCAGAGTTTCTGATGGAAATTTTATCTTTAGAGCCTTTATCTGTGTTTATCTCTCATCACTTCTAATTTGGGGACAACTAGTCAAATTTGCCAGAACAGACATAAGAGTCAATTTTGAAGCTTCACTGAAACTATGTGAACAGACATTTTCCTCGAGGCCCAGATATTCCCGGTTTCTGTCTGCCATCCTGTTACTCTCAGCTGACCGAGTGAAGCCTCAGCTGGTGATGTGGGACACTTGCACACAAGAGATGTACTGTACATCCCAGTTGGCTTCAATTCAGACTATTCGGTCTGTGCACCTGTTGGAGATCCCACGCTCTGTGATTTTCATTATGCTAAATTGCATAATCTAATGCAATGCCCAATTCATAACTGTCAATCTGTGCCCAGTACAGATGATGAATGAATGTGCATGAAGACTAGCAACACAGAAGCTTTGAGTCCTATTCACACCTTCATTCAGTAACACTAACACAGTTAGCTAAATCAGATCTCACTTTAAAAAAAGGTGGCCTATGTTGTATTGAAAGAAAGCACAGTTTTTATGAATGAGTGATCTTTCATACTTGCATAATCATTTTCATTTTTTAACATAGCAGCTGTTTTTTGTGTGCACCTACTGTATTTCTGCAACTCAAAAACCAATTGCACTTGCTTTGCCTTTTTAGTAAAATGTGTTGTGATTAATTTTGATCAGATCTGGAGAGCAAAGTGCAATAAACAACATTTAAAGTATTACACACAGACTTGCACAGGCTAAATGTTAGCTACGAAAGCAGTGCTAAAATGTACTATTAAAATCTTGTACAATATGTCTGGTATATTATACTTAAAGTAATTTAATGGACAATCATAATATTTCCAAAATGGTGTAGCTATTTAAAATATTCTCATGCAATATTTCCTGAACATTTTTATACACTGATTAACGTACTATTATTTCATTATTCATTCAGCTAGAAAACATACAAATCACAGTTAGTAGTAGAGGAAGTGTGTTTTTTTAACTGAGTGGGCTTATTTCCTGGATAGCACAGATACTTGGGAGCAGAGGATGAAAAGGATCAAGGAAGGAAAATGTCTGTGTGGGAGGGGTGTTACTGTATGAAGCTTGATGGTGTGTCACTGAAGCATGAGCACAGTTCACTGCTCAGGCACAAAGCTCTAAGTGACTACCGTCCCCCTCCTCCTGATGCTAATAAGCAGATCTGGGTCAACTCACCCTCTCAAACCCATACACATGGCTACACACCCACTGTTAAGACACATACACACAGTCAAAATTCAAAGAAATGTCGACACATCCCCACCCACACACACACACACACACCCAATCTGCTTTCTCTCCTCTCAAACGCACACACACACATCCATTGCACTCATTCCAGCTTGTTGTGCTTGTCATCTAGTCAGCAGTGATGAGGAGCAGGGGAACTAATAGGCTACAAGTATCTGGAACTGCCACGTGTGAAGCCAAGAAGTCGCCATTTTGTGAAAGGAATGTTATGATTTGATACAAACTCCTTATTCTCATTAAATGGTAAATGATCCGCACTTATATAGCGCTTTTCTGCCTAGGCTGGTACTCAAAGCGCTTCACACTGCTTCTCATTCACCCATTCACACACACATTCACACACCGATGGCAGAGCTGCT
This sequence comes from Ctenopoma multispine, assembly GCA_034779795.1. NCBI lineage: Eukaryota > Metazoa > Chordata > Actinopteri > Anabantiformes > Anabantidae > Ctenopoma > Ctenopoma multispine. The sequence goes on along the minus strand of JAUYWH010000025.1, from coordinate 8,215,366 downwards.
ATGTAGCTTGACCTGACACACCGGGGGCAATTTGGGGTTCAGTATCTTGCCCAAGGACACTTCGACATACGACAGTAGGAGCCAGGAATCGAACCACCGATCTTACGATTGGCAGGCGACTGCTCTACCTCCTGCTCTACTCGTTATTTTTATTGTTGGTAATTCATCTTTTCTATTTTGTTAATTTCTATTTTATTTTGTAGTGGTTTCCTTTGACTATGATTTGACTCAGTAGAAATCCTTAAATAAAAATATTTGCTACATATTTCCAATTTTTGAATACGATGACTTTCTGATGACTCAAACATCTGTCGGTGACAATTATGTGTATGATTCCAAGTCACTGAATTCTGGAATTATTTTACACTCCGTTGTCATGACAACACAAATTTATCTTTTGTACATTTGTAACATTCTGGAATGCTGCTGTTGTGTGTAACACAGGAGTCTCTAAGCAAATCAGTCTCTCAGTGATGTGATCTCTTTTAATTCACAGGAGTAAACGTCTCCATTTTAACATATTACTCTGTGATGAGTGACTGGCTGAAAACAGCAGGAGAAAATAAAAAAAAGCTTTGTGTGTACAAAGCGTAAACACATAGATTTGGATGTAAGGGTGAGGTAAGAATTAGATTTAGATTAGGGGTAGGGTTTAATGTATGATGGTTATGATTATGCTAATATTAGAATAGGAATGCATTCTGTATCCAAAAGTGTCCACACAAATACAGAAATTCAAACATGACAGAGAGAGAGAGAGACAGAGAGAGAGAGAAGAAATAACGAATGGAGGGAGAGAGCCAGGTTTACATAACAATCCTGACTTCTGATATTTCAGTGCCACACTGCAGACAAAAACCCTTGAAACCTCCATGACTCTTCTCAACACCCTGTCATGCCTGCACACACATAGAATCTTCATCTAACCTCTATTTCTGTGTCTTTCTCATTCCCTCTCCCTCACACACTAATACATACACACACACACCACACCCACACACACACACAGAGTCTGTCACTACCACTCTCTTCAGTCTCTGGCCCTGTAAGCCCAGCAGATCTTTTTAGGCTATAGGGTGATTAATGTGTTTGTGCACCTGTCACTATTCATGCATTCATGTGTGTGTGTGTGTGTGGGGGGGGGTGTGTGTGGGTGTGTGGGTGTGTGTGTAGGCACTCTATTTCTTGTTTAAGATCAATGTGTAGAATATACTTTAGTAATGTCTGATCCAGTACATACACACAGGCGTTTTCACACTGGCTGAACAGACCTATAGAATTTTACATCAAAACAGCAGCTGTCCAGTTATAGCCACCACTTGAATTTCTACAAGTACCAATGTTGTGCATTGGGTTTTAATACTGTATAAGGTTGATGTTTGGCATTTCAATGCATTGGACTTACAAATAAAACACAAGGGACAAAGTGTGATGAATGTATTGATCTGTGATTATTGGATCTACCATAGGTTTTTACTTATCTGGTATTCCCCATCTAAAAAAAGGTTAAACTGTTGTTTGTACAGTCTAAGTGGCAAACACACAATTTTACGCATGTGAAATAATATCAGTAATGAAAGTGTGAAACTCCAGATCAAGATCTTTGCTGCTGTTTTACTGCAGCTTATCACTGTTTCGGTAAAGTTATCTTGTGCACATGCTTGTAATGTGAAAATTTGAACTTTTTTAACTAAACATATGCATCACTGTTGATTAACATGGAAACTAACATGAAGCAGGAGAGGTTCTAGTGAAATTTAGATGGATTAACTCTAGACATTGAAAAAACAAGTTTTCTTTTCAGATTTTAGATCAATTGGTCTGTCAGCTACAGACAGTTACATGAACAGGCTTCTGGGGTCAAACATTTTCATGTTTTATATACTGTGTGGAATTTACGCTTCTCCCTGCAAATGCAATCTCAATAGCCCACTCCAAAAACTCAATGTGACAAAAATATTCATACAGCTTTAATTTGAATAAGAACTTATTTATTATTCATCTTGTAATGATGGGCTTTTATTTCAGTACATTCCTCCTTCTACATCCTGTTATAATCACAAACACCTATGGCCACCGTGGTGGGCATTAGGATTTTGCTGGGGGCCCCTGTCCTGCCCCTCTCTTTGTCACGCCCACTTACCCTCCAGTAAGGCAACCTTTCCCGCCATTCCAGTCACATGATTCATCTCCGCCCCCCCGGCTCACCTGTTTGTTTCCTCACGGGCTTCTTACTAAATACCTATTTCCCCCTCTCTATCGTTACTTGCTTGATATTTGGATCTTCATCTGTTTGAACGCTGCTTAATATTAAATATCTAATTAATCTTCAATAATAAATAATCTCTGTTTGCTCTTCCACCTCGTGCTGTGTCACCTGCCTGCTAAGAAGAAAATAAAAGTGAACCACTCTGAAGTTTTTATCGTTTCCTGTAATTGTGTGTGTGTGCAGACATTTTGACTTGTCCTGGTGGAAAAAAACCCCCATTTGTGTTCGTTTATATTTAGGTGTCCCAGTGAGACAATGTGCACAATAACAGAATCCGGAGCCTCAAGCAGCTAAATTGAATTCAGTTGTCATGAATGACGGCAGCGCAGTGCAACGAGCCTACATATACTGAGACTAAATTCTTATAGCGTGCACGTACGCTATATACGCGGATGGGTGTGTGTCTCCACACACACCCATCCAATTACTGTGGCCATGGCAACTATCAGAGATTATTGCTCCCACTGCACGGCTGTTAGACGGGAGTCGGAGCTCCTCCGTATCTCAGGCCTCCACACACGCTGAACCGGGTTTACTGCACATACACCCTCCTCTGCTCTGAGAGTCTCTGTCGCTCACACACACACACACACACACACACACACACACACACACACACACACACACACACACACACACACATTGAGCCTAAATTAATCTTTCTATTCGTAGCCTCAGAAGCTAAATTGGTCGCCCCAGCAACCAATCTTAAAGGCCTTTCAAAGAAAAAAGGCAGACTGAAAATCCATTTCGTCGTGAGGAAGGATCTTAGAAGTGCATCTATCGTGTTGGAGAGAATTTAATAAAGCTCAGAATATTTCTGATTCATGAAGCAATGCGTGTTTCTTCGGCATTATTTTTCTACAAATATTTTTAGTTAAGTAAATTTGAGTGAGTCATGTATTTGCGCGCGCGCGCGCGTGTGTGTGTGTGTGTGTGACATTTGCAGCCAATTCTCCGTCCCAGCGTTATTAGCCCCGGGTTTGAGCATGTTTGATGGGGGAGGGACAGATGCCTCAAGGACTCTCTCTATTTCCTCACCATCCCACACACACACACGCACATACCCCCAGACATACTGGATGACACACACTCACTAACAAACAACTGGCCTGAGCACAAACAGCAGCAGGCAGAGCAGCTCAAGCCAAGCATGAAATTATGCGGAACTTTCTCTGTCCTCTGGCTGGTTTCTAAATTTAGACCTCTCGTGTGCGTCTTTTGCTTTTGTCTCGAAATGCTGATCATACAATATTCTCTAATCGATTCTATGTTCATTTTTTTTCATATATCCCTAATGCACCGACATTTTCTGTTTTTAACTTGACGCCTTGATTTTTCCTGTCCCAGCATTTCTAAAAAAAAACAAAAAAAAAACTAGATAACACTTTGCTCAGCAGTGTCACAGCAGATTATGGAGGCAAAGACGAGATGCTTCGTATTCCAGAGGATTAGAATCGGTGGAGAATTTAGATTTACTTCTGTGTATCGTTAGTAAGTGTAGCCCATTAAAAACCAAAAACATATATATTAGACCTCCATGGTGTGTTAAATGTTTTGAATGTGTGTGTTTTTAATGAATAAAAAAATGCTGTGCAGGAGTCGGAGCCGTTTGTTTCTGTGTTTGAGGAGCTGTCCGTGGTGCTGTCGGTGAGCTGCAGCAGGCAGCTGCAGGATGTTCATCGTATCAGCAACGAGTTGCTTCCCTCCACAGCCTGCAGAACATGTTGATCTAGATCCAAGCTGTTAGGCCTAAATGAGCAAGAAACCTAAAACGTGTATGCACATGCATGAGAAGTAAATGCACACGGACCTAGGTTTAAATGTTTTAATAGGAAAGTGAGAGGTATAAAGATTCTTCAGTGTTTTAAAATTTAGTCGATTGTGTCGAAATGTGTACGAAAAAGACACAATGTAATCCACGTTATGCATTAAAATCTTTCTGTTGGGTCGTGTGTGTTTTAATGTAATGTTATTGTTGCTTTATTAATCCTGTTTTTGTCTTTATTTCTGTTACATTACAGAATCTGTATGACAATGAGTGAGTGTGTGTATGAGTGTATGTGTGTGTGTGTGTGTGTGTGTGTGTCTGAGTGACTCATTGGGATGTGCTGAAGTCTGCATGCTTCATTTCATTAATGTTAGATTTATTTCACATGTTATAATACGGTTGAGCGGAAGGCTGTGCGGAATATTTAAAATTATTCTAAACGAAAAAACAGACAATTCTCGCACATATTGTGTTAATTTACTGGTCATGTCGCTATTTTCGCTGACTTAGCTATTTGTGAATCGGTTTTGGATAAAACCGTGTGATAAAAGGTCTAAATGTAGCCTCATTTCTATAACTGCTATGGTGTTAATTACACACACTTGGTCGTAAATATGAATGCAGATTACTACGATTGTTTTAAAATATATCGAATTTTTTAATACGTTTTTTTAAAATAAATTCATGAGGAAGGTTTTGTTAGATATTTAGGGTGTTTAACATACACGCAGGCCGCCTGCTGTGTCTATCGACCTGTTGACAGAATGGAGCAGGTGAAATGTTTGATCCCCTCATTCATGCATAGTGTGAGCGGCGGTTCTGTAAAACTGCTGCCTTTAACTAACATGACCGTGATCAGGCTGTGTCCCGGTGAGTCCTGGCCTCTCTCTCTCTCTCTCTCTCTCTCTCTCTCTCTCTCCCTCTCTCTCTCTCCCTCTCCCTCTCCCGCTCTATGCAGACACGTGCACACTCCCCTCGCGCTCTCCCTCTCTTCGGGTGACGCACTCAGAGATTCCAGCGCTCGCGCTGTCACTAACAGAACTCCAACTGATGAAAAAAAAAAACTGCTTGGAAAAGAAATGTTAATTCGTCTTTTTTAAAAGACACATGAGGACATATCTTCGCGTTTTTGTCTGTTCTGAGGTGTTTCTACGCTGAGGCAGATACCGGGGAGTAATATGGGTGAGCAAGCCAAAAAAAGCGGCTGAGGGTTTTAACGGTGAAACGGTTAGGCAGCCGTTAGGAGGCTGTTAGCTTAGTACTTCACGAAGACACCGAAGAGGCAACAGGCATGACTTTACAGTAGCTTTTTAAAATCACTGTATGCATCTGCCTCTCTGGTTTTTACTCTACAGTACTATTTTCAGTTGAAGATATTTTATTCGGATAAAGATGGCTCACCTCATCCGACACAAGCTAACCAACAAGCTGACCAATGCTGCACACACGGTGTCCCACAAATCTCAGGCCAAGGTCAGCGGGATGTTCGCCCGTATGGGCTTCCAGGCCGCGACGGACGAGGAGGGTCTGGGTTTCGCCGAGTGCGACGACTTGGATTATGACTACAGGCAAGGGATGCAAATGGATGTTCTTCAGCGCGAAGAGGAAGGGGGGCATGACATGGAGGGAGAGGGGGACCTGGACGGAGACAGCCACTACCAGCGAGACGGAACCGGCCCAAGGCCGTCCCTGAAGACAGGAGGCTCGTTGGAGGAGGAAAAACCCAAAATCACATCATGGGAAGCCGGCTGGAACGTCACCAATGCCATCCAGGTACACAGTGCTTACAGCCTGCATGAGTGAATGCAACAATAACCATGCTGTGTGCACCAGGCCTGCAACTGCACAAAAAGTCACCTTGAGGATTTTCATATTAGAAAATATCTGCAAAGAGATGAGGCATCCTTACTTTGCGTGTGCACGTAGGCTCATTTTTACACAATCCACTGAATAACCTATGTAAAATTAAATTCTTTTAAGATTTTAAAACGTGCCATGCTTTATCATAATCACCATAATTAAACACGGATTCTAGTTAAAGCGTCGATTCGTTGTTTGTGAGTCAATTCATTGCAGCCAAAAGTCATTAGAATTTATTTATTCAAATCTTTTTATCAGTGGAGCTGCAGGCAGGGCCTGCTCGGCTTTGATAGCCCTGAGGCTGAATGGCATCCACGTGCTTATCAGTCTTCATTAAATTCAACTTTGAATCAAATTCAGTCAAAAATTCGTTTTTAAATATTCTTTTAATGCATCCATTCGTTTCAGTGTGCGCCTACGCAAACGAATGGACTGAATTTCAAGGGCGATGCCAACATGAATATGTGGTAATCGTGTGATGCAGATATTTAAACATCTGTTATAAAGCACATATTTCTGTGTCCCATTGTTATTTTAGGTAGCAAAAATATAATTTTCATTGCTGTCATTATGTAAGATGTGGGCTGTGTGAGCCAGTCATTGCATGCCTTGGCTGGTGCGGCCTGTCACTGCGATGTGGGTCTCTTCCATTACCACTCAACTGCGCTTCTCTGTCCGCAGGGCATGTTCGTCCTCGGCCTGCCGTACGCCATCCTCCACGGCGGCTACCTTGGTCTCTTCCTCATTATCTTCGCGGCTGTGGTGTGCTGCTACACCGGAAAAATCCTCATCGCGTGTCTGTACGAAGAGAACGACGACGGCATAAAAGTGCGTGTGAGGGACTCCTACGTGGACATCGCCAATGCCTGCTGCGCGCCCCGCTTCCCAAAGATTGGTGGGCACGTCGTGAACGTGGCTCAAATTATCGAGCTGGTCATGACCTGTATTCTTTACGTTGTGGTCAGCGGGAACCTGATGTACAACAGTTTCCCTGGGTTTCCCGTCTCCCAGAAAGCCTGGTCTGTGGTGGCCACGGCCGCGCTACTTCCGTGCGCGTTCCTGAAGAACCTCAAGGCCGTGTCCAAGTTCAGCTTCCTGTGCACAGTGGCTCACTTTGTCATCAACGTCCTCGTGATTGCATACTGTCTCTCCAGGGCGCGGGAGTGGGCCTGGGAGAAGGTCAAGTTTTATATCGATGTGAAGAAATTCCCCATTTCTATTGGCATTATCGTGTTCAGCTACACCTCTCAGATCTTCCTCCCCTCTCTGGAGGGAAACATGCAGAAACCCAGCGAGTTCCACTGCATGATGGAGTGGACTCACATCGCTGCCTGCGTCCTCAAGGGCCTATTCGCTCTGGTGGCCTACTTGACATGGGCCGACGCCACCAAAGAGGTCATCACAGATAACCTTCCTACAACCATCCGAGCTGTGGTGAACCTCTTCCTCGTCGCCAAAGCGCTGTTATCTTACCCGCTGCCGTTCTTCGCTGCAGTTGAGGTTCTGGAGAAATCCTTGTTTCAGGATGGTGGCAGAGCCCTATTCCCTGACTGCTACAACCCTAGCGGACAGTTGAAATCGTGGGGCCTGGGCCTTCGAGTTGCCCTGGTTGTCTTCACCTTACTTATGGCCGTCTTTGTCCCCCATTTCGCCCTCCTGATGGGTCTAACTGGAAGCCTCACCGGCGCCGGCCTGTGCTTCCTCTTGCCAAGCCTCTTCCACCTGAAGCTCCAGTGGAGAAATCTCCTGTGGCACCACGTCTTCTTCGACGTTGCCATTTTTGTTATTGGTGGCATCTGCGCTGTATCTGGTTTCATTCACTCGATTGAAGGGCTCATAGAAGCATTTAAGTACAATCTTCACGACTGAGATATTTAGACTTTACATCTGTTGAACAGTTGTCGTGACGCAGACCTTATCAAAACATCGAGACCACTTGACATAGAAGCTCAAGAGGAGGATTATTTGTGTGAAATGTCCATCTTTTTATTTTGCCTTCGTGAAAATGTGCAATAATACAATCTACTATCATAGTGTAAAGTAGTTTACTCATTACAGAAAACAGGGTTGACAGAGGAACGCAACCTCCGCATGAACAGGTGCAATTAAATATGCGGGCATTAACAGGCCAGTGCAGTCCTCATGCGAAGTTGTTGAAGGTCCAGTGAAAATGTTCGCCGTTGGTCTAACAATGAGTGTGTATGTGTTCATATGTGGGGAATGAAATATGTGAAAAACAATGGAGTCACAATGTTATTATTGGTTTTGAGCTGCTATATATATCATTAATCCCACTTCAGAGAAAATATAACACCAAAACACCCATCGGATCAGATGGTGCTGTGAGGATAATAATCAATGAGTAACGACTGTGTAGTTGTTTCAACAGATTTATTATTTCGTTTTGTTTTCGTTTGGTGTTTTGTTTTCACCTTATACCTGTAGTATAGCCCTCGTTGTTTTCTTGGTGTTTCAAGTGTCATTCTGGATGAAGTGAATTCAAAGTGCAAACAAGTGGGTCCTAATTGTGTTATATGAAAATGTCTGATAAGAACTTCTTCCTATTGAACATGTTAATTGTGATTTAATGGAACTAATCACGGTGTGTGAGACAAAGAGTACTTGTTGAATTAAGAGATAAATAAATCAAATATTTTATGGCTGGTGATTTTAATGTTTTCTTGTCAGATAAAGTTTAATCAGAAATGTCTGAAAAGCAGGCAGCATGCAGGTTTGACTTCTGTTTTACTGTTGTGGCGTCTGTTAAACTTCCTCTTTGAAAGGTCACGTTTGTGCTTTATTAAAACAACGCTGTGAGCATTTAAGACTGAGACTGAGGGTACTATTTTTGACAGGTCTCACACATTTACATTCAGAAAGCAAACAGGATGTAAAGTAGAATGTTTCATCATAGCTCTCACACATTTGACTTTTAGAAACATTTAAACCTGTTAAAACAGTAAAGTAAAAACCAACCCTGTCTCTGTGCACAAGCGTGAAGGACTGAAGCCGGAGACGCGAGTTCGAGGCCACAGTCCCGCATAAGGTTGGGATTAGAAAAGGACTGAGTTCGTGTTTAGAGAAAAGTATTTTGGTTTACATTTTGATGCAGACGTTGGGTGTGTCAGCCTTTTGTTTTATTTGTGTCTATCGACCCAGCCCACAGTCCTAGATCCTAGACGCTGAGACGCTGGACTCACACATCTGGATGCTGAACGTCGGGTATCTTCGCAGAAAACAGGATGTTTTAGATCACATATTTTGGCGTAACAAACAAACGTTACCTGTGGACATTTAATCAATATGTTCAGTATCAACGTATTTACGACTTATCACCCACGTTAAATGTAAACATATGATCATTATGTCAACAGGAAACGTAATACGTTCCCCTAAAACACGTATTTTTGAAGACCGTTCAGTTGTATATCGACGTTGCTAGGAGACAGAGTTGGTGATGGTTTCACTTCCTTTTAATAAGCTAGTGGACCTTGACATGCCTTCCCGTTTAAAATTGTTTAGAATGTGTTTTTTTACACTCTTAGCCTCTATCAGCTATTTGGTTAACACATTTGGTTAACACAAACCAATGTTTCCTGTTCCGTACAATCACACATATGAACCAAGAAACAAAAACCTAACAGTATTGTTAGATGTCACAGTTAAGTTTCACTTCTCACCGGTACAGAAAGCAAAAGCTGCAGTCGAAAAATCAACTGCCGAAGCAAAGAAGAAGCAGAGAAGACATTAGTTCACAGTAGAGCAAACGACAGGAGTTGCTTTTACACTTACAATACGCTTCATCCTGCAGAAGTTCAGGTATGCTGTACTTACACTAAATATAAGTTGCTCTGTGCAGAGGTTTGTGGTTACATTAATGCTCAAATGTTGTACATAGGTGTTACAGGGGACTCAGCAACATGCTTCCATCAGTGGCAGTACTGTTCATGCTCCTCTCTTGTGCTTGTGGAGAAAACCCTGCAATACAATTCCTCCTGACCAACAAAGGACTTAACTATGGTAAGGCAATATGAGATGTTTTTTGACACACAAGCATGTTTCACAGAGTGTTATTTCACTTTGGAGCTTTGAATATTTATCTGTGTGCTGTTTGTCCCAGGAAAGCATAGAGGCACAGACTGGATTCAGAAGAATTTGGAGCGTGTAACTCTCCCTGACATCAGTGGTGAAGTTCCCATAGGCTTTTTGGGCAACATAGACTACACATTAACAGGGTAAGACATTAATTAACACAGAGGTGTCTTTGTGTTTCCAAATGAGCTTATAGGTTTAAGATCAGCTCCTCACAGTCACACACTGTTTAATCATGAAAAGGATAAAGCTACAGTATGTATGTGACCCTAGAGTGAATAATTCTGTACCTGTCCTGTTATAAAATCACTATTGTATGAATACTCTTCAGTGTACTTTAACAATTCATTACATCTTTTCCACTACTCAAGCATGTATCTTTATTTACATTTGTGTTTGTCTTCCCATGTCCTCTAGCGTCAAAATAACAAAGTGTGACCTTCCGGAGCCGTCTATTGGGTTTTATCCAGATGTCACAGGATTTAAAACATCCATCTCAGGCCTCAGTATTGCACTATCCGGCGGGTGGTCGACTCACTATGGCATAATGTGAGTTTTCTCTGTCTTTAATGGCTATAGTAGTATTACTGAAGTTTCCAACATTCGCCACTCTCTTTATCCAGAATTATATATTTTTTGCAAACTACTGAAAAATGTACATCACTTAATGAGGATGTGAACTTAAGACTCAAATTGTGTCCTAGGGTCATTCAGAAAAGGAGGTCTTTAAACTATATCACACCAGTGTCTCCAGTGCTGTATTGCCTTAACTCCTGACTTCTTAGCTGTCTCTTTTTTGTACCTTCTTTCAAAAAGGTTAATTAATCTTCAAACCAAAAAGTGACAGGTCGGACATCACTGGTTTATTCCAAAAAGAACAAAACCAGTGATGCACTAACCATTACATTTTTCATGTGAATTAAAAGATTGCTGGTGATATATTAGCCCTTGGCTATAGACCTATGGTTTGCAGTGTTTTCCAGAGTTGTTTAATATGCATTAAAAATAGTAAAATGTAGATAATTAAAGAATAAAGCGATACACAAAACTAAGCCTATTGACATTTTAATATAACTTTAATTTAATATAACTTTAACTTTTTTAAACTTTTTTCTTTTGATTATTTGGTAACTAATATTTTGAATTGTCAGCAATGGCAAATTGCCATTTGAATGCAATGTTAAAAAGGAACTAAGAAAGGGAAGTAGGAAAAAATAAACATATTACTTGTATAATTAAAATAGATTTATGATCAGGTGTTATTTAGGCTACATTTTGTTTAAACTGTATATGATAAAACGATTGGAGTCAATTAACTGATTTTATTTACCCTAATGCATACTTATACTATGTACATACTTATACTATGTATTAAAAATGTCAACTGATACCAACATGTACTGATTTGTTTGTACTGTGTATTTTCAGATATGATAGGGGCACATTTGACATGGCTGTATTTAATTTGAATGTGGTGTCTGTCGTGAAGCTGGGGAGACAGCCAGATGAGCGACTGTCTGTCAACAGTGTTAGCTGTGATGCTCAGGTTGGAGATGTGGACATGTACTTCTATGGTGGAGCCAGGTACAGTACGAAAGAGAGAGGAAAAGATACAGACATTGAAGTGACACTGATGTTGAAATATAAGATTTACATTTTTCTTTGTCAATAGTTGGATGTTCCGGCATTTTGTGAAATATTTCAAGGGGCGAATCAGCAGTAAAATACAGAAGAGCGTGAGTGTTTGTCTACATCTTTGTCATGTGTATATGTTTAAACTTGTTATGTCCTGTCTGGGAAGAGTTTCTGTAGAGAGCACTGCAGGACATTTGACTTGTTGTTTCCTCCCCAGATCTGCCCTAGTGTGGAGGAAGTGATTGTAAGACTGGAGTCCCATCTACAGGCCATGAACGGTACTGCATTGCAAAAGGAATTACACATCTCTGCATATAAGTCACACGCCAACAATTACTCTACTTTGCAAATAGATCATTCAGTCTTAAAATGTTTTTTGTTTTATTCAGTTTCCTTTGATGTGGATCAAGTTCTTACCCTCGACCTCCCTCTCACTGACGCACCTGTCATTAATGCTTCAAGTCTGAATCTGGGTTTTAAGGTAAAAATTAAGTGTAGATAGAGTGTAGTTGCTTGCTATTGTTCCCCATCTACTGACTGTTAAAACCCACAATGATAAAATAAAAAACATCTAGCAAAATCTCTCATTTAGAAAATATTTACACCCTATGCTGTGGTACTTCAAACACAGTTTGTCTGTTTACTTTAATTATCCCTCAGATGGTCATGTGTGGCACATTGAGAATAAATGCAGCTAAATACAAAGACGTTCTTGAAGAAAACCTGTTTCAGAGTGAACATTAAATGTGACCTTAAATGTGGTGATGATCACTTTTTGCTATGATTATGACCTGTACAGCCAAGACACCAAACACTGAAGAGGCTTCTAAACAAGCCACTGGCTATACTTGAGTGGCCCAATCAATGCCCAGACATAAACATCATAATACTCCATAGTTAGTTAATTAGCTTCAACAGACATACCCAAGAAGACTATATAAGCTATAACTGCTGTCAAAAAGGCTTCTATAAAGTAGTAGAATTAGGATCTGAATACTTCTCTAAATGAGTTATTGTTGAGTGATTAATGATAATTTAAAATGCACTCTACATCCTAATTTATAGCATCCTGCACTCTGGCATCCATAAATTATGATGACAGCTTGTGCAAAAACTACAGCAACAAAAAGTTATCAAATGTTTTCTCACTTTTCTCTCTGTTTAAAGGGTGAGTTCTACAATATCAAAACTCACAGTGAACCTCCCTTCAAGGCCAAGCCTTTCACACTGCCTGAGCAGCAAAGCTCCATGTTGTCAGTCGGTCTGTCTGAATTCACTCTGAACTCTGCCTCATATGGATACTACTCAGCTGGACTGCTTCAGGCCGACATCAATGACAGCATGGTAGGTAAACCTGAAATAATGCATAAATCAGTGGATAGAGGAAGAAAACAGGACGCCGATGTTTGGTTTAGAATTTTCCTCTCTAAACAACAGTTGTGTTTCTTCATCTCAGATACCTCCATACTCTCCCATACATCTAAATACCACCTCGATGGGACATTACATTCCTCAGGTAGGTTAATCCGCACCATATCACTTTCATCAGTTCAGTGAATGAAAGACTGTACATCTGTATACAATAAAACAAATATGACATCCACACACAAATATCAAGAAAACCGCTGTGAAAATGAACTCTTACCCTTAAATAACATGGCTGCATGATGCTGTTGTAATTCACACTGCATCAATATTAAACTAACCCTAACCTTAAAATAAAAAAGGATAGTGAGTGAGTGAAATTGGATTTCTTTACTGCAAAACCCACTGAGAAACTCGCTACTCTTTTAGCCACTTTAGCCACTCTTTTACCAAAATATTCAACAATTAAATGTAAAGCATCAACATAGAATTTTCTCTCTGCAGCTTCCCAAGATGTTTCCAGGTTTGCTGATGGGTCTGAAGGTTTATGCCCGAGAGGTTCCAGTGTTTTCCTTCCATCATGATGTTGTTAAACTGGGCTTCCAGGGCGCTGTCAAGGCCTTCGCCATCCAGCCTAATGGTACCCAGACCGCGCTGTTCACTCTCAATGTCGTGAGTACTTTTGTTTTCTGACCTATTGAATGTGTTTGTCTGCTTTCTTTTTTTCCCTTTTTTAGATCTATACCAAAAACATATTAATGTTGATGTTGCACTACATATTTATATCTGAGCTGATTATGGACATTTTTTATTTGTGACATTATGTAAACTGAACAGTTTACATAATGTGTCATATATGTTATTATCATAACATATATGACAATAATTAGTCATAATACAAAATATTGTTGCAGTTCCAATTTAAACTCTTTTTCTTCTTCCAGGACTCACAATTCAGTGGTAAATTGTGGATTTCTGATGAAAAACTGAAGGGCATAGTTAAAATGGACAAGTGAGAAACACTATATTTTAAAACACACAATTGAAACTGCTTCACAGACTTAAAGTAATGAATATGTTTTCTTTTGTTCTTTCCCATAGTTTTACACTGGAGCTGGCAGCGACTGAAGTGGGAAAATTTTCGGTAAATGACACAATAAAAAGCATCACACTTTATGTTAGTCACAGTATGTTTATGTGTGTACAAACTGACAAGAATCCAGCAGTGACTGTGCCTGATTACTGAAGGTCTTTAAATCTTAAAAAAATCAAATTTTCCTCTTTGCAGACTGATGCTATGGTAAAAGATGCAAGGCTGGGATTGCCGGTGATAGTCTCTCAAACAGTGAACAGTGAGTCTTTTGTGTTCACCTCTTGCTTTATGGCAGTTTTCTGCATCAGTCCGACAAAACATTATTCTATTAAAACTGTTTTTACATTTCCTGATTAGTGTAATTTTTTAATGACACAAAGTTTATTTTCCTGCTCAATATGCATGATAATCTACTTCTCTATTTCAGAGAAACTGGCTGAAGGTTTTGTTTTACCCAGAATGAAACAAGCACAGCTGGTCAACTCAGTTCTCAAGGTGGAGGAGGTCAGTGTAACAAAAAAAACCACATTGTTTGGTCAGTGTTTGGCCTTTGGAAGAGATTTTAATTAAATGTAGATTTTGTCTTTGAATTGACTATTGTCTTATTTCTAACAGGGATTTATGGCCATGTCCTCAGACGTTGAGGTTTTCCTAACAGTCAGGGGGTTCAACTGACAAACAGGCCTTTTTATTAAACTCTGATACATCAAACTACTCTTCACCCTCAGTTCAGTATCTTTAAACCTGAAAAGAAACTGGATATATCTGACACCGCTTGACAAAAGCTATGGTAGTTTTCAAAGACAGTGTCATCTCTACCCTAGTTTGGATCCCAGTCCAGAAATGATCAAAGAACCTTGCTATACAGTACATTACCAGTGTTTTTACAATTCACAAACTCATTTATATTCCTCATGTTTAACCAGCACTTTTTACAACTGCATATCAACTCAAGGGCTCAATGCCAACTAAATACTTGAATGAATGTATACATCTTAACATCTGATTTGTTTTCTACATAATAAACACATTTAAAAACTGTATTCAGGCTGTCTCATTGATATGAATATAATAAGACGTAAGTTTTTTATATTACATAAAATTTTTCTAACAGAAAAATATTTATAGGACAATGAAACAATCCTATTTTGATAATGTCTGATAAGAAGGAAAATCGTTTTTCATTTTTATTGTTCATAAGACAACCTTTTGTCTGTTTTTATTTAAATTTAAGAACCAGTTTAGCAGTATAGGAAACTATTTGCTTCAGTTACTTAAGTGCATGAGTGCTGATTGATGATTCTTTTTAGAGTCATCATCAACCACAAAGAATTAATTGTCACATTTTTCAGAGAAACCTCAAAACACTAACATTAAACATCTGGAAAGAAGAAGCAGAAGTGGAAGTGCAGACATTCTACAAATCACTTGACCACCATAAGCATGAAACAATAACATCTCACTTGTTTCAACTGTCAAGTTGGAAGATAGTTCACATGAAGTTCACATTATTGGAATTTAACGGCAAAAATATATAAATATGAGCTTATTTACAGCCACTGTTCTTCAAATGTTACTCACACAAAATTGATTCATGAAATAAGATAATGTATGGACACCAACTGGCTGTTCAGTCAGTCAGACAACAGAACCAAGACAGAACAATGCTGAGCTTGATGATGCCTGACTTATTTATTTATTCATTGTTAATTATCAAGTGAACATCAGTCACAAGACAGACCACCGATCTAGTCTGCAACTTACAGTTTCAGTTACCTTTATAATTTACCACAGCATGTTTGGTCAGTTCTGTTGAACATTGTGAGTCCAGAAAAAAAGTTGGTGAAGTTATTTCAGTTGTTAGGATTTGCAAGCAACAGCAAAAGACTAGAGAGAGGTGCAACTTTTAGGACGGAGGGGAGAAGATGATATTAATGATCTGGAAACACAGTACACATTTTTGAAAGAAGAGCTGTAACATCAAAGGACTAAGTATGAAATGATTGGTTAGGACAGACAAAGCATAATCAAAAACAGCTTCCTGTTTGCACCAGCACACCAGCACACCCAAACACACATAAACCAATACAGCAGTCTGTTGTAGGCTGCTGTCAGATGTCACTAGGTTTCACTTCTCAGTACAGAAAACAGGAGCTGCTTCACACTTGGAAAATACGCTTCATCCTGCAGTAGTTCAGGTATGCTGCATAACACTTACAATAAATATTAATGACTCGGTTGCTCTCTGAGTGTGCAGAAGTTTGTGGTTGCATTCATGCTCAAATATTGTACATAGGTGTTACAGGGGACTCAGCAACATGCTTCCATCTGTGGCAGTACTGTTCATGCTCCTCTCTTGGGCTTGTGGAGAAAACCCTGCAATACAATTCATCCTGACCAACAAAGGACTTAACTACGGTAAGGCTTATTTCACTTTGGATACACAAAACTTCATAAAGTATAGCTAATAGAATCTTTGTATGTATGATCAATAATACAAAACATGTTTGATTCACAATAAATCTTTATCTGTGTGCTGTTTGTCGCAGGAAAGCATAGAGGCACAGACTGGATTCAGAAGAATTTGGAGCGTGCAACTATCCCCGACATCAGTG
This sequence comes from Ctenopoma multispine, assembly GCA_034779795.1. NCBI lineage: Eukaryota > Metazoa > Chordata > Actinopteri > Anabantiformes > Anabantidae > Ctenopoma > Ctenopoma multispine. The sequence goes on along the minus strand of JAUYWH010000025.1, from coordinate 8,198,666 downwards.
GTGAAGTTCCCATAGGCTTTTTGGGCAGCATAGACTACACATTAACAGGGTAAGACATTAATTAACACAGAGGTGTCTTTTTGTTTCCAAATGAGCTTATAGATTTAAGATCAGCTCCTCACAGTCACACACTGTTTAATCATGAAACAGAAAAAGCTACAGTATGTATGTGACCCCAGAGTGAATAATTCTGTACCTGTCCTGTTATAAAACTATTAGTACTGTATGAATATACTATCAATGATAATAATCTATAGAATATTTAATTTCACCAGTTTACTTTACTCAGATCTATGTCCTCACACCCATTGACACTTGTGTTTGTCTCCCCATGTCCTCTAGCATCAACATAACAAAGTGTGATTTTCCGGAGCCGTCTGTTGAGTTTTATCCAGGCGTCACAGGATTCAAAACATCCATCTCAGGCTTTAGTATTGCACTAACCGGCGGGTGGTCAATACACTATGGCATAATGTGAGTTTTCTCACAAATTCAAATTGTGATTTAATTGTCAATACACTACAGGATGATGTAGGTTTTCTATCTTCTATGTGTGAACTCCTCGTTTATGAAGCCAGTATCACCACAGCTGTCTTCTACTTGGTGAAAAACAAGCACGTGAAATTCTTGATCATGTTAAAAATGTTTTAATCCACTTCTATTTGAAATGTAGATAAATACATTACAGTGGTTCCTTAACCTGGTCGTCGAGGCCCACTGCCTTGATTGTTTTCTTACACTCTCTGTCCTACCTATTTTTGTTTAGACTGCTACTGGCTCTGCTCTCAAATCTCTCCTCATCATAATTTTTTACTGTAAACCAGTTACAAAACATGAAATCCAACTAAACCAGCAACAAAACTGTGACATTATTACCAGGCTGGTGTACATGTATTATACCGTCACTTATGCTCAGATTTTCTGTGATGTTAAATTAACATTAATACAAACAGTAGCTAATGATTGGATGTAAGAAAGAAGAAAAACTAAATACATTATATAATCAAGTAGATTAATAATCAGATGTAACATTTTACATGTATGACAAGTTACAACTTGGAAAGGTAACCGGTTCAGTTGGTCTGTTTCTGAGTTTCAGCAGCTTTGGAGGTGCACGTTACATAACTTAATTTCACCAGTACCAACATGTACTGATTTTTTTGTACTGTGCATTTTCAGGCAAGAGAAGGGGTCATTTGACGTGGCTGTATTTAATTTGAATATGGTGTCTGTTGTGAAGCTGGGGAAAGATCCACACGAGCGACTGTCTGTCAACAGCGTCAGCTGTGATGCTCAGGTTGGAGATGTGGACATGTACTTCTATGGTGGAGCCAGGTACAGTACGAAAGAGAGAGGAAAAGATACAGAGAAGGGACACTGATGTTGTGATGTAATATTGGCATTTTCCTTTGTCAATAGTTGGATGTTACGGCATTTAGTGAAATATTTCAAGGGAAGAATCAGAGGTGAAATAGAGAAAAGGGTGAGTGTTTCTCCATACTGTATAAGGTAAAGAGTTTCTGAAGAGAACACTGCAGGACATTTGTCTTGTTGTTTCCTCCCCAGATATGCCCTAGTGTGGAGGAAGTGATTGTAAAACTAGAGTCCCACCTACAGACCATGAATGGTATTGCACCAGATTACATTTTCATTTGAAAGTTTAGTATACTTTGCTTTAGACCAACAGTAAAACAGTCAATTTAAATTCACTCTTCAAATGATTTTTGTTTTGCTCAGTTTCCCTTAATGTAGATCAAGTTCTTACTCTTGACCTCCATCTCACCGACTTACCTGTTGTTGATGCTTCAAGTCTGAATCTGGGCCTTAAGGTAAAGATGAAACGTTGGAGTTTGCCAAAGTACATTTATAGGACTTTGAGAAAATTAAACTCTCAGGGAAAGGACAGAGGACTTAGAGGACTATGTCTGATGAAAACCACCTCATCACCTGCTAAGCTAGCTCTGGGATGAAGTATGGTGGTGGCAGTATCATGTTGTGGGGATGCTTCGCAGTAACAGGGACAAGAAGACTGGTTAGAGTTGGGGGAAGGATAAATGCAGCTAAATACAGCTCTAAAGTTCACCTTTCAACATGACAGTGACCTGAAGCATGCAGCCAGCCATGGAAAACTATTTTGAAAACATTTCACCTAGTGGTTGTACTGTGGGTTACTGACTGTAGTTTAATGGGATTGGTCAATGGACAATGATCCATAGCCAGTAATCCATATAAAATCAAATAAAATATCTAATCAACAAAAATACAACACAATCTGTATGCATACTCCTGCATTAATATTGTATAATGACAGCTGGTGTAACAAATGTGAAAAAAATAACAACAAAAACTGTAATTCATCACTTTTCTCTCTGTTTAAAGGGTGAGTTCTACAATATCAAAACTCACAGTGAACCTCCCTTCAAGGCCAAGCCTTTCACTCTGCCTGAGCAGCAAGGCTATATGTTGTCAGTTGGTCTGTCTGAATTCACTCTGAACTCTGCCTCATATGTATACTACTCAGCTGGGCTGCTTCAGGCCGACATCAACGACAGCATGGTAGGTAAACCTGACATGATGAGGAAGCAGTTTTCTTCTCTTAATAAAGATAATTTTTCATCATCTCAGATACTTCAGCACCTCCATATGCATCTAAATACCAGTGTAGTGGCGCTCTTTATTCCTCAGGTAAGTTTACTTCTATCAAGACTTTTTGACTTTTGACTTTACATCCACACATTTGATTAAATGTAAATGAAAGCCCCAAGAACGAACTGTATGTATGGCTCAAATGATTAATGAAATATATGATTGATGATTAATAATAATTAAATGAAATACAATTTAGCCATTTGTGGCTCATATGTTGTAGTTTCTCTGACCTGCACTGGAGGATAGGCCCAGAAGTTATCTGGACGTAGTTTTTATGATTTTACCTTTATACACCACCACAGTGGACCTGAAATAAAACAGTAGAGTATCAATATATTTTAACTAGTGTGATATATTAGATACACTGCATAATAACAATGTTAAACACATCATTAACCAGTTACTTATTTTTATCTCTGCAGCTTCTTAAGCTCTTTCCAGGTTTGCCGATGAGTCTGAAGGTTTATACTCGAGAGGTTCCAATGTTTTCCTTCCAGCGTGATGTTGTTAAACTGGGCTTCCAGGGCGCTGTCAAGGCTTTCGTCATCCAGCCTAATGGTACCCAGAACCCTCTGTTCACTCTCAATGTTGTGAGTACTTATGTTTTCTGATGCATTTTGAGTAAAATGAGTACATACAACTCCATTACATTATTCATGAGTTCAAACATTTTAGATAAGGGTTACTTCATTTTAATAATCCATGCATCATTGAGCCCACACAAGATACAGTAGCACTAAAAAGATTAGCCAATTAATCAGTTTATTCAAGACAACCATCAGAAAATTAATGGAACAACTTGGAAACAACCAGTGATAATACTTAAATAATTAGGAAAATATCTAAACATTCTCTGGTTCCAGTTTCCCACATGTGAACAAATTTTTTTTTTTGATTGTAAATTTAATATATTTTATAAATGTCAGTACTCAGCAGTTGCCTGATGAGCCAGGAAACCCCCACAGATAGATCACAAGAAAAAAGGATCACTCGTTGCAGCTCCAATTTAAACACATTTTTTTTTCAGGACTCAAAATTCAGCAGTAAAATGTGGATTTCTGATGGAACAATGAAGAGCTCTGTGAAAATGGACAAGTGAGCATCACTATATTTTAAAACACACACCTGAAACTGGTTCACAGACTTAAAGTAATGATGACACTTTCTTTCTTATAGTTTTACACTGAAGCTGGCAGCAAGTGAAGTGGGAACATTTCCGGTAAATGACACAATCATACTTTATGTTTATGTGTGTACAAACAGAGCAGAATCTAGCAGTGACTCTTAAGCAAAGCACTTTCCCTTTGGGATTACTACAGTTCTTTGACTCTATGTTCCTCTTTGCAGACCGATGCTTTGGAAAATATTGTGAAGTGTGGCATGCAGACAATAGTATTTCCAAAAGTGAACAGTGAGTCTTGGATACATCTTTATTCAGCTCTCGATAAGAAAAGTGTAAACTTATCTGTCAATGACACAAAGCTTCTTTTCTTGCAGAATATGACCAAGGATGTTGTTCTGATTCAGCATATTGGGGGATAGCCTGATGATAGATGAAAGCAATATGTAATGTGTACTGTACAATCTCCTTATACTGATGGGTACTTCTCTGTTTCAGAGAAACTGGCTAAAGGTTTTGTTTTACCCAGTATTAAACAAGCGCAACTGGTCAACTCAGTTCTGAAGGTCGAGGAGGTCAGTATAACAAAAAAACATATTGTTTGGTCAGTATTTGGCCTTTGAAAGAGATTTTGTAGTGGTTGTGGATTTTGTCTTCAAATTGACTCTTATTTCTAACAGGGATTTATGGCCATGTCTTCAGACGTTGAGGTGTTTCTAACAGACAGACAAAGAGAAATGAGAAACAGGCCTGATAAACTCTCATACATCAAACTACTCTTCACCTCAGTTCAGTGTCTTTGAACCTGAAAAGAAACTGGAGTCCAATCTGGATCCTGGACCATAAAAGGGGCCTATGGGGACCTTACTGCATTGTACATTCTGGAATCAGAAACTCACATTTGCACATCTTCAGATTTAATCCACACTGATTCAGCCCTCAGGTGAACTACACAGTAAATGCTAACTGTGGATTTAACACTTTACATGCACATTCCCACTACACAGATGAAGAAACGATTGATTTTAAAGTCACTTTTTGTGATTTTATGTGTTAATTTTATTTTATCTTATGTTTTAAAGTTGTGAAAAATGAAATGAATATTTAGAGTAACTGTTTATATCACTGCCAGATTTAACAGATTTAATAATCCGTGCAAAATGAGGTTATTTACATGTCTAAAATGTAATATAACAAAAATATAATTTACATGACAACTATTTAACCCTGCAGATACAATTAATCCTGATTTATCTCTTTTTATCTAAGAACTAATTCTGTGTTAGATTAAATAAAAAGTTTGTTCTGTTTCTGACGCACTCCTGAAATTGTTCCTGTTATGGTTGCAATCAAAACCCTGCAGTTTTTAATAGGTTTACACTAATATTATCTGTTAATTTGTGTTAAGTATATTTATGTAAGCTGAGTGACATTTTCAATCTGATAATGAACATCTTTCTAAATAGCAGTTTTCTGTATTGCATTTCATTATGATCTAATGTTGCTGTTTTTCTAATCACACAACACACAGAAATGCTGCAAAAGACAGACACTTTATAAATCAGTTCACTGCCACCACATTCATGAAATAATGATATTTATTTCGAAACATCTCAGTGAGCACTCTTCAGGTTAAGTTACATGTTTACATTCTTGGAATGTAACGCCACCAAAATATAAATATTAGCCACTGTTCTTAAAATGTTCCCTACAGAAAACATCACAGGTCATTCATGAAACGAGACGATGTGTGGACACTGACCATCTGTCAGACAACAGACCCTAAAGAGAACAAACCTGACAATGCAGCTGAGTTAATTATAAACAAGCTGGAAAAATGATCTCAGCTGAGCTGGAAGCAGAAGTATAACACTGTCAAATAACTGCAGTTTTACAGCAAACCTCTTTAATGTAAACTTTAAATTTGTGGAGCTGTCCTCATTCAAAGATTTAGAGAATAGAGAAGAATAGGATTTACAGAGCTATTACGTCACCTACATCTCAGAGTGGTGTTTATGAGAGTCAGAAGGAAACTGAACCAACATCATTAAGTAAAAATGACTACACCTGAGAGCTCTTTATGAGATTAGCAGGGAAATGTATAAAATCTGCACTAGCACTAAGCTGACAGCTCTAAAAACACAAATATACCATAAATATCACCATCTAATGAAAAAAATGGTCAGAGCATGTGTAGTGGGCTCATTGGTGATTCAAAGTTTTAGGGTGTTAAATCGATAATTATCTCTGTAGTTATATTTTGTGTTGGCACACTTAGTGATCTTGAACGTAAGCCTGTACAGCTTCACCTGTAACACCGGTGACTGTTTACAACACATTAAACACTGGCGAGTGCCAACATGCTGCTCAGTGCTCTTTTACAGTGATTTCTGCAGCTTCCCACTAAGTTGAAATTACTAAAATATTCAAGTATGCACATTCTTATACTGTAACACGTAACCAAACAGCACATCATCAGTGTAAGATGAAAATAAAAGGCTAACAAATGCAAAGAAGACTAAGAAATCAGGTCATTTTACCAAGACTAAACCAGAACAATCATGAGATAATGTACGACAGGTAAATTAAACAAAAATTATCCCATCAATTTTCATTAAATGCGTTCAGACTGTCCTCATATACGCCTCACCTGGTCTTCATCATTATAAAAATCCTATTAGCACCCTCTGTGCTCCTAAGCTGTTGGCTGTTTTGGACCTTATACAGACACTCAGAAAACTGCCAGACGGTTTGTCTTGTAACTGATGGCACAGGACAAAGTGTTGCTGGTTGTAGCAGACCTGGACAGGTACCATACGATTCCAGCACCACACAAGTTCACCTCCAAATTGGCTTTCCCGTCTGGCTACTTAACCCATGCTCAGATCTGGTTGTCAGACAAGCTGTGTTTCCTCTAAGCTGCACCTTGATGTTTCTTGAATGTTTTCGTTGTTAGAAAAATACTAAAAAGTTCTGGAGTGTCAATATCACAAGAAAAACAGCTGATACAGTCTGTGATTTACAGTTTCAGTTCCTTTTTTGTATTTGGCTGAGATACTTCAGTGAAGATATTTTGGTCTGTTCTGTAAAAGTGAGATCAGCCAATTCTGGGAAAAAACTACAAAAAATGACTTAAATTTAAGTCAATAACGGGACTAGAAAGAAACATAACGTATGAAGAGGTGAAAGAGAGAAAAGAGGAGGCTGATGATGTCATGTGGAGGCACAATGTGAATAATGAAAAAAAAGAGCTTCAGCATCACAAGACGAAGTCCTATGAGCTTCAAGTGCAGAACAATTCAACCCTGTGCGTTTTTCAAAACTGTCATCAGCTCAAGGCTCCCGTCACTGTCCGCAGTGGTGAGAATCGAAATCATCTGCGCCAACTGCTGAGGAGGGACAACAGTGAGTTCTTGTGAGTTAAAAAAACACAAACAAACATGATTAGGGCGAAAAGATGGGGCTGTGGTTATTAGGCTGTGCTGGCAGATGAGGTCCCCTTTGAGGGGAAAGTGTCTGAGAAGTCCATCGGTTCATGATGGTGGAGGAAGCAGCAGGGAAGGCCTGGATCATTTGTCTGCAACAGCTGCGGCCATTGGCGACCGTATTGTACCACGAGCCGTTGCAGCCAGCTCCTCGATTTCTGTGTTTAATCTTCTGATGACCCACTCCATCGCCTCCCGACCCTGAAGGACAAGTGTTACAGAATATTACAGTTAGCGACAGTTATTCTTATGAAAAGAGAGACTGTGTCATAGGCAAAAAGGGAGATTTGAAAGGTGGCTTCACCTTGCCGGCATTGACAGAGATGGTCTTGGCCATAAGACCCTCGAGGTAGCTGCTCAGACTGACACCTTTCACACTGATCAAAGCCTCCTGTGTCAGCACAGTCCTGAACACAGTCACACAAACAAAGGTTACAAACACTGCTGAAACTATAAAGACAATGTCAAATCTGTTATAGCTGTTGTACAACTCTTCTAATCCATCAAGTATTAATACCAATGCCATGTTTGCATCCATAAAGTCATCAAACACTCTGTAGCAACTCAATTTCCACCTAAAATACTCAAAATACCCAAGCAGACGTGTGTGGGCCAGAAATATGTGATTGACATTTGATGTTCATAAAAAGATTATTTAATCATTTACTTTTCAGGATCCTGCGGATGCGGCTTGTACGTCAACTTTTCGTCCACAGATACCAGGTTAGTGAAGGATATCTAGAAAAACAATGTTAAGAAGAATTGTACATCATGTAATTAATACATCACATTTTTTACATCACATAAAGTCTTTACTTTGTCAACAGGCATTTAATTTAGTTAGACCAACTGCAGTGACAACAATTACAGCAGAGACATAAAGCCCTGGCACTCATCCTCTTGTTCTCAAAAACCTCTCCCCCGGGAAAGCAGAAAATAGATGGGAATAAAAAACTGCTGTGCACTCTTATTTATGTTACACACAGATCTGTAAAACAGACATTTACAAAAGGCTGCATTGGCTACCACAGTCATTTAAAATAAAACACACATTATAGCACAGTAAGTAGACACATCATACAATAAGTCTTGATTGCTGACACAACATATATCTTCAGGATGTATAACGTTTACCCCACAGTGGCAAAAGCTAATGTGTTGGTAAGTGAATGACTGTGACTTTGTGAAAATCTGATGCAAAGGTTGGAAATTAATTTACTGGACTTGCTGCGACAGGTGAAGTAAAAAAGGCTGAGTGGTCATGAATTCCTCATATTTAACACCAGGGGACACACTACTCACGTTTGTAGATTTCAGCTCAAAGGTCTTCTGTCTGGGATCCACTACTGAATGTTCCTGAACATAAGTGCATGTCCTTGTTGTCCCAATAATCTGCAGGAGAACAACATACTTCAGACTTGTAACATTAAAATTTAATTGAACGTAAATCAAAATAAACCATTTCTGCAGCTTAAGTGTTTCATCTTCTAACTTACAGACTTGGCCATGGTCGGGAGACCCCACTCTGTGCTGAGCAGTCTTGTGCTGTGTAACCGTCCGTCTGTGTCCACTCTTCTGTCCAGGACATCCACACCAAACACACTGGGGTTCATGGGGTTGGGGTACTTCTGCATCGCTGCTTTGGTTACTGTCTCCCATGGATGACTGTTAAAACCAATACAGACATTAAGACCAACAAGTTCATACAGGATAATAAACTATAAAACAATGAGAGTCATTGTTTAACTAACACTGACGTTTTACTGAATGTGCAGCATCAATACAATACTGAAACACTTAACATACTGTATAAATGTTCTTATAAGCTAAAAGCGAAAATAGATTTGCTTTGTTTTTTAAAAAATGAAGATAAAATGTGGAAACAACTTAAATAGAGAAGATATTGTTCACCACAGAGTTCACAATAGACCTGAACAGCAACAAGTTCAGTTTAATTGGTGCCTGCCATTGAAAATGAATAGGAGGCAATGCATTGCATGGCGAAGCCATGCAAAGCATTGCCTCCAT